>CM040126.1:442152559-442512295 GCA_022559845.1 Amorphophallus konjac
TGCTTGACGACTGCTGGGGCCGAAACTGCTGCTGCTGCTGAAACTCGTGCGGCTGGCGCGGTCTCTGCGGACAGTCACGTGCCATGTGCCCTGGCTGGTCGCACCTGAAGCAAATCACGGGCGCCGAACACGGTCTGCCTGGATGAGAACCACCGCACCTGGGACAGCCATCTCGCGAACCAGTCATCGAACTCTGACGCTGAAAAGCCGCAGGCTGCTGAACACTGCCCAACGACTCCTGCCCCGACTCCTTACGATCCTGACGCCTCTTGCTAAAACCAGCTTCCTTAAGCAACTTCTTAAGCTTCGACTTGAAGGATGAACCTGGCGCCGGAGCCGCAGTCTGTGTCGCCACTGATCCACCTGCTGAGAGCTGGGCGGTACTCTGCTGCTGCATCCCTGTCGGCTGGCTGAAATCTGCCTGCACCTGACTAGCACTGCTCGGCCCTCGAACCTTCTGCAAATCTCTCTCCAGCGCCGCTGCTGCCTTACATGCCGCATCCAAACTGGTCAAACCCGACGCGAGAAGATGATGCCTCAACTCTAGCCTCAGACCACTAACAAACTGATCGGTCTTCACCTCCTCGTCCGCCATGATATGAGGAGCATAACGGCCCAACTCGATAAACCTGGCACGGTACTCCATCACCGTCATGTCTCCCTGGGTCAGCTCCATGAACTCTCGCAACCTCTGCGACCTGACAAAGGACGGACAGAAGGCTCGCTCGAAAGCCGTGACAAACTCCTGCCATGCAATCTGCCGAAGAGGACGAGATCGGAACACTGAACCCCACTCCGATGTCCACCAAGTGCGGGCCGATCCCTGAAGACGATGAGTGGCCAGCGCCACCTGCTCCTCCTCGGAACACTCCATCGCACTGAAAATCCGCTGCACATCATCCAGCCACTCTCTGGCCACCTCAGGATCCGACTGCCCACCAAAAGAAGGAGGCTGATACAGCAAAAACTCCTTCAGCACACGACCGCGACCACCTCGAGCCTGATCCTCACCAGCTTCGCCACCCTGCTGTTGACCTCCCTGCCGCTGCTGAAACACATACTCAAACATGCCTCGGAAGAAATCGTCCATCCCTGGAGCTCTCGCATCTCTAGATACACCCTCAGAAATCGAAGCCCTGCTCTGCTCCTCCGGACCCCCACTAGACTCTCCCTGCTGGGCACGAGTCCTCCTCCGTGGCGCCATAACACCTGGCATCAAAAGCACCGGAAATCAATAAAACACACGACCCTAAGCCAGTCGCCGACTGTACAGGACATTCATGGACCTTCTGGACCACTGCAATTCGTTCCAAGTTCCGATATACCTCCACAACCTCGCTCTGATACCAGCTGTGACGACCCGAGGATCCGAGTACCGGAAAGGAACCGGCGCGTCTCGAATCTCGGCCCGCCAACCCACGAGCCCGAAGACTCGGAAGGGTAGAAAGGAGTGGTGTGGGGTATAAGAGAAGCTGCAACGTCCACAGAGATAGCACAATAATCAAAAGGAAATGCACATAATAATAAATAATTCGACTGCTACAAGGTCCACAGTGTCTCATGTCCAAAGAAAGTACAGTCAACAGGAAAGAAAGTACAACTACACGGGGCATCCCCCGGCGTACAACAACACGGGGCATCCCCCGGAGTACAACTACGCGGGGCATCCCCCGGCTCTGGCAGACTGGCAACTAACCCTGGCTAGAAGAACCACGCTGAAACTCGGCCGCGCCTCCCGTCGACCCCGCCTCACCTGAAGAGCAGGGGTGAGCCTCATCTCATTGGCCCAGTAGGGATCCCGCGAATCCCCACCTCGCACGAAAAACGAGGAAGAAGAAGACAACCCTACCAACCGAGAGTACGGTAGAACCGACAAGCTAAAGTAAATAAACGGAAAAGTCGCCTACTCTAACGGTACCGTAGTACGGAACCTCGGTCCAACAAAACACGAGTCCACGCCTGCCAGTGAACAGGAGCACCATCCACAAGAAGAACGACCGGATGCGTCCCCTGACATCTTACACCGCGTCACAAGTGTCTAGCTACAACGCCCCGGGCGTGAGACTCAGACACGCAACAAGTACCACAATAAGGACTAGCTGGGGTCGCACTCGTCAGTGCGTGCCCTAAGCCCCCAACTACGTGTGCACACACAGACCATCTGCTCTAGGTCGGGTCCTCTAGCTGGTTTTCCCCCCCACCGGACTCTGGTGGCAAAGGCAAGGGGCCCTACGGTAACCAGCCTAAAAACCGCGTCACACTGGGTCTCGCTCTCCACCACTCCCAGGTGGGTCCGCACACGCGTGCGCAGAAAGCTACGACTAGTGGACAGGTCACTGGAAGTAAGGACTAACCCACGGAAACCACCGACCAACACTAACACAGACTCACGATGATCATACGATAGGCATAGATGCCGGGGACACGCATGAGGTCCAACCGTCCCTCAAGTCACGCGGCACCCTTACCGAGGTAACTGACTCTCCGGGGAACCCCGGGCGCCCCTGTGGCCCTCACTGGGTGCCCACGGCATCCCTAGGGCCACACGCCACAACCGGGTCCGCAACTCACCCAACCGGAGGTCACGCTATCCACAAAACACGGTTCGGGGAAGGGGATGGTCGCGCTAGGTATCCCTAGCGCGACACCGAAGAACGCGCTAGCTAAGGCTAGCGCGATCTTCCATGTCGCGCCGCCCAAAGCCAGCGCGTTCACACCTGAACGCGCTAGTTTTGGGTAGCGCGATCTGGACATCGCGCTACCTGAACCAGGCGCGTTCCCCACCGCCTTACTGTTCGTCTTCTCAGACGGACACGCTCGGACGACATGGCGCGTTCATCAAGAACGCGCCACTGGACTATAGCGCGACAACGGGCCGAGCCCGGTTCGCGAACTACGGCCAGAAATCACAAAACCACGCCCATTCACCCCCTTTGGTGAAGGGAAAACAATGGGAAAACACCCCATAACGACCTAGCATGCATCTAGGACCCCCAAATCGATCAAAAACCTCATGAATCGACGGATCCGGCGCTCAAACCCCAAACATGGAAATAACCCTCCCGGCATGAATCTAGCCCCTCTCGACCTCTCCACGGCCTAGAAATCGCGGGGAAATGCTAGAAAGAGGGTAAGGATTCGTCCCCCTACCTCAAGGAAGCTCGAAATCCACCGAACCACCGCCGAAATCAAAGATGAAGCTTTTACTCCCACGAACGCCCCGCCTCTCGCCGCGAAAAGCACGCCACCGGGACCGCCTTGCCGCCGCCGCCGCCGCTGCCACGCCGTTGCCGGAGTGAGAGGGGCCGCGTCTCGGTCGCCCGGGGAGAAGAAGATCGGCCGCGGGGGGGGGGGAGGGGGAGCTCTCACGGTGAAGGAAGGAGGAAGAAGAAGAAAAGAAAAGGTAAAAAGGAAAAAGAAAAAGAATTGATATATAAGGAAAATCCGGAAAATCGGAAAAATCCCGAAAAATAGAAAAATACACCTCCTCGACCGTCTCGACGCGCTGATCGCAACGGTACCACTCGCGGGCTGGTGAACGACCCGGTTCACCCGCTACAGGGTTCCGAAGGATTCGCCGAAACCCGTACGCGGAAATCGGAAAACACGCACGGGAAAGCCGCGGACACACTCCGGGCCTCCGAAACGACTCCGGATCGCGCCGATCCGAACACGAAAGATGTCCGAAATGAAATTTCAGACACAACCAGGTCGGACGCTCCGACAAACCAGATCCGAGACCCATAACAAAGGATCCGAAAGATCCGGGACATCACAACGTGTGTCGGTTTGCGTGCCATAGAGTCTTGCTTTGTAAAGTACAGGGCTTTCCTTTCCGAGGTACTCTCCTACCGCTAGAGTAGTGGTTTCTCGCTTTGTGAGGTAGGGTTCGAGTGATCCCTACTGAGTCTTGTTCCGAGACTCATTCCCTGCGTGTTTTCACCGTGTTTCAGGTGAGACGCCACCTTCGGGGAGCGCGTCAGGAGCGCAGCGTGGTGCGGGTGCCCAGAGGTAGTGCCAGAGGTCTGAGCCGGGGGATGCCCCGTGTAGCTGTACTTTTCTTTCTTGTCACTGTACTAGTCGTGGACTGTTGTCGTGGTTATTTTATTATGTAGACCATGTAAATTGTTATCTTATTTCCTGCTTAATATCATAACTGTTTAATTTCTGCAATTACTTGTGATAACTATGTAGTTTCCACACCATCCTTTTAACCCTTCCGAGTCTTCGGACTCGTGGGTGGCGGTGCGAGTCTCGGGTTATCGGGCCTTCCCGGTAATTGGATTCTCGGGTCGTTACAGCGGTCGTGTGCGAGGCCGGAGGCGGCCGACGGGAGGCGGCCGGCGGGAGCGGCGGCGTTGGGGGCGGCCGTGTGCGGCGGACAAAAGGGGCCGTTGCGGCCCCTTGTGGTTCAAAGGGGGGGCACGGGCGACGAGGCCCCCCCTGCGAACTAACTTTTTTTTTAGCTTTTTTTGTTAGAAAGAGATTGAGGGAGGGAGAGATCAGAGGGAGAGAAAAGAGAGGGAGTAAGGGAGAGAGAAGAGAAAGAGGGAAAGAACCGAAATGAAAGAGGGGGGGATGAGGGAGGAAGAGAGAGGGAGATGGCGGAGGGTGGCTTCTGTGGTGGCTGTAGTGGTGGTGGGTGCAGAGAATGAAAAAAAAAAAAAGGAGGTGCATGTGGCTTACGAAGGGGAGATGCGGTGGAGATGGAGGCAGAGGAAGAGAGTGGGTGAGTGGAGAGGAGGCTGACCGAGGAGGTGGCTGTGGTGGCTGCAGAGGGAGAGAAGGAGAGAGGGAGGGGAGACGGTGGAGGTGGTTAGCAGGCCCAGGGGGTTGAGAGGGTGGTTGTTGTGGGGAGAAAAAAAGAAAGGGAAGAGGGAGGTGGAGGTGGCAACGTCGGAAGTGGAGAGGGGGTGGCTTCGTGGGTGCATGCAAAAGAGGGGGTGTGTGTGTATTGTCAGGGGATTCGATGGGGTGGTGGGTTACGGAGGAGGTGAGAAGGGGAGAGAGAGAGAGTTAAAGAGAGGGGGGCAAGATCCTAGAGACCCGGGAGGGGAGTGAGGAAATAAATTATGTAATAAAAGATGGGGCCATGTCCATTAAATTTTATTTATTTTTTAGAACAAAAGTGGGCCAAGCCCATTAGCACACATCTATATATTTTTTTATTTTTGAATAGGAATGGGCCAAACCCATTAGCACAAATATTTTCTTTTGGTATATTTTTTGAATAGGAATGGGCCAAGCCCACATGATGAACCTTACCCCTTTTTAGGATTAAAAAGATGGACCAAGCCCATTAACACACATTTTTTTGTTTTGTGTAGGAATGGTCATAAGCCCATTAACAAGAATTACTATTCAAGAAGCCACAGATTATTAGATTAAATTAGAGATTACTCAACTAACTTAAACGTGCGAGCTGCTTTGGGGCGTCTTAGTGTAATACGTGATCTGCTCAGCATAATGCTAAAATGTCGTGTCTACACTTCTTTCTTGATTGTTTGAACTACTGCGTCCACGCCACTTGATCAAGGTGTTGACGCATTGGTGTGTTCCAGCAGCTGAAATTGGATGTCTTCAGCCCTCTTGCGTTAAGGGGTTCATTAGCCTCTTCAGTCCCTGTCAGACAGATGAAACGAAGTCATTAGTTCTAAGTATATGCATTTCATTGTATAGACTTTGCTGTGAAGGCGAAAGCAATGTAAAGTATGCACAACGCAGTGTATAGACTTAATGAATACAAAGGCTTCATAAGCCTCAGATGAAGGCAGGCGCTGTGTAGACTTTGAACCAGTGTACAGACTTGTAAGCATGAGCCAATGAATAGACTTGAATATGTGAAAGCTACAGTGAATGAGTGTACACACTTGACCAGATCAAGGGCAATTCGGATGAACAGACTCTGAGGTTCAAAGCCAACGGCTGTACAGACTTAGAATATTAAGACTGATGTACAGACTTCATGCGTTGACGCTGTACACTTGAGGATGCTCACAGCGTTGACGCTGCATGAGACGTAGGCTGTACAGACTTAGCATATGAAGACTGATGCATGAACAGTAATGCTTAGACTTGCATGAGACGCTCGGATGTATAGACATGGAGACTTAGCCTATGCATAAGATGCTAAGTGAGACGGTCTAATGTATGGACTTAGTCTTCACAGCGAATGCAGGCAGTGTACATGCTTGTGTCCACTTGAGACGCTGAAGGAGACGGTCCAATGTATGGACTTCAACTCATGCGACCAAAGCAACAATGCAATGTGCAGACTTCGCCTGAGACAATGCATGAGACGGACGATGTATAGACTTCAGCAACAATGCATGACTGTATAGACTTGTGTTATCAACGAAACACAAACACAACACAATGTATAGACTATGCTGAGTGTCTAGACTTGTGAGATGCATAGAACACACAGAGGCTGTATAGACTTGGAAACCAATGCACACGGCTGACAGACATGAAATGAACTTGAATGAACATGATGTACATACTTCAAAATATTATAGACAATGCAATGTACATACTTCCTATATGAGGGAGCGTGTATTAGGCATGCACGATGTACAGACATGCAAATCATTCATTCATTCCAGCACACTCATGCATTCTCCACAGAGACAGAGTATATCAGTTATGCATTATACACATGCATTCTTCCACAGAATAGGTCAGATATATTCAAAACAATGTGATGACTCATTCATGTTGCTATCATTAAAACATCACATCATCAACAAGACGCAGGGGGCACAACAATCTCCCCCTTTTGATGATGGCAACATAATGAGTCACACTGACTCATCAAACTATTCTCCCCATTTTGATGATGGCAACACAATGAGTCACACTGACTCATCAAACTATTCTCCCCCTTTGACACAATCAAAAAGAAGGGAAATGGTTTGAGAGACAAATGCAGCATACAAACACAGCACATAAATTCAGAGAATGAGTCATGGTTCATTAAAATGAAGTTCTCTCTTATGACAATGAAACAGCTCTCCCCCTATCAACATGCATGATTGACTACTCTCCCCTTAACTGTAGATAAACCATAACACCCCCTGAAGCACATGAATGGACTCAGGTTAACCAATAAATCAATCTGAAGTCTGCTATTACAAAGAATCTGAATTTTGGTGAAAAGACCACAGAATCAGAATTTGTTGCAGAACAAGATGGAAGATTCCAACAGTGTGGAGAAGAGTACATCTCAGGAGTCAATCAACTGATAGTGTAGCCAAGCGGTGGGTTGAGAAATAGTCAAAGCACAATACATCTCAAGGAATCAATCAATAGCAAGATGTTAATCTGGCTGACTGAAAAGAATCTGATCATGAGAGATTTTAAAGCATCCATCACAACAATAAGTCTTAAGAAGATTAGACTCTTCTATCATAAGGGGTTATGAATTTGCAGCTTAACCAATATGATTTAATTTTGATGTATACCAAATTTGCCAAATTAAACTCAATACTCATATCTGAATCCAAGTTTTAATAAAAGTGAACCAAATAGTCAGAAAACACTCAAAAACAATCATCTTTTATCTTACACATATGATCTCAATAGCACCTTTGAAAAATACACAGGTTAGTACTGAAGTTAAACACTTTTTCACGAACATGAGTTGACAGATTTTTGAAGATAATTTTATTTGAAGCACATTATATTTTCCTGAGCAATTTAAGTTGATCAACACCTTTTTACATGAGGCACAACAAGTCTCAGTTGAAGGGACCCAGTTACTCAGTGTGATAACTGGCATTGCCTCTCACTTTGAGAGCAGAGTTAGCAATATGAGTGTCTTTTTACATGAGAAGACACCTTTATCAGAGGCCAGACTCCCCAGCTACTCAACACAAATAAGCTATTGCTCTGTCAGGTTTTGTTTCACTAAATTTTTATCAGAGATAACTATGGCACCTCATGACATGAGTTACTTTATTTCATTGATAAAGAACTCAGTTTCTCAGTGACCGAGTCATTGCTCTGACTTCACAATTTTTCATTTAGTCAACATTTTTCAAATAACAACGATACACACTCTATGTATCTTAACCAAAGTAGCTCTGAAATCAAATTTTCAGATATCTGATGAGAGAGTCTAAGGTTTACATGACACAGATGGTTAAAGTTTATTAAACCTTATCATTCAGATACTTTCAATTCATTTAAGTACAAATCTGAGAATACATTAATCTTGTATCAGTCTGATTCAGCCATAATTCTTAAACCTGTATGATAGAAATTTCTACAATGTTCTCAGACTGAATTGCATGACATGCAGCTTAAGTTCCTCAGATCAGAACAATGAATTCAGCAACCAACAATCAATAGTTGAAGTAGATCAGTCACATCAGCTGAGAAGAATGTGACAGGTGAGTATAAGCTGGTGCAAGAGTGAATCAGGAATAGAGAAGAGCATCAGAAGAGATTTTAATCATCAGACAGTAGCTGAGTCTGGAATACAGACTGATCAGCTATTTTAGAGATACTAGCAGAGAATTCAGTTGAATAGCGCATAGTCAAGAGAATGAATCAGGTTACTTAAACAGATGGAGTTCATGAGGTGAAGAAGATATGAAATAGGAATGCTCCCCCTGTCTAAGTGCAGTGCATTTCTTTTTAGATTTTTCAGAATTTTATGATATGCACTATCCTACATATGCAGTATGCAACAATTCTAACAAGGAGAGCATGATGATCAATCTACAGCAAACAAGCTCCCCCTGACAAAATGCATGATGTGCAATGAATCATTTCTTTTCGAATATTATTTTCTTCAAATTTATGATATGCAATACACTGCTCTATATGAAAACTAGACCCATGGTACTAGGCGGAGGACTCGGTCCAAGGACCACCTCACACATGGCAGTAGCATCCAGACATACTCCATATGTCCTTCAGCACTGTTCCATTTAATATACCATGATGGTCATGCAAATGACATATGCAGTGCAAAGCAATCTCATTTATTTAGTGCAAACAACAGCATGAGAAGAGCATCAAAAATCAACCAAGCAAAACAATAATTTTAGATAATGAAATTAAAACAGACAAATTAGTATTTTTCAGATTATGAGATTTAAACAGAGTTCAGAACTAACCTGAGATGTAGAATTCTGGGGCTTCCTTTTTGAGTGCCTTGGCTAAATTACCCCTTTTATTTCTCTCACCAAGGCACACCTGCAAGATATCAATCAATATGATCTTGCAGGAACCCAAGCTGCCTTGGGTCCTGTATGAGCCCTAACAGGTGTTCTGACTGGTCTCTTAACAGAATTATCATCATAGCCCATCAACTTATAGCTGGACAAGGAATATCCAAATTGACCAGACTTACCATGATAACTAACAGAATTTAAGTTCCTTTTAAATTCATGTGCATGAACGTCAAAATTTCTGTTGTGTGCATGGGCATTTTGTTTTCTGAACTTTGCCACCCAGCACTCAGAGGCTTTGTGGCCAGGTCTTCCACAATTAAAACAAGAAAATTTCACAAATTGTTTTGCATGGAATTTGACAGCATGGGGGTTAATATGATTCTTTTGAACATGCCAACAGTCCTTGACTGTGTGGCCATGTTTTCCACATTCAAAACATGAAGAATTCATTCTGTCAAGATTCTTATAGAATGCATGTCTTTTTACAGGGATTATAGCAGTTTTGGAGTTAATTGTTCTTCCCTTAGCATGCCAACAATTTACAGCAATATGGCCCAATTTGTTACAGTAAAAGCAATGAAGTTTCTTTTTCAGATATGCATGATTCCTATCATGAAGCTCTTTAGCATTCAGATCATCTTGCTTCTTTAATCTACAATCATGCATAAAGTGGCCAATTCTATGACAGTAAAAGCATTGAATTCTCTTATTTTGATCATGAGAAGGTTTCTTCGATTTAGAATTCTTAGCATGAATTCTATCTGATTTCAGTTCATCCACTCTCATGACAAAGCAATCATCCATCTCATGGCCAGATTTACCACAGTAGAAACATTTCACATTCTTTCTTTTAACATGAGACAGTTTGGCCTGAGAAATTTCAGCATACAAATTTTTATTCTGTTTTGTTTTCTTTTGTTTTTCTATCTGATTCGCAGGCAGACATGAAGGAGAAGCTGAAGTGCTAGCTAACTCAGAGCTACGCACAAAGGTTGTATACATTCTTTTTCACTCTTCCTGTTTACTGCCTCCATCAGAGACTTTCTTCTTAGAAGCAGCCTTTAATTTTCTTTGTTTTTAAATGACTCAGACAGGGAAGGGAATTGTTCAATTCAGTGATTTCATTTTTGAGAGAGGAAATGAGAAATTCAGAATCTGTGATCTTTTCATTAAGTAAGACATTAATGGCTTTGTAGCTATCAATCTCTTCTATTAATGCAGTCACTCTCCACGTTCATTTTCAATTGAACTTTTCCCTCTTTCAAACATTAAGAGTCTCTCAGACATAGCAAAATTAAGCAGCTTCAGTTCTTCATTCTCCTTTCTAGTTTGTTCATTCTGAACTAGTTCATTAGTTAAGATTTGATCATTTCCTAATGAATTCAGCTTATCTTCAAGTTCAGAAATCTTGGCAGTGAGTTCATGATTTTTGTTTTCCAGAACAGAACTTTGTTCCTTACTCACATTCAGATTAGCTAAGCACATTTCATGAGATTTTCTCAGATCTTGACATTTTTCACAATGAGCATTCGAATTAATCTGATCACATTTCTTTTTCAGCTTTCTATTCTCATATTTTAGTTTCTTGGATACTTTGAACAAATCTTCATACATCACTATCAATTCATCAAAGGAGTATCCATTTGATTCAGAGCTTACCTGAGATGAGATGTCATCTTCATCATCTCGGTTGGCCATCAAGCAGCTATCACCTTGCTGATTATGCGCAGAAACGACTCTGTCATATATTTCCTTTCCAGATGTGCACCTGAGAGCAAAAGGGTACATATCAGTATTGATTGCAGCTCTTAAGATGTTAAGAATTATGACATTGTCACGGTTCTTTATACTATCCTCTTTAGAGCACTTGGTCTCATCATGAGGCAGTTTGTGTGGGCCTTTAGATAGTAGCCTCCATAGTTTGGGATCTATGGAGTCTACGTACACACATAGGCCTCCTAGCCAACTATCAAAGTTAGAACCGTCATAAACCGGAGGTCGACCCATTTGAGTAAGAGGCAACCAAATTCAGCGCAGTAGACCAGATGACAGGGAATGCAGCAGAACCAGATGAGCAAAGCAATGCACAAGTCGATGAAACAAAATACCGAGCATTGAAAACACACTCTGAAATGCACCAAGGACTAGCAGGATCCTCTGCAGATTGTTAGATCTGTTTAGTCAGAGACCTGCTCTGATACCAATTGTTGGGTTCGGTGCTAGTATTCAGAGGGGGTGAATGAATATGGCCTATAAAAAATTTCAGCCAATTGACATATTAGGCTCACTAACTATTTAGAAAGCTAACTAGACAGATTTATCAAATCTGGAAGACTAATTAGCAGATGCGGAATTAAACAAACAGATAGTGAGCACTCTAACAAGACAAGTTAGATAAACTATAGCTCAATTAGAATTTCGCTCACTCAACAGATTAAACACTTAGAACAAAATCTGATCAAGTCATCTAATGAACCTGTGATCAACCACTTGGAGCGCCCCTATGCAAACATCTAGCGGAAGCAAACCATAAGCAATCAAACCACAATGCAAGAGGGGTTTTTAGGTGGTTCGGTCCTCCAGACCTACATCCACCCCACACTCAACCCGAGTGTGGCTTCACTAACAGCTGGGCAACACAGCTTGCCAACAACCGCTGGGCAACACAGCTTGCCGTCCGAGGAATCCTCCTCGCCCCGCTGAGCAACACAGCTTGCTGTCCAGTGGAGTCCTCCACTGCAAACCGCTGGGCTATACAGCTTAGCCGTCCAGAGGCAGCACCCCTGCAATCCGCTGACTAACAGCTTGAAGGAAAGTGTAAAAATGGAAATAAAAGAAAGGATGAACAGCAATCGGAAAGCTGTAAACGTAAAGCACAATATGGCTCACAAGGAGCTGGATGGCCTGGATTTGATCCACGGTCCATCAAGACTAGATCTCCCTCGATCTCACTCTCTTTCTTCACACTCTCTCTTTCTCTTTCTTCTCTGCTGCACTTCTCTTCTTCTCTCGATCTCTGCTTCCTTTTCTCTCTTTCTCTTTTCTTTTTCTTCTTCTTCTGCTCGAGCTCTCTCGCTCACTCTCTATCTCTCTTTCTTTCTCTTCTGCTCTCCTAATCTCTCACTCTCTATCTCTCTTTCTTTCTCTTCTGCTCTCCTAATCTCTCACTCTCTGCTCTTCTCTTCTCTCTCTTTTTCTTCTTTTTCTCACACTCTCAGATTTCTTCACTGGAGAGCTTTCTCTTCTTCTGTGGAGAGTTCACTCTTTTCGAGAGGATGATGGGGTGCTTTTATATCAGAAACAGAGCCTCCGAAGGTTGAGTAGAAAATGCCCTAGTGACCACTGATTGGTCTACTTGGCAGGGTAGCACCCCTTATCTAACACGTGTCAGCATCCTGCCCCTTTTTCCCATCGGATCACGTGCCCCCTCATTAGTACGCTCAGCAACTGGAGTCAAGTGGCGTCAACCCACTTGCTCCACAGAGTTGACGTAGCCTTCAAAGATATTCTACCAGCAGAACTCAAGTCTGCTGCGTTGACGCTTCCAACCCATGGCGTTGACGCAGTGAGGCATTCCAGTAGCCATTAGCCTCGTCTCTTTAGCTGTTGCGTCGACGCTACTCAATTGTGGCGTTGACGCAGTGGAATAGCCTGTGAAGCTGAATGCTTCTTCAACTACTGCGTCGACGCTGCTTGATCAATGCGTTGACGCACCAGAGTAATCCACCAGCTTCTTTCTTGATTGTTTGAACTACTGCGTCCACGCCACTTGATCAAGGCGTTGACGCATTGGTGTGTTCCAGCAGCTGTAATTGGATGTCTTCAGCCCTCTTGCGTTAAGAGGTTCATTAGCCTCTTCAGTCCCTATCAGACAGATGAAACGAAGTCATTAGTTCTAAGTATATGCATTTCATTGTATAGACTTTGCTGTGAAGGCGAAAGCAATGTAAAGTATGCACAACGCAGTGTATAGACTTAATGAATACAAAGGCTTCATAAGCCTCAGATGAAGGCAGGCGCTGTGTAGACTTTGAACCAGTGTACAGACTTGTAAGCATGAGCCAATGAATATACTTGAATATGTGAAAGCTACAGTGAATGAGTGTACACACTTGACCAGATCAAGGGCAATTCGGATGAACAGACTCTGAGGTTCAAAGCCAACGGCTGTACAGACTTAGAATATTAAGACTGATGTACAGACTTCATGCGTTGACGCTGTACACTTGAGGATGCTCACAGCGTTGACGCTGCATGAGACGTAGGCTGTACAGACTTAGCATATGAAGACTGATGCATGAACAGTAATGCTTAGACTTGCATGAGACGCTCGGATGTATAGACATGGAGACTTAGCCTATGCATAAGACGCTAAGTGAGACGGTCTAATGTATGGACTTAGTCTTCACAGCGAATGCAGGCAGTGTACACGCTTGTGTCCACTTGAGACGCTGAAGGAGATGGTCCAATGTATGGACTTCAACTCATGCGACCAAAGCAACAATGCAATGTGCAGACTTCGCCTGAGACAATGCATGAGACGGACGATGTATAGACTTCAGCAACAATGCATGACTGTATAGACTTGTGTTCTCAACGAAACACAAACACAACACAATGTATAGACTATGCTGAGTGTCTAGACTTGTGAGATGCATAGAACACACAGAGGCTGTATAGACTTGGAAACCAATGCACACGGCTGACAGACATGAAGTGAACTTAAATGAACATGATGTACAGACTTCAAAATACTATAGACAATGCAATGTACATACTTCCTATATGAGGGAGCAGTGTATAGGCATGCACGATGTACAGACATGCAAATCATTCATTCATTCCAGCACACTCATGCATTCTCCACAGAGACAGAGTATATCAGTTATGCATTATACACATGCATTCTTCCACAGAATAGGTCAGATATATTCAAAACAATGTGATGACTCATTCATGTTGCTATCATTAAAACACCACATCATCAACAAGACACAGGGGGCACAACACACGGGGGGGAGCCGGAGCCGGAGGGGGGAACCGGAGGGAGGGGAGGGGGATGCGCAGGGGGGAGCCGGAGCCGGAGGGGGGGAACCGGAGGGAGGGAGAGGGGGGCCTCGCAGGGGGGGATCCGCCGGGGAGGGAGGGAGATGGGGGGATCCGCCGGGGAGGGAGAGGGGGGTCGTGGGGGAGGGAGAGGGGGCATCCGTCGGGGAGGGAGGGGGAGAGGGTGGATCCACCGGGGAGGGAGAGGGGGGCCTCGCAGGGGGGGATCCACCGGGGAGGGAGAGGGGGGTATCCGCTGGGAAGGGAGAGGGGGGCCGCGGGGGGGGACCTGACGGGGAGGGAGGGGGAACGGCCGGGGGAGGGGGCGGGGACGAGCCAGGGGAGGGAGGGGGAGGGGACGTCGGCTGTGGGAGAGAGGGGAGGGGACGCACCGGGGGGGGGGGGGGGGAGAACGATAGACGAGAGATTATGGTTTCAAAAAAAAATTGGTTGGGAGTTATTTTTTTTCTAAGGAAGATTTACACGGGAGTAGATTTTTTCCCTAAAATTTAGGAGAGACATACCAAACATGATTATACGATCTCTTTCTCTTTTTTTTAAATTGAGAGAAAAAAGATAAAAAAGAGTAACCTTACACCCTATTAGTGCATTCCCTTCCCTCTTTCTCATTTTGTGAGTTTGAGTGTCGCCCGGTGTGAGAGCGTCTGGCGTGAGGCCGAGCTGCGTGAGGTAGAAAGTTATCCGTCATGTTCGCGTCCCGGAGTTGCCGTCGATCCATTTCTACGTCGCCGCCGCATCAGATTTGATATCAGGGTCCAACACGGCGCCTCCCTCGACCCCGACGTCCCCGTCGTCGGTCTTCCTCTCTCTCAGTTGCTAGAAGTGAAAAAAAAAAGAAAAGAAAAGAAGAGTAGCAGAAAAAGAACTTGGTTGAGAGGAATTTTGCAAAAAAAAAAGTAGAAAAAAAATATCAGAAGAGGCTTACGGTTGAGAGGAAGAAAGGTAAAGAAATTTTTTTTAATCTCTCTCCGTCTTTTTCTCTCTCTCAATCTCGATTCTCTCACAGTTTCTCTCTCTCTCACAGTTTCTCTCTCTCTCTCTCTCTCTCTCTCTCTCTCTCTCTCTCTCTCTCTCTCTCTCTCGTTCAGCGTGGTAGAAAAAAAATGAAAAGAAAAAAAGAGAGGAGAGAGGGGGTTCGCGGGGAGGCGGCCTCGTCACTCGTGCGGGGTTTAAAACCCCCTCCCGCCGCAACGGTCGCCGGCGCCCCACCGCGCCACGGTGCCCGCCCCGCCGCAGCTCCCGCGCCCGCAGGCCACGCCCGCACCCCGTGCCTCGTGCCCCCGCGCCTGCATCTGCAGGCCACCCGGCCGCGCGCCCCGCCTGCAAGCGTAACGACCAGGCCGCAGCGGCCCGTGGCCACCCTCGCCCAAGGCCAACCCGGCGCCCGCCCCGCCGCGACAGCCGCCCGCTGCCCCCCGAGGCCAAACCCCGCTCCGTCGCCACTGCCTGAGCCAGAACAGGACGTCGGCCCACCACCGGAGACCCCTGGGCGGCTACCGCCTTCCTCCGGTTGCCGCCCCGATGCTCCGTCCCGGCGCCGCTTTATCTCCCTTTCTAACACCCTCACACCACTCCAACCGCCTCTGCCAACGTCCCTCCGTCCCTTTCTCTTTTCCTGTTTGCCTCCGGCCGTCACCCAGACGCGCCCACCGTCGTTGCATCCACGAGCCCGCCTCTCCGCTCGAGCCCATCCGCAACCACCGCCGTGTCCCCCTGCTTCCCTCTCACCTTCTCTCTGCTTACCGCGCCCGCACCGGGTCGCCGCTCTCCACTCGCACCACCACCCTGCCAGCCGTCCGCCTTGTCCCGTTCGTCTGTGCCGTGAAGCCCTCAAAGAGACCCCGCCATTCACGCTGACTTTGCTGCCGTTCGCCAGCTTCTTTTGATCGCCCAGGCCCAGCGTGGACCACGTGTGAAGGAGGCTCCGCCAGCTTGCCTTCGTGGGAGCTTGCCGTGGGTGGACCTACAGCCGCTAAGCCATTCGCCTTGTGAAGAAGAAGGCCACGTGAAGAAGTCTGCTGATGGCCCGTCATGCATGAAGACCCTTGGCCCATATGTTGCGGACTTAGCTTGTGAAGCCTCTGCATTGAAGGCTTGTGAAGCCTCCTTCGAACCCACCTGCATGATGTCTCCCAAGAAGTGAAGTGAAGCCCTGTGACCCACCGACCGCGTGAGTTTCACGCAGCAGAGGGTTGAAGTTTGAAAGGAAAACAAAAGTTTGAAAAAAAAAAAGAAAAGAGTGTGAAAAAGTCAAAAAAGGGAGGTTGAAGTGTTGAAAAAAAAAGAGAGTTTGAAAGTTGAAAAAAAAACATGTGAAAAAAAAGAGTGTGAAAAGTCAAAAAAATGTAGGTGAAGTGTTGGAAAAAAAGAGAGTTTGAAAGTTGAAAAAAAACGTGTGGAAAAACAAGAGTGTGAAAAGTCAAAAAAGGGTAGGTGAAGGTTGAAAAAAAAAGAAGTTTAAAAAAAAAGTCATAAAGTTGAGAGTTGAAAAAAATGTGTTAAATATATATAATATATATATGGGATATATATAATGTTATATCTATATATATATATATTATTTGATTAAAAAGGGGGTTTGAAAAAAAAGTTAAAATATATATAATATATATATTTGAGATATATATAATCTTATATATATATATTTATATATATCTTTTAACTTATTGATTGTGGCACCCAAGTCTGCAACAACGGCGGCTGAAGCAGCGTCCGGGTCGACCGGTCATCAACAGACGTTCCGCACTTTAGGGGTGAGAGCGTCCCTAAGCCTCCCCGCGAGGAGAAAGTCGGATCTAATTCATTCCCCTGCGTGGGAAATTTTAAAGCGGTTTTGTAATAAATTAAATCCTCACTGCACGGAGTGAATTCATTGTAACCGTGAAGCTTTGTCGACACCGTGCGGGCACGCATGTCCCCGCTCGCCTTCATCTCCGGTCGGAGCTTGACTTCTCAGTTTAGCTAGGTACGTGCTCCAATCATTTGCTCATTTAGTATCTTTTCAATTGCCGCGCGACGAAGTAAGAGAGAGCCCGATCCATATAGCCAGTCTCTTGAGTGCATCACTGTGGACGGAAAGAAAGAGCTTGCTTGCGCCCATCCTTAGGCCCTAGACTGCCGCATTAGAGCACCATAATTGTTAGGAGGTAGTTCCATAACTACTCCGTCTACGGGCGAACAATTTTTTCTGACCGATCCCTTCAAATTGACCCTTTGCATATCAGCTGGGTCCACACCTTGCTAATTGTCGGTCCCAGGGCTGCATCATTTAGGTCCAAGCTCGTACATGCCACGTCAGTTTAGGAATTCGTCAGGCCGTCTAGAGCACATTTCAACTCTAAAACACCCATGGATCATGAGAGATATATGGCCGATCCTGACCTCATCACCCAGTTTGAGGAAATGGATGCACTATTTGATGGCACGCATGTCGAGTACATGCCGATTGGAGACATTATCGAGAGTTCTAGTCAGAAAAGAATGGGTGTAGTTCGCTGTATCTCAACACCCCAGGAGGACGATTGGCGTCGAACCTCTATCTTTCAAACCTACATCATGGTGAACTCTCATCCCTGCAAGGTGATCCTTGACAACGGGAGCTGTATCAATGCAGTCTATTCAGACTTTGTCTCCCGTTTAGGTCTACCTACGCACCCTCATCCAATGCCATACAACGTGGCTTGGGTCGATGACACTTCTATCCCAGTCACCACCACATGTGTCATTCCCATCCAATTTCAGTCCTACCAAGGATAAATCTTATGTGACGTGATGCCTATGAAGGCCGGGAGTGTCATCTTAGGACGACCATGGATCTATGATATAGACCTCGCTACATTTGGTCGGTCCCATCAGTGTTCCTTCTCCCACAATGGGAGGACGATTCAATTATACCCGACACCCCCAAAGGTGACCTCGGGTAAGAGTTCCACCTCCACTCCCACTGGAACTCCCGAAATTCAGGAGAATCTCCAAACTCCCACTGAAGGGAAACCTCCCCTTCCCTCTTCTCATGCATCTATCACACCCGTTTCTGAGGCTCCTAAGGTTAGTCATAACCTAGTTAGGCACCTTGACTCCATAAATGTCGGTGAACTAAACAGCGAGGTTGCTGAGGTGCCCCTGTTTTGGCTGTTGACATCACCATCACACCCAAGGAGTCCCGAGTCTCAATCACAACTGAAGTCCCGGCAATACTGCATGACTTCCAAGGCATCGTCCACGAGGACTTGCCTTCTCAACCCCCTCCCATGCGTGATGTACAACACGCTATTGAGCTTGTCCCTGGGTCCACCCTACCCAACCTTCCCCTCGAGTCTAGAATGTCCAAGTCAACTGAGGAATTCGCACAGCATGTCAAAAGTCTGCATGAGTCAATTAGTAAGCAAATAAACCTCAGTAATGAAACTTACAAGCGCTTGACTAATTCGCATAGGCGTCACCATGAATTTCAAGAAGGTGACTTGGTTATGGTACGGGTTCGACCCGAACGACTCCCTTCGGGAGCCATTAAGAAGTTGCAAGCCCGTAGTGATGGTCCCTTCCCAATTCTGCGGAAGATTGGCTCCAATGCGTATGTTGTGGACTTACCTCCCGAATATGGGATTAGCTCGACTTTTAATGTGGCAGACCTAGTGGCCTACAAGGAACCCACAGCGATTCCTAGTGACCCTTTCGAGCCTTCTCCTCCCATTGTGAGTGAGCCCACCCCTGTGCGTCCCACAGCCTCGAGAGCACCGCGCGAGTAAATTGAGAGGATACTGGATGAGCAGGTGACCACTACACGGAGCAGGGTGTACCAGCGCTACCTTATCCGCTGGCGGGACCGTCCTCCTTCTGATGATTCCTGGATCAGCCTGGAAGATCTCCAGCACCTCGATCCTGATCTGCTGGAGCACTACCAGAGTAGTGTCCCCCCTTACTCGACGGAGTCGAGTTCCAGCCGTCCCGGGAGGGTTGGTGGGGACACCGGGTCCACTACCGAGCCCACTACTCGGAGCCGACGTCGCACTGCCCCGACCGCACCGAGCTTATCGCTCGGCGACTCAACGTCCTGATCCGTACGTATGTGTGTATGTATTTTACTATGGTGGTATTTGTGTTTTAACCACCAATGTATTTTACTTTTATTGAGTCAAAGTTATTATATTTTAAATTTATTAAAAAAACCCACAAAGTCAATAGTGGGTTGGTGGGCTTTGTTTTATTAGGCTAGGACATATGTGCAATTAGGAAAGTTTAAAGGTGTAAGTGTTATAGCCTCCTCCTATATAAAGGAAGGCTAAGGGTGTATGTTTTGATATGATGAATGCTTAAGAATTTGATATCACGTAAGGAGCATTGCCCCTTAGTGCCTTCCCTTCCCTCTTTCTCATTTTATGAGTTTGAGTGTCGCCGGGTGTGAGACCGTCCGGCGTGAGGCCGAGCGGCGTGAGATAGCAAGTTATCCGTCCTGTTCGTGTCTCGGAGTTACCGTCGATCCATTTCCACGTCGCCGCCGCGTCATGATCTCTACTATTCAAGTTGAAGAGAAAAATAAAGACATGAACGTAACTAGAAATCCTCCACCTAAATCTGAATTTTAGTTCCTGAATTTTAGTTTAAGGCCAATTTGATTTTAAAAATTACCTCTTGTTCCTTCAACAAAACTTTCAAATAACCCAAGGATGTCAAAGGAAAGAAAAAGATCAAGAAGGAATCAGACAATGTTACTTGTTATGTGTGTGGAAGGCCAAGTCATAAAGTTTGCATGTGCTTTCAAATGAAAGACAAGAATAATAAGCCTTACAAAGGAAAGAAGTCTGATGCTACTGGTCAACAAGTCAATGTGTTGACAATTAGCTCCACTTCTGATGAAAGGTTCATTTCTTTTAATCTTAAAATTCATGTGGCATGTCTACCAACAGACTAGTTAGTAGATACATGAGCAAATGTCCACGTCTGCTCAAACAGAGCAGTGTTATATTCTTATCAAGGGCTCGAACGCTGGAGCATGAGAATAGGCAACTCCACTATAGCCATAGTAGAGGGTGAAGGATGTGTTGGCCTGAAGCTTACTTCGGGGAAGACCTTAAGCCTTTACAAAGTGCAGCATGTACCTAATGTCAAGAGGAACTTAGTTAGTGGGTAATTATTAGTGCATCAAGACTATGAACTTATGTTTAAGCCTAATAAAATTATAATCACTAGACATGAAAATTTTATAGTAAATGCATATTTATGTGATGATTTATTTGTACTTAATGTTTCTGTGAGTTTTTTGTTAAATAAAAGTTCCTCTTTTGTTAATTATGATGTTGAATCTTATGACTTGTGACATGCTAAACTTAGTTATGATGTTGAATCTTATGACTTGTGACATGCTAAACTTAGTCTTGTTAATTTCAATACCACCAAAACAATGATGCATTTAGATTTAATTCTTAAGTTTGATGTGAAGCAGGCTCATAGATGCCAAATATGTATGCAAGTTAAACAACCAATGAAGTATTTTAAGTATATTGAACGGAACATCTCAATATTAGAGTTGATACACTTTTATATTTGTGAAGGGGCATGTTCCTTAACTAGAGGTAGGACAAGATATTTCATTATTTTTATCGATGATGCTTCCAAATTCTGTATGTTGTATTTACTTAGAACTAAGAGTAAAGCTCTCGAAAAATGTATGGCTTTTAAGTCCCTATATAAAAAATAAACTAAAAAATTACTTAAAAGATTGATATCTGATAGGGGTGGTGAATACATGTCTAATGCATTGAATGATTATTGTGTAAAAAATAAAATCATCCATGAGTTAATAGCTTCACATTAACTTGAATCAAATGGAATAACTGAGAGAAAAAATAGGATATTAATAGATATGGTGAATTCCCTGTTACATAGCTCATGATTACCTAAGAATATGCGGGGATAAGCTCTACTTTCAGCATGCCATATCCTTAATTGTGTTCCTTACAAAGTAAAAGGTAAATCACCTTTTAAATTCTGACTTTAAAGAAAATCAAATTATAAATTGTTAAAAGTTTAGAGTTGTTTAGCCAAAATAAAAATTTCAAAAAATAAGAATAGAAAAATTAGTTCTAAGATTGTGGATAGTATTTTTATTGATTATGCCTAAAACAGTTATTATTATAGATTTTTTATCCTCAAATATGATATTTCTGATATTTTTATTAATCCTATTTGTGAATTTGGTGATGCAATTTTTTTGAAGATGTCTTTCCTTTTAAGACTAAGGATATTGTACATGTAAATTCATCTTTTATTTCTTCATCTAGCACTTTTAATCTTATTTAACATGATCATTTAGATATAGACATATAACCTTGAGGAGTAAAAGAATTAGAATATAAAAATCATATGGAGATGACTTTATATCATACTTAATAGAGGATGATCCTTTAACCTTTAAAGATATCATATCATCTAGTGATTTCACGTTCTGGAAAAAAAAATAATGAATGAAGAAATAGAATCTATTATAAGTCATCATACTTGGGAACTAGTGGATCTTCCACCTGGTCTCAAGACAATTGGTTGTAAATAGATTTTTTTAAAAAAATTAGAATCAGATGGCTCTATTGACAAGTATAAAGCTACATTAGTTTCTAAGGACTTAACATAAAGAGATAATAGATTTTTTTTATGTTTATTCTCCTATAACTAGGATGGCTATAATCTATGTGTTTGTTACATTGGCTTCTATATACGATCTAAAGGTTCATCGGATAGATGAGAAAACTATATTTTTAAATGGTGAACATGATGAAGAGATCTCTATGGATCAACTATAGAGATTTGTAGTTGTAGGCCAATAGTATAAAGTATGCAAGTTGGTAAAGTCTTTATATAGACTAAAGCACTTCCTAAACAATGGCATCAAAAATTTGATGAAGTCATCTGTTCTAATAGTTTTTCTATGTGTGAATCTGATAAATACTTGTATGTTAAATTGTTTGCTAATAATTATATTATTTTATGTCATTATGTTGATGATATCTTAATATTAGGCAATGACGTGATGTTCACAAATAAAATTAAATAGTTCCTGAATTATAAATTTGACATGAAGGATCTGGGTAATTTCTAAATAGTAAATTCGATATGAAAGATCTAGGAGAGACAGAGGTGATACCAGGCTCATGCTTCTAAAGTCACCTAAGGGTTATTCTATATCAAATCTAATTATGTTGAAAAGTATTGAGAATATTTGATCTTTTTACCATAAATTTGTGAGTACTCCTTATGATCCTATTGTTATATTTTAAAAACATCATGGTCAATGTGTTGAACAACATAGGTATTCATAATTAATCAGTAGTTTAATATATTTGACAAATTGTAGAAGAACTGATATCTCTTTTATAGTGAATAGTCTCAGTAGGTGTACATTGTCTTAAAAAAATACATTGGCATGCACTTGAAATAATATGTAGATATTTGAAAGGTACCTTATTATATGCACTACATTATGAAAGATATCATACTGTAATATAAGGATATAGTGATGCAAGTTGGGTGACTAGAAAGGCCTAAGAATAGATACCACTGGGTTTATGTTTATGATGGGTGGTGGGAAAATTGTTTAGAAATCAACCAAATAAACTATATAAGCTCGGTCTACCATGGAGGCTGAGTTAGTGGCACTAAAAGTAACTGGTAGATAAACATAATGGCAGAAGAATCTTATGGTTGAGCTTACATTATTGAGTAAGTCAATTCATGCTATCTCTATTCACTGTAATAGTCAAATCTCAATAGCTAAGGCTAAAAGTGATAAAGTGAATGATAAATTGAGTACTCATGTAAAGTTAAAATTGAATTTCATAAGAGAGTACATGAACAAAGGAATAGTCTCTAAACTATGTGAAATCAATAAGAAATCTTGTTGATCTTTTAACCAAAAGATTGAATAGAAATTTGTTTAACAATCATCGAGAGGGATGAGACTTAAGTCTATTTGTTAAACACTACTAATAGTAACTCAACTTGATCTTTGGAGATCACGTAACATAGGTTCAATGGGAAAGTAAGTTGAATGTGTATATACTGAAAAGCACTTGGAGATTGGTGTCTCATCTATATGATGAAGTGCTTATTTTAAAATGATAAAGGATGAGTTATGACTCTTAATGAGTTCAAAGACCTGCGTGACGAGATGTAAATATGTTTCATGCATCTTGGAGGACTCACGTATGTAAGTGTACTTGTGTGGCTGCAGGCTATGGAGTATTGGAGTTAATCTTTAGAGCACTCATGAAATAAGATACAAAGTACATGGCTAGAATGTGGTATCCCATGAGAACACCATAATTGATAAATGATATGTGTGTTATATGAAACCTTCTACAACAGGGTCTAAGTTCAAGACATGTCTTAAACTTGTAAAAAAAAATTATTAGTGGGCAAATGTTGGATTTCATGTTTTAAAATTTCAAAGTTTAAGTCATTGTGTTGCTTTGTCCCACATTGAAAGATGGGAAAAAAATCATTTACTTTTAGTTGAGATTCTTTACTTTACTTGTGTACTCCTTTGGGGACAATATGAAAGTTGGGGTGTCTAAGCTTGTGGGCTCTTTGCGTCGCGTCCTCTATCTCACACTTATTTGTATTGCCTTGTCTTGCCAATGTCGTGTTATACGTGCGTACGATTCTCCACATTATTTTTTATTTTATTTTTTTACTATTTGATCGAGCATCTCTTAGATTCTCTCCGTTTTTTCTCGGATTCTTATCTTTAGGCAGATTAGTGTGACTCGGTCAAGAGTCACTTTCCTGGAGGATTTTTGAGGAGAGTCATTTTTTATGAGAGTTATGTTTTAAGATTTTTTCTTACTCGACATCTATCTCTCTCGTGCTCTTCTCTCCTAATCTTATTTTTCTTTTTGCAAGAGCCTATAGTCACAGTGATGTTCCCCCCAGCAACGTAAGTTGGAGTGCACCTTCGCGTTATCATCAGTATGGGTCATCATATGTTGGGAGAAGTTATGGCCTGAAGTCTATTTACACCAGAGTAGAGACGAGACGACTTTAAAAAAAGTAATTGCATGCTTCGACTTGAGTTTGCATTTCTTGATTGATTGATTCCCTTTAATTTCCGTACTTAGATCTAATAGAATATCTCTACCAGTGCATAGTATTCCAACAGAAGCCGATGGGCTACAAGAGGTGCAGATTGTTACGTCCTCTACTTTTCTTCTTCATCCACATGTCTGTCACTTAGGATTTGTACTCCAAGTATAGTAGACAAGGGTCGCCTAGTTTCATATTTGTCAAAGAACACTCCAAGTGACATGTGGGTCAATAATATGATGTCAAAGATATTAAATTTTACATTATCCATTCTTGTGAATATTTGGTATTAATTTTGTCCTCATTCGGTAGCTTAATTATTTTGTTCCCTTCACTTAAAAGATTAGAATTTTTTTTTGAATCTGCCTTTTAGGCGATATGTTTTGTTGAAAATGATGTTTGATGTAGGACGAACTCGACATGGGTGGTGAGTCAGACTGCCATTGGGCTCAACTCAATTACAAATATGGGCCAGATCAAACCCACCAAGGCCTTCATAGGGCCAAAGGCTGTTGATTGGCTGATGTTCTTCTTGTTCGTGGGGTTAGGAATTCCAAGTATGAGGTGTCTTTATTTCAATTTCATTTACGTATAAGTTTAGAGAGGAGTTGAGGAATGTGAAGAAAGTGACTGGTGAAGTGGAGGAAGGACGGGGAAGAAGTGGATGGTAAAGATTTGAGAAGTGAGTGAGGGGTCTAATTTGGAGGAGTTTTGAGAAAAAATAATAAGTAATACTTGTTACAAGTCAAGGGTTCACAACTATGTTGCAAATTCTCTCTATGATAATCCACATGAGATCAATTTGATGTTAAGGACAAGAAAAAATTATGGATATCATAAATACTCTGTCCTACTCATTTTCAACATATTAAAAAGATAGGGTCCCCTAATCCAAAGGCCCTCTTTGAAGACCGTATAAGAAAAGTTGGGTCAAATAATCCATTGACAGGTCCATTTTGAACTTTCAAAGTATGTGATCACAAAGTAGACCCAAAATCTGACCCGTTTACCCGTTTATTTAAAAATAATTTTTAAAGTCTAGTGCAGGTCTAGATCTATGATGTAGCCAGGACGTAGGTTACAAACCTTGGTTCATGCAAAGCACAAAAAAGGCAATCAAATGAAAATCAATGTTGCCTTGGTTTATGATTTTTGAAACATCCAAGGGAAAACCGGAAAAGTTATAACCATTGACATCTCTCAATAATAATTAGTGCCATAATGAAATTTCAGTATTATTAGATCATGGCAAAACTTAAATATTTTCGAATGAAAACCAATTGATCGAGCTTTCGCGAGTTTAAGACTACGATTTGGAACAGATGTTGAGTGTGAATTTTTTTTTTCAAATTTCATGGAGATAGAGAAAATCTATTTTAAAATAATTTTTAGAGATTTTGAAATATCATCCTCTTTGTCTTAGTCTCTCTCTCAATTTTGAAATATGTATCAATCAAAAATTAATGTGACAGTGTAAGATTTAAAAATTATTTTGGGAGGTGATGATTTGAATTATCCGAATCTCCAAAATTACTCCTCAACATCCGTTTCAAACGTGAGAGATAAAAGACTGTGACAGACACAACAGTTTTCATAAATTAATTTCTGAATAACACCAAATTTCTAACTTTTTAACCCTCTCTTTCTATATATGTGGACAACATTTTTGCTCTCTCATAAAAATCCCCGCATCTCTCATTACAATCTTCTGTTTAAATGATTATTAGGAGTGGGATAGAAAATCTCATGTACTTATTCATGAGGATTAGACTTAATCCAAACGCATCAGACGCACAAGAATTAGGTTATAACTTTTCCGATTATGATAAGGAGAATAATAAAAGTTAATTCATTCTTTAAGGCCCTCTTTGTTTACCGATTAAGATAAGGAGAATAATAAATCGATGTGAGAAAAAATTATAGGTCCCATAATTTTTTCTCACACTCATCCCCTTTAACCGAGGTGGAGTGTCTTATTCAGACGTGAGACTTGAATAAGTCATCTCACCCCGAAAACAAAACGACCCTAAGATTGTGTACGTGCATTCAATAGAGATTTATCATTGATTATTTGTCTTCAACCCAAGATCTTATATATTTACTTTAAGTAGGAAGTTGTTTTTTATTTTCGATTCCAGAAGCCCATTCGCTCCTTCTCATTATCTTTAATTAGTGTTTTATTACAGTAATATAGAATTATTATAAATCTATGTATAGTTAACGATTGGATCAAAATTGCTAAAAAATGTTACCAACAAAGTTTTTTAAGTTGCCCCCCCCCCCCCCACCTAAAATCCTAGCTATGCCCCTTTCAGTAGGATTTATCTGCATCACGTATAAATCGTGAAAAGGATCTTTATTACTCATTTGTTTTCATTCCCGAGTAAAGTTAGCTTTTGAGTAACACTCAGAGGTAATTATATTTTAGGGTGTTATACGCCTAATATTTTTTATTTTTTTTTAATTTTTTAATGATCTCTTGTCAAATTAACTTGATATATCAACTAAGTCACAGAGATATTATGACACGAGAGTCACGTACAAAAAATCTCTTATAAATAGTAAAAACATCTCATTTTCATTATTCACGGGGTTAGATTTAGGCCCGTCAACGGAGCGGATACGAAGCGAATATATGACTATCCGTATCCGTTCCATTTTTCGATTCGAATTATCCGATTTTGATCCGTTCCGATTTGACTCGGATACGAAGCGAATATCTGACTATCCGTATCCGCTCTGTTTTAAAATCCGAATTATCCGATTCAAATTTAAAAGTATATAAATATAATTATAAAATATTAAAAGTATATAAAATATAATTATAAAAATGTCAAAAATATGTAAAATAAATTTTAAATTAAAATACAACTATAAAATATCTAAATTTACCTATAATATCATTTATTCTATAATACATTATTTAAAAATATATATTATATGATATATAATATTACGAACGGATATTTTTCGAAGCGAATATTATAATATCCGTATCCACTCCGATTCGAATTCGGATATTATCCGTATTCGAAAAAACGAATACGAATCGAAGCGGATCCGGATAATATCCGTATCCGTTGACAGGCCTAGTTAGATTTTTATCGTTACGTGATTACCACACCACGTCGTTTAGTGACGTGATTAACGTATCAAATTAATTTGATATAAAATTTATTTAAAAAATATAAAAAAATATTACACGACACCACGTCGTTTAGTGACGTGATTAACGTATCAAATTAATTTGATATAAAAATTATTAAAAAAATTTAAAAAATATTACACGCGTAACATCCCGAGACGTAAATACCTGAGATGTTGCACAGTACTTTACCCTTTGTTTATAGATGACATCGTAGCTGTTCTTGGGTCTAGCCATGGAAAAGATTCGGAAAAATGCGCTAATTGCATGCGCCTGATGCGTTCACGAAGGATGCACCACCAATCAATTTCCCAGATCATCACGGCCATCTAGTTTTTTTGGTGTACCTCGCTCACAATCGAATGGAAAACTAAGCATTGGATGTGTGTTTGGCCATAGAAAGAATCTCCGGAGACTAGAAATGTGCAGTGTAACTGATCATGAGAGAATCATCAAAAGAAGTATTCATGGGGAGCTAATTAGCTGGTATTTAACTCTTAATTCCTACGTTGATTTAATCAAAGGTAACATGCGTGTTATCCTCTGATCATTTCCTAGAGAGATGTGGTATATCCACCTGGCGCGGTTGTTCATGCACGGAAGGGGTGTCTCATATTATACTTATAAATGGAGGAGAACACAAGTTAGAACTCGGGTGTGAGGATGACAAGGTCAAGAACACAGGGTTCTTCTTGGTGCTTATCAAAGGCTCAGTTTGATGATCGGGTAGGGCGGCGGCGTATTCGCCGGTGTCCTCCCCGTTCCCATATATCCTTGTTCATCCGTTTCTATATTAATCGGCTTTGAAAAGTACGTACTTAACCCGGTTTCATATGAAGGCCAAGGGGTGTTTTGGTCGAATATCTCATTCGACTCATCCAGATCAAGTGAGTTGTTCTCAGGATGGGTAGAGGCCGCTTATTCCGGCCGATTATCAAAGACGACCTAAGGGCGCATCACAGACGAGACTAGGATGCAGAGGGTGGATCATGCTGATTAAGGGAAGTACGTGCTCATCTACCTCAACTCCTCGACAACTCGAGATCAAATTAGGCGACTAAGACATACCATAATTTTAACCATCAAAGAGAGTTGCTTAATTACAAACCCCTAAAAAGTTTTACTTATTAATATCGACAATGCCAATCCAAAGTAAACATCAATGAATAATTAGAATCAATCAAGTTCTTAATAATTGAGACAATGATGATACATCTCGATCACTTAAGTTGGATTCTATGTTGACCTAACCATTTCAAAGAGGAAACTCTTTTAGTTGAGAGTGACTCTGATTAGGCCGCCTTATTTTGTTAGAATGACCTCCTCCTAATTAACCCACGGCAACCACACTTCTTCCTTGCACTTGCCTCGTGGGAGAGCATCTAGGATTTGTGGCCCAATGCTACTTGGACATCTCTTTCAAGAGAAGGGTTTCAGGTTCAAGGATCACTGGATGTGTGGTCCATAAAACTACTACTTCAAGAAGAACCTCAAGATTTACATACATCGTCAATATAAATAAAAAAAATTACAATTACATTCTTAATCACTGTACCACTTGATCGGAAAGAAACTGAACTCGTTTGGAAAGGCATACATCTTTAGTTTTCTCTCTTATCACAAGGGAAAACATGAATTTGGAGTTAATTTTCCAGAATCGTCGATGCACAACAAACAAGTGTAATTTTTTTATTTTATTTAGAGGAATATTCTTTTTGAAATCTTGAGAGTAATAATCTACCCACACAAGATCAAACTTGAATCACTAATAATCCGAGTCGAGATAGAACAAACTTCTCTATTTAGTCGTGTGCACACCGTGACGCTACCAACTACACTCGCATAAGAAATATTAGCTATTAGTTCTATTTCTTTCTCATTCTTTAGGGAATTTGCTATAGACAATCTGAAGTGGGTAGTCAATGGAATACTCACTGCCTTTCAATTCTTCATGTCAAAACCACTCCAACACCTTCTCCATGTACTTTTTAGTGTCACGGTCCATGTGAATTTCTCTGTCCAAAATCTATTTTGTTACTCTAAGATACTTCGTCTCAATTTCACCACTCAACTAAAACTTCAAATGGTTGATTTCTGACATATTTTTGAAAGGTATCAACATGTCATTCACATTAAATAACAAATACATAAGTGAACTATTTGAAAGTCTTTGGTGATACACATAGTTATCATAGTCACTCTTGTAGTAATTTTGACTTAGCATAAAAGTATCAAATTTTTTGTACCACTATCAAGGTGATTGTTTTAATCCATACAACGACTTCTTCAATAGGCACACATGATATTCTTTACTGGAAATTATAAACCCCTCAAATTGATGTATGGCTCTAACTCACTGTATAAGAACACTGTCTTAACATCCAGTTGCCCTAGCTACTTTAGCTTCAGATCAAGTGAAGTAACTATAGTAATTAATACATGAATAGAAGCATATTTTACAACAGGAGATAACACTCTTTGAAGTCAATGCCCTCTCGCTGTGTGAAACTCTTCACTACCAATCACATCCTGAAACTAGCATCCTCCACACTAGGAATTCATTCCTTCTTCTTGAAGACCCACTTGCACCCTACAATGTTATGACCAAGTGGTACTTTTACCAGCTCACATTTCTTGTTCTTTTGGAGAAACTCAATCTCCTCTTACATAGCTAACTGCCACTTGGAGGACTCATCTAATGCAACTGCCTCTTTATAAGAATATAGTTCTACTATCTCAACATCGTTTACAACAAATAAAGCAAAAGCTACCATGTCTGTATGACTGTACCTACTAGATGATATGATCACCCTACACTTTTGGCTACTGCGATGATATACTACCTCTGAGGGATCTACTAGGTGTGTTGTATAGCTCTTTGACACATCAATTGTCTCCTCTAAAACATGTATCGTCTCCTTTTGCATTGCACTATCTTTTAAGAGCTCCACCTCTAGCTCCCCCTACTTGCCACTAACTTGATCTCCACTTTTTGTTGTTGACTTCTCTCCCACCGGGAACATTGTAAAATCATTAAAAGTCACATCCTTATTAATCATAAACTTGGGTGACTGAGGATCAACACACCACACAATTGATATGCCTTCACACCTTATCTTTGTTTATATTCTAGGAAAATGCACTTCTTTTCCCTTCGCTAACTTGTCACTTATGACGTTAGCATATTCAAGATAACTGAAAACTAATAGATTTGAGAAATAATAAGGAGAACTAGGTCATACCTCCTCAGGAGGCTTCAACTTCATGGCTGTGGATGGAGATCTATTCACCATGTAGCAAGTTATATTGATATCTTTTGTCCAGAATGCCTTTGATAGCCTTATCTGAGACAACATACTTCTCACCCTCTAACACCTCAATCTTTTTCCTCAAAAAAATATCCCGATATTTCTTTAAAAATCATCAACAAATGTCAACAAATAACTTACAACACCCTTGGAGACAACGGGAGTAGGACCCTGAAGGTCAGAGTAGATATAATCCACAGTGCCCTTAGTCCTATGAACCGTTGTAGTGAATTTTCACCATACACTGCTTGTCGAACAACACAATGCTCACAACAATCTAACTTTCCCGAGTCCACTAACCAGCAAGCAAACCTCGCTTACTCAACTCCATCATGTCTCTTTCACTCATGTGGTCTAGTTGCATGTGCCACAATCATGTAGGATCATCATCTGAATTTAATGCCACATTATCACTGTTGGTTACAGTGTTGCCCTGTAGATGATAAAGACCACCAACTGCAATTGTTATGTTGTCTTTCGAGGTCTAAGTTCTACTTCTCACCATCAAGTCATCTTGTATCACCCTGAGTTTTGAAACCTAAAATACATGGAACTCTTGTCCATAAAAGTTGAGCTGTTATATTTTATTTTTGTCAGGTTTTCTATTAGAACCAAGCAAACTAGTTCGCCTAGATGATTGAGTCGTTTAGACAATGTACTCAGGCGACGGGGATTTGGATGCAAGTGAAAGTTGGACGGAAGTAGATTTGGATGGAAGTAGAGTAGACATAAGGTTAGGACATGTATCGCCTATATTGAGATTAGACGATGGGGAGATAGATGATAGATCGTCTAAGTTGAAAAGGTAGACGATAGAGAGTATGACGATGTTCTGTCTAAGTTGATGAACTAGACGATATAAGTTAGACAGAAGAAAAGAAGTTAGACGATAGTCTCGAGGAGTTAGACGATAGATTGTCCAAGTGAAGAAGAGTAGGTGATACAATGGCCACGTGTGGAAGATGGATGATGCAATGCCTAAGTGAAGGAATTTTGCATAGACGATGAACAATAGTCGATACTAGACGATATAGAAACGGACATAAGATTTAATGACTTGGACGATGGTTAAAGGCATTGAGGAAGTGGATGAAAAATATAAACGATATAGAAAATCATGAATGTAGACAAAACAGATGACTTGATGAGACTTCAAAGGAGTACATGATGGGTTTAGATGACAAGAAATTAAATAACAAATTTTAAACCTAGAAGATGCACTTGAGTGTTATCTGATGAAGACTTAAAGTGTCTGACAGAAATTAGAAATGTATGGCAGGGTGTCAAAGCCTAAATGACTAGGGTTAGCGATGGATGACGAGTATAGATGATAGGTGTTATTGGTAAATGGAGTTTTTAAACAAGTGGATGGTAATTCATGACAAGTGGAGATCAAAATTATATGCTAGGTGTTGGGTCTCATGGCGGGTGTAAGAGCGAGTATGACAAGTGGAAATTAATACAAGAGAACCTTAGTTAAAGAATTAATCCTCTACAGTCTATTTATACCCCTCATTCTTCTATCCTTACTTTCTTTCTGGTATGATTGTAGCTCTTCCTGATTTCTTCCTTCTCTATTTCCTCTGGACATTTTTACCTAGTAAGTACTCCCTAAATCCCAAGATCACATTCCAACCTCTTGCTTTCTAGGATTCTCACATTCATCTAAACATTATCATGCATCTTATCTCTGAGCTTTTTTTAGGAGTGGAGCTCATAGGAGTTGAATCCAGGACCGATTACTTCTTAACAGAGATAAGTTTCTAAGCACAAGTCACGTATGTCACTTTTTAAGCCTACCTTTGATTGACTTACGTTCTATGATTCCTTAATCTATTGAATGTCCCTATGTAGAAGCCATGCTCCTGCTAAGCTTACCCTCTGATCTTCTATGAACTTTTCTATCAAGATTTATGAAAATTCTCTTGAGACAAGTCAAGTCATGTAAGCGTTCTGTAAGCCAAATGAACAAGACAAGTTATGCTTCTGTTTTCACTGTAAGATGACTGAATAAGACAAGTCGTACATACGCGCATTTTGTGAGTTAAGTGAAACAAGACATATAGGTCATTATATGTACATGACACGTATGTATGCCATTCATGAAGTTCAATCCATCTAGCCAGGAGGTTCATATCTATCTCATGACATACACTGAATTTGGATCATATAACCCCCTTTGAGCTGTGTTTTCTTTTTATTGAAATCCTATACTTGGGGACTATGCTTAAGCGGGTAGGGTGGATGGTGTAACACCTACATTGGGTTATGAACTCGGGCCAATGTGGCAAGACCTCAGGCTAGTGGGGCAAGAAAACACTACACATCTCTTGCTCGAGAGTGTGGCATCACCTAGGCGGCCGACTGAGATAAATCCCTACGAAGTTTGGGGTGAGGCATTGGCCTCCGATTTGTGTACACAACTAAGGCTCACTCGGGACGTGCCGGTGTCAACTAGTGTATGCAAGTATAAGAGCATACTTCTTGCAGGGTGGTAGTCTTTTATATTTGACCTTGACATGTCATGTTTTTATGCCTGATTACTCTAGTTGATATGTGGATAATGTGAGTATGAGCTTTATGTTACAAAATGATCATGAAAAGAATACAGGTTATGTGCAAGTTGTTGACCCATTAGTCTGCATGTTAGTTGTATTTTATACGTTATTTCACGTAATACACTTTATATGTGCCTGAACGTAGAAAAGTAAAAGTGTGAGCAATAATAAGATGATGAACTCTTTATTGTTAAGTTTCTGGTTAATACAAGTCTTCAAGTATCTAATGCAAGTTCAAGTTCATGTTATGCCATGCAAATCTTAGTTGCCATGCATAGTTTCGTCATGTTCATCCTTAGTCTCAACAGTCTTGGACGGTGGTATGTGACACCCTCATTATTGTGTCACCTGAGTTTAAATCCCGATCAACTTACGTGATATTCCTACTTCATTTATCCCCTGAATCAAATAGCTGCACTTATTTATACTCATATAACATGAAAAAATGGTTTTACCTGGGTTAGTAGCTGGGCACACCCTAAAGAGTGGTGAATAGGTGTGCTGATGTAAAATATTCCCGTATTAAAAATTTCTAAGTTACGTAACGGAATATAAAGTGTGACAAAGCAATCACACCATGTAAGACCCCAAATTCTTTAGAAATTTATTTAGAAAGTTATTTGTAATTATTTGAAATTTATTTGAAGTTATTCGAATTAATGAGAATTATCCAAATTAATTAGATTAATTAATTAATTAATAGAATAAGTCATTTTTCTTCTATTTTCTAAAAATCCCCAAAAATCACATCTTGTAGAATTAATTTTGTTTATCAACTTTGTCTTCTACAGTTAAGCCTAATAAAATCGTTTATTAAGTCGAATTAGCGAACTAAGTCTTCCGAACTTAATATTTAATTAATTACGGAATAGTAGAAGTTGAATTTTATCTACCATATAAAAATTCATAAAAATAGTAATTAAATAATAGATGCTTTGACTAACACTTTTATCTTCTTGGAGTAAGCCTAATTAAATCATTATCTAGGCCTAATCAGTGGATTAAGCCTGACTTACAACCCACCTAACCCAAATTCGTATTTACTATTCACCCAAACTTTGAACATCAAATTCGAGCTTGTTTCTCAACCAAATGGGATGATTCCAGAGGCAAATGAAAGGTATTACATAGAGGAACATTTCCCCTCCCATAATGCCACAAAATCATTATCATATGGTAATTATTGGGCGCGCAAGAGCTAGGTCAACGTTGGCGGCGGTGTTTGGAACACGCAACTTGTTTGGTCGAATTCTCCCTTCCTGGAAGGATTCAGAAGGAGTATTACCTATTAAAAGAAAGCTCTACGTGTCTAGATTCATTTGGTAGCTGTGGTGTTCGCAGAGAATTCAGATCTGAAGAGATCTCTTGTGATTATTGGAGGAGGGTCCAAGTTCGTGGGTTTTTCTTAGGCCTTTCTACTTCCTTCGATTCAGGTAGGTTTCCTTAACCAAAATCAGCTTATGAATATAGTAAATCGTACCTCTCATCGAGCTCTTTCCCTTGGTGGCAAAAGTCCCAATTTTCATTAGGTATCCGTGGAGATATCGAGGTTTTAGTGAGGTGCTGTCAAGTTGTTCTTTATTCTAGGTTTCGAGTTCCCTCTTCAATTTGAGGTATGTTATAACAGCCCAACTTCTAATTAACATACATGAATGTAATCAATAGCATGTTAGCTTTCTTTTGACATCAAAATCCCCAATTTTTGTAGATCATGCCTAGAGTATTTCGTGTGTTATTAAAAACATGCTAGCAAGCTAGACTTTTCTTGTGTTCTTCATAGAATAGGTTGTATTTCATTGGATTCCTATCGAAATTCGTGATTTAAAATTGTGTTTCATGACCCTAGGATGCATATTAATAACCCTAGAGTATATGGTTAAGATCCCAATACATTTAGACCCCAATTCTTGGAGTTTTTCATATTTTTTTTGAAGCCTTTTGGGTCTGGAAACCCAGGGGTCGACCCACGGGTCGACCCATTTCAACCCTGCAAGCAGCAATGCTGCCTTGCATGGGTCGACCCAATGGGTCGACCCACAGCCTGCAGGGGTCGACCCACAGCCTGCAGGGGTCGACCCATGCAGCCAGGATGGCTCCTGGAAGCCAGGGGTCGACCCAGGGGTCGACCCATACCTGGAGTTTTTCCAGGGGTCGACCCAAAGGGTCGACCCATGCCCCGTATGACCCGTTTTAATGATGTTTTGACCCGGGGATCAATCCGGATCATCGGGGGATCAATCCATTCAACCTAATCACATTGAAAACTACATTTTTGAGGAACTAATAACCTATTCATGTACCCTTTTTAGTTTCAATTAATATTGGTCCATACATGCAAACTTAGTGTAAAAACACACCGTTTATCATCTTCATTTCAATGCATACAAGATTAAATAGAAACCCACATAATTAGTGGTTAATGGTGTAACTAAATCTCTGTTAATGCATTCTATTTCACTCCTGTGGGAGTTGTTCTTTGCCTTATCATCTTGAATCAGCTTCTTGGCAATTGTCTTAATGCAAATGATAATGGTTAATCATGATATCTTAACTTGGTGATTAGGATTAATATGTTGATTAGCTTGTTTGATTGCTGCTGTTTTACAGTAGCGCAGCACGATTAACTCTTGTTGTGACTTGGTTTCGATCTCCTTGATGATTATACTTACCTTGAAATTCTGGAAATGAATCTCTTTCCTACGTGAAGTTGTTATTGCTACTTAGTTTAAACTTTGGAATTCTGGCCATAAACTGTGGAAGTCTAGATTCGTGGGATCTTTGATCCAAAGAAATCAATGCCTGGCAAACAATTAAGGGCTCGGTCTGGTCCTGGGAAGAGCGCCCGAACACTACGTGTACCCCCGGGGAGGTGAATGACTAGGTGTGGCATTTGGCACCAGTACTTGACATGTGTTAAATCTAGGACTGTCCACTACTCTCTCCACTACTCTCTACATTACTTTCTACTACTTTTCACTTTCCACTCTTCACTGTTCTATACTCTACTTGTGGTTACTTTACTTGCTTATTACTTGGACGTGGAAATGAAATTACATACGTGCTTGACATGACTTGAATTGTCTTGATATGGCCAACTTTTTATCGTTATCTCCTGTAGTAAATTTTTGTCTTACTATTCTATTCATTATATTTCTTGACCTTGCAAGATCTTTGAATTCTGTTTCGTGATATCACCGTTATCTTTTTATTGTTTTTATCATTTGTAGCATGACATTTTAAAATGTAATTAAACTGTTAATCACTTATACCTGTCTGTTATTTCCTACTGAGCGTCAGCTCATAGTTGTGTTTTCCCCCCTTTCCAGACTTTTCAGGTGACGCGCTTACCGATGGGGAAGGGCAGGAGTGATGTCTTGAGTGTATCAGTTCTAGTGTGTTAGTAGTGTGTTATCTTTCTTTAGTTGTGTTTTGGAGAGCTTTTAGTCTCAGTCATGTTATTGAGTTTTAGTGGTTGATTATTCCAGTTGTATTAAGTTGAACTTGAGGTTATTGTATCAGTTGTGGTTTGTTAATGATCATTTAGTATTTCCATCTTGTAGCACTTGTGTATCATTTTAGATTTAGTTCCCTCTCTTGCCAGCGTGTCCCTAACTGTACGTCCCGATATTTCCGCCTTGTTCGGGGCGTGACAGTTTAGTTGGTATCAGAGCCCTAGGTTTCACATTCCTAGGTTTCCTAAGTTTAAGTTTTCTTGCATTGCATCCCAATAATCGGTATATCAAAAGGTGTTGTCCGAACGTTAGGCTACGCCTATCGGGAAGGTCGCACACTTGCGCGAGTGGTCTTCGGACCGATTACCTCCGCCAGGTACCGAGTTTTTGGTCGTGTCTAGGTGCATTAGATCCCTAACCTTGTAAAAGTCTAGGACCTGACCTGGTAAGAATGGGTAGAACTTGGGTTAAGTTCGTTCCTTAATCGTGCTTTATCTATCTTATTGAACCTAGGTAACCTATTTCTCGTGTAGATGGCAGCTGATCGTGCTGAATGGAGGAACCTGCAGCGTACGGTTCAAGGCCTTACTCAGGCCCTTCAGCAAGTAGCTCAGGCAGGAGCGGCACAGCATGGCACCGGTGATCTATACCGGAACTTCCGCGGAATGAACCCGTCTAGATTCGCTGGTTCGACTGACCCCGACCAAGCCGAGCACTGGCTAGATGAGATGGGGAGAATCTTTGAAGTTATGCAATGCACCAACCAGGAGCGTGTCCTTTTGTCCACATTTCAATTGGAACATGATGCACGTACTTGGTGGGATTCTATCAAGGCAACTCTCGATGATCGGCAAGTTATGTGGGAAGAGTTCGAGGAATTATTTAACAACAAGTATTTTTCTGATAGAGTGCAAGAGAAGAAAGCGGCAGAGTTCGCGGCCTTGAAACAGCGAGGTTTGTCCGTGGCAGAGTATGAGGCTCAATTTGCACGGCTTTCTCGATATGCTACACATCTCATTTCCACCGAGAAGATGAAGGCGAAGCGCTTTCTCAATGGTTTGAAGCTTCATTATATCAACCAATTGGCACCGATGGAGATTTCCACTTATTCCGAGATGGTAAGGAAAGCGCAAGTTCTGGAGGATACTCTTGAGATGACGGAGAGAATCCGTGGGAAAGGCACCAAGAAAGAATTACCTACGGGTTCCGGGAGTGTCAAACCCGGGTATGCCAAGAAGAGGCCTGTTAGTGGACCTGGTTCGTGGAGCGGGTCCGGATCGTGGAAGGGCAAGATGCCGAGGCATGAAGACAAGAAGCCTGGCCCTATTGTTCCATTCAAGGGCGTGTGCAACTATTGTGATCGTCCGGGTCACAAGATAGAGGAGTGCTGGCGCAAGCTAGACGCCTGTTTGCGATGTGGAAGCAAGGAGCACCGTATCCCCAATTGTCCTCTCATATCAGAACAAGCTACACCGGTAAAACCTCTAGTCTTCAAGAAACCACAAGGCAAGCTTCAAGCTTTACATGCAGAGGAAACTGGGATTTCTGATGATGGCGGACTCGTCGAAGGTACCCTTACTATAATCGATAAGCCCACATTTGCTCTCTTTGATACTGGTGCAAAACATTCTTTTATTTCACGGAGATTTGCTAAGTCATTAGCTGTGGAACCTGTTTTGATGAATACTCCGTTAGAGATTTCAACCCCTATTGGCACTAGATCAACAATCCAGTATTTCTATCCTTCTAGTAAGGTTATGATTGGTGAACAGAACTTTCCAGCAGATTTGGTCTGCATGGATATGAAGGATTATGATGTAATCCTAGGAGCAGATTGGTTGGCCAAGTATGAGGCCAATGTTCACTGTAATTCTAGCTCAGTGACTTTTACTGGACATTCTGGTTTATCTTTTACGGGAGTCACGCACCATAACTCCGTACCGCTCATCTCGGCTCTTCGAGCTGATAAGCTTTTGAGGCATGGGTGTGAGGCTTTTCTAGCCTTTGTTTGTGCAACCCCTGAGCAACAGATTGAGATCAAGGACATTCCTGTTGTCCGAGATTTTCCTGATGTCTTTCCAGAGGAATTACCAGGACTTCCGCCTGAACGGGAAGTTATCTTTTCCATTGATCTTATTCCTGGCACAGCTCCTATTTCTAAGGCTCCTTATCGTATGTCTTCTGCGGAACTGAGGGAACTGAAGCAGTAACTGATGGAATTACTCGAGAAGGGTTTTATTCGTCCTAGTACTTCTCCGTGGGGAGCCCCTGTGTTATTCGTCAGGAAGAAAGATGGTTCGATGAGGTTGTGCATTGATTATCGGCAAATAAACCAGCAGACTGTCAAGAACAAATATCCCTTGCCGAGGATTGACGAGTTATTTGACCAAATAGCGGGAGCTCAATATTTCTCTAAGATCGATCTTCGATCTGGATATCACCAGTTGCGGATTAAGGAAGAGGATATTTATAAAACAGCTTTCCGCAGCAGGTATGGTCATTTTGAATTTGTCGTTATGCCTTTTGGTCTAACGAATGCTCTAGCAGCTTTCATGCAGTTGATGAACAATGCATTTCGGCCCTATCTTGATCAGTGGGTCGTGGTATTTATTGATGACATCCTGATTTATTCTAAGAATGAGGAGGAGCATGCTGAGCATCTGAGAATGGCATTGCAACTGTTGAGAGATCATCAACTATATGCTAAGTTCAGTAAGTGTGAATTCTGGCTGCAAGAGGTGTCCTTTCTAGGACATATCATTACGAAGAACGGTATTTCTGTTGATCCTTCGAAGGTTGAGGCAGTGAAGAATTGGGAACAGCCTACCAGTGTGACAGAAGTTAGAAGTTTTCTAGGCCTGGCAGGTTATTATCGAAGATTTATTCAAGACTTCTCTAAGATTGCAGTACCTCTTACAAGATTAACCCGCAAGGAAAATAAGTTTGATTGGTCAGATGATTGTCAACGAAGCTTTCAGACTCTGAAGGAGTGTTTGACTACTGCACCTGTTTTGGATTTACCTTCTGGTGAAGGAGGATTTGTTGTTTATACTGATGCTTCAGGTATTGGCTTAGGCTGTGTACTCATGCAGCATGGGAAGGTGATTGCCTATTCCTCTAGGCAGTTGAGGAAGCACGAAGATAATTATCCTGTTCATGATTTGGAACTTGCTGCAGTCGTGTTTGCTTTGAAGATATGGAGGCATTACTTATATGGAGAAACCTTTACAGTGTTTTCAGATCATAAGAGTTTGAAGTATTTATTCTCTCAAAAGGAACTCAACATGAGGCAGCGGAGATGGTTGGAGTACTTGAAAGACTTCGACTTCTCGATTGAGTATCATCCTGGCAAAGGTAATGTTGTGGCAGATGCATTAAGCCGGAAGCCGGTAGCTAGATTGTCAAGTCTCATGTTACAAGAATGGAAATTGTTGGAACAATTATCTAGTCTGGATCTTAATATTGACAATGATCGGATCTTGATTGCTCAGATTCAACTTAAACCTGAATTATTGATAGAGATCAAGTCCTTGCAAGATAATGATCCCGAGTTGGTAGAGATCAAGGGAAGCTTGAGTAGCAGACCTGACTTCATGTTGGCCGATGATGGTAGATTATTATTTAAAGGCAGAACTTGTGTTCCGGATGAGGCTACAATAAAGAACAAAATTCTTGAGGAAGCTCATAGATCCAGATATACCATTCATCCTGGAGGCACTAAGATGTACCGAGATTTGAAAATGTCCTTTTGGTGGCCGAATATGAAAAGAGAAGTTGCAGATTTTGTGAGCAGATGTTTGGTATGTCAGCAAGTTAAGGCCGAATATTTTAGACCAGCAGGGAAATTGAAACCACTCGACATACCCCAATGGAAGTGAGAAAGTATTGGCATGGATTTCATTATGGGTCTACCTAGGACTCGTGGTGGATTTGATGCGATATGGGTGATTGTTGATCGTTTGACAAAGTCGGCTCATTTCTTACCAATTAAGTCCAAGTGGATGATTGATGTATTGGCTGCTTTGTATATAAAGGAAGTGGTGAGATTGCATGGTATCCCAGTGAATATAGTATCTGATCGAGACCCCAGATTTACTTCACATTTCTGGAAGGGACTGCAAGAGTCTTTGGGTACTCGTCTGAATTTCAGTACTGCTTTTCATCCACAGACAGATGGACAGACTGAAAGAACCAATCAGATAGTGGAAGATATGCTGTGAGCTTGCATGATTGATTTCGGTGGTAATTGGAGTGAGCATTTGGCATTAATTGAATTCACCTACAATAACAGCTATCAGTCTAGTATTCAGATGGCTCCTTTTGAAGCACTATATGGTAGAAGTTATCGTTCCCCGTTGTGTTGGGACGAGGTAGGTGTGAAACAGTGGCTTGGACCAGATCTTGTTTCGGAATCATCACAGAACATCCGTGTTATCCGAGACCGGTTACAGGTAGCCCAGTCAAGACAGAAGGGTTATGCCGACAACAGGAGAAGGGCATTGGAATTTCAGGTTGGCGAGCATGTGTTCTTAAAGGTCTCTCCGACGAGAGGGATCCGAAGATTTGGCATTCATGCATGGCAAGCTGAGTCCGAGGTACATTGGTCCATTCGAGATTCTAGATAGAGTGGGAGAGGTGGCATACAGACTGACTTTACCACCGCAATTGTCTGGCGTACACAACGTTTTCCATGTGTCTATGTTACGGAAATATGTGTACGATCCCACTCATATCATTCAGCAGGTGGATTTTGAACTGAAGGAAGATTTGACCTATGAGGAAAGACCTGTCAAGATTCTGGACCGGAAGCATCAGCAACTCCGGAATCGTTCGATACCGATGGTCAAGATTCAGTGGAGTCGGCGTGGGACCGAAGAAGCTACATGGGAGTCTGAAGAGACTATGCGAAAGCGGTATCCCGATCTATTCTAGGTGAGTGATCTTTTTCTACTCTCAGTTTTAGTGCAGTGAATTTGGAGGACCAAATTCCTTTAAGTAGGGGAGGGTGTAAGACCCCAAATTCTTTAGAAATTTATTTAGAAAGTTATTTGTAATTATTTGGAATTTATTTGAAGTTATTCGAATTAATGAGAATTATCCAAATTAATTAGATTAATTAATTAATTAATAGAATAAGTCATTTTTCTTCTATTTTCTAAAAATCCCCAAAAATCACATCTTGTAGAATTAATTTTGTTTATCAACTTTGTCTTCTACAGTTAAGCCTAATAAAATCGTTTATTAAGTCGAATTAGCGAACTAAGTCTTCCGAACTTAATATTTAATTAATTACGGAATAGTAGAAGTTGAATTTTATCTACCATATAAAAATTCATAAAAATAGTAATTAAATAATAGATGCTTTGACTAACACTTTTATCTTCTTGGAGTAAGCCTAATTAAATCATTATCTAGGCCTAATCAGTGGATTAAGCCTGACTTACAACCCACCTAACCCAAATTCGTATTTACTATTCACCCAAACTTTGAACATCAAATTCGAGCTTGTTTCTCAACCAAATGGGATGATTCCAGAGGCAAATGAAAGGTATTACATAGAGGAACATTTCCCCTCCCATAATGCCACAAAATCATTATCATATGGTAATTATTGGGCGCGCAAGAGCTAAGTCAACGTTGGCGGCGGTGTTTGGAACACGCAACTTGTTTGGTCGAATTCTCCCTTCCTGGAAGGATTCAGAAGGAGTATTACCTATTAAAAGAAAGCTCTACGTGTCTAGATTCATTTGGTAGCTGTGGTGTTCGCAGAGAATTCAGATCTGAAGAGATCTCTTGTGATTATTGGAGGAGGGTCCAAGTTCGTGGGTTTTTCTTAGGCCTTTCTACTTCCTTCGATTCAGGTAGGTTTCCTTAACCAAAATCAGCTTATGAATATAGTAAATCGTACCTCTCATCGAGCTCTTTCCATTGGTGGCAAAAGTCCCAATTTTCATTAGGTATCCGTGGAGATATCGAGGTTTTAGTGAGGTGCTGTCAAGTTGTTCTTTATTCTAGGTTTCGAGTTCCCTCTTCAATTTGAGGTAGGTTATAACAGCCCAACTTCTAATTAACATACATGAATGTAATCAATAGCATGTTAGCTTTCTTTTGACATCAAAATCCCCAATTTTTGTAGATCATGCCTAGAGTATTTCGTGTGTTATTAAAAGCATGCTAGCAAGCTAGACTTTTCTTGTGTTCTTCATAGAATAGGTTGTATTTCATTGGATTCCTATCGAAATTCGTGATTTAAAATTGTGTTTCATGACCCTAGGATGCATATTAATAACCATAGAGTATATGGTTAAGATCCCAATACATTTAGACCCCAATTCTTGGAGTTTTTCATATTTTTTTTGAAGCCTTTTGGGTCTGGAAACCCAGGGGTCGACCCACGGGTCGACCCATTTCAACCCTGCAAGCAGCAATGCTGCCTTGCATGGGTCGACCCAATGGGTCGACCCACAGCCTGCAGGGGTCGACCCATGGGTCGACCCATGCAGCCAGGATGGCTCCTGGAAGCCAGGGGTCGACCCAGGGGTCGACCCATACCTGGAGTTTTTCCAGGGGTCGACCCAAAGGGTCGACCCATGCCCCGTATGACCCGTTTTAATGATGTTTTGACCCGGGGATCAATCCGGATCATCGGGGGATCAATCCATTCAACCTAATCACATTGAAAACTACATTTTTGAGGAACTAATGACCTATTCATGTACCCTTTTTAGTTTCAATTAATATTGGTCCATACATGCAAACTTAGTGTAAAAACACACCGTTTATCATCTTCATTTCAATGCATACAAGATTAAATAGAAACCCACATAATTAGTGGTTAATGGTGTAACTAAATCTCTGTTAATGCATTCTATTTCACTCCTGTGGGAGTTGTTCTTTACCTTATCATCTTGAATCAGCTTCTTGGCAATTGTCTTAATGCAAATGATAATAGTTAATCATGATATCTTAACTTGGTGATTAGGATTAATATGTTGATTAGCTTGTTTGATTGCTGCTGTTTTACAGTAGCGCAGCACGATTAACTCTTGTTGTGACTTGGTTTCGATCTCCTTGATGATTATACTTACCTTGAAATTCTGGAAATGAATCTCTTTCCTACGTGAAGTTGTTATTGCTACTTAGTTTAAACCTTGGAATTCTGGCCATAAACTGTGGAAGTCTAGATTCGTGAGATCTTTGATCCAAAGAAATCAATGCCTGGCAAACAATTAAGGGCTCGGTCTGGTCCTGGGAAGAGCGCCCGAACACTACGTATACCCCCGGGGAGGTGAATGACTAGGTGTGGCATTTGGCACCAGTACTTGACATGTGTTAAATCTAGGACTGTCCACTACTCTCTCCACTACTCTCTACATTACTTTCTACTACTTTTCACTTTCCACTCTTCACTGTTCTATACTCTACTTGTGGTTACTTTACTTGCTTATTACTTGGACGTGGAAATGAAATTACATACGTGCTTGACATGACTTGAATTGTCTTGATATGGCCAACTTTTTATCGTTATCTCCTGTAGTAAATTTTTGTCTTACTATTCTATTCATTATATTTCTTGACCTTGCAAGATCTTTGAATTCTGTTTCGTGATATCACCGTTATCTTTTTATTGTTTTTATCATTTGTAGCATGACATTTTAAAATGTAATTAAACTGTTAATCACTTATACATGTCTGTTATTTCCTACTGAGCGTCAGCTCATAGTTGTGTTTTCCCCCCTTTCCAGACTTTTCAGGTGACGCGCTTACCGATGGAGAAGGGCAGGAGTGATGTCTTGAGTGTATCAGTTCTAGTGTGTTAGTAGTGTGTTATCTTTCTTTAGTTGTGTTTTGGAGAGCTTTTAGTCTCAGTCATGTTATTGAGTTTTAGTGGTTGATTATTCCAGTTGTATTAAGTTGAACTTGAGGTTATTGTATCAGTTGTGGTTTGTTAATGATCATTTAGTATTTCCATCTTGTAGCACTTGTGTATCATTTTAGATTTAGTTCCCTCTCTTGCCAACGTGTCCCTAACTGTACGTCCCGATATTTCCGCCTTGTTCGGGGCGTGACACACCACAAGAGAAACAAGATGTTATATTGGTTTGGTCAGCCCTCAGGCTTCCCTATGTCCAGCCCCCCTTGCAATTTATCTGAAGTATTTACTAACTTTTTATCAAAGGTTACAACAGTTATTTTCCAGGGCCAACTGTCCAGTTAATCTTACAGGACTTAGTAGATCCTAGTGATTTTCTAGGAACCACCAACACAATTGATTTTGATCAAGTCTTAGCCAAGCAACACTCACACCATGTAACTTAGTTTTTTTAGTGGTTTCGCACTAGCTAACTTTCCACGACTTAGTCATTCAACTGATTTTGATTAGGTCTCAGCCAACCAAACAATAACGCTTTGTGACTTAATTTTTCTAATGGTTTCGCACCAGCTAACTTTTAAGGAGTTAGTCACCCAACTGATTTTCACGGTATCAATAGACCAACCAATCACACGCAGTGCTGGTTATACAGAGCAACAAATACTCTTTCTAACTATCCTTTGGACAGAATAAACAAAAATAACTACAAAGATTGTAATGAATGAAAGATGAGGAGGAAAGTAGAATATCGTTACAACATAATATCCCCCTCTTCAATGCTTCATAAGATGAGCAACTTTAAAGATGAGCTTTGGATGCGGTGAAATTCACCTAATCGTGAGTGCATAGGAAGCATGACGCTAAGATCGCTTTAATTGTAGAAAGGCACTTGAATGCTTGATCGTTCGTTGCTAAAGCGTTGTGTTCCTCTCTAAGTCTTGGGCAATTTAAAGCTCCGATCCTCATTGCATCCGTTACATACATGCGCTCTTCCAACGGTAGGATCTAAGTCATAACATTCGACAGATCATACTGCTTTGTGTCTAATTCTAGGTTTACAAGTGAATTAAATGTCTGCTACCGCCGTTAGCCATCTTATTTCTTCTCATGTGCAAATTTTCTCCTAGATGTTGCTACCTTTTGTTTCTAAAATAATACTAAAGATATTGTTCTCTTACAGGAACGTGAAATAGGCAGACAATTATAAATTTCAAATGCAAGAGAGAAAAGTATGGAATAAATATTTCCAATTTAGCATGCAATAGTATGCATAAGAAATAAGCAGTTTTTTCTTTTCAGTATCTTTGTAAATCATTTACGTGCATAGCGCTATAGTATTTAAGTGTTTTGTAGATGCCATACTATTTATTTTGTCGTTTAGTGCAGTCAAGGAGTCAAAAGTAATACACACGGATTGCCTTTGTATATTATCGCTAAGGATCAATATCCTTTTACAAAAGAGAAGTGAAATATCGTCTTTCCATACAATATAATGTAAATACACCTTTGTTTATATCGTTTTCTATTAAGGCGATGAATGAGATTCATTCCGCCTCTTCAAGAAAACAAAGGTGAATAGTTCCGCCTTGTCTTAAGTCTCTCTCATTTTGCATTGAGACAGAGTGACAATTATTATTTCACCTTATGAGTAATTTTGTCATTTTCTTTTGAGGCGAAATAGATTCGTCTTATCGGGATGCTAAGTGCATGATCTTGTTGAGATGAATACATCACCTTTTCAGTCTGCTAAGTGGAATGCTTCACCTTCCAGAGTTTTTGTCGTTATGTGATAAGGAAGAGAGCTTCAACTAAGACGAATACATCACTTTCCATCCTACTAATTAAGGCGAATGTTTCACCTTCCAAGGACCTTAGGTGAATACTTCACACTGTCAACGATTTTGTCGTTTTGTGATAACACGGAAGCTTTGGCTAAGGTGAATGCCTTTCCATCCGGTTAAGGTGAATTATTCGCCTTACAGAGGAGCTAAGATGAATGCTCCACTTTATCTGAGTTTTTATCTTTTTCTATTGAGACGAAATTGTTTCACCTTGTTAAGGTATTAAAGTGGTTCCGTCTTGTTTGGACTTTTTATCATTTTGTGCTAAGGGGAATATCTCACTAAGACGAATGCTTCGCATTTCTGAGTTATTTTTACCTCCTTTGAATATTAAGGCGAATGTTTCACCTTCTTTATATATTAAGGCAAATGTATCACCTTCTTAAAGAATTGTGTAAATAATTAAACTTTTCTTTCACGTTCCCTATCACCTTTCTGTTAAGGTGAATGGATCAAATTGTCTTTTGTCTTTCCTCCGTACTTTTCATCTAAGCGATATTAAGTAATATTTATCTTAGATATTTACGGAGGCATGTATTTAGGTTAAACTTGTAATCTTAATTAATGAGATAATTAATTTATTTTTATCATAATTTAAAATAATAAATTTTATAAAAAAATATATTTTCCAACAACCTGCGAGCTGACAATTTTCAAGATGAGTTTAAGTACATTGTAACGATGGGGTGAAGTGATATCTTACTTTATGTTCTTATTGAGTTATTTGTACTTGAACAGTTCTCTATATCTCTTTTAGGCGTTGATCAGTGAGAGATTCTAGGCACAGCAGTAAGTGGCACGTACTGATCAGAGTTGGAACTCGCAGTGCTCGTGCTAGACGGTGCGTTTTATGTTTTGAGGCGGTGAGTGGGATTGGCCTTTTGAGTCTTTTTGATGAAATTGTTCGGTTGTCCAACGTAAGACTTTATGTACTAATGGCAGTCATGAATGTGTACATGTACGGTTAGGAATAGAAATGTTTCCACTAAGTTCCTATTCATACGGTGTATGTACGTATGTTGTGCTCAAATATAGTGGAACGTGTGAAGGCATGTCTTCAGGTGTGAGTACTCTCGACCACATATACGCATGTGTGTGGCTTTCATTCGACCCTATGTTGACGCACATTACACATATGCCCTACTTCGCCATGAGTTTCTAACATACTTATTTTTAATTCTATAGAGTTAAAAAGAAGCATTGACATCTTTCACAGTGATATCATCTCCCTCCTATAACATATTATTAACGAAGTGGTCATACGAACGAGATAAGTAACACAAGAATATAAGGGCTTAGTCATTGTATCAAGAGAGAGAGAGAAAGAGATTATTTGATCCAAAAATGGGTATTTTTTCCCTTATCTTAAATAGAGAGGGTAAAATATCATTACCCTAATTAAAACTTATATTTATATTCTTCTTCTAAGCATCAGATAAATTAAGATGGCTATTTCTGTACATTTATTCAACATCGGATGCGGATTTCTCAACAATTGGAGTTTTGAGAGTCGACGGTATTTAGTCCCACAGTAGTGTGGATCGATTCAGTCCTAAGTTTATAAGTAAATGAGCCTCTTTATCCATTGATCTCGAGTTAAATGTTCTAATAGGACTTAACAAAGGTGATCGTGGCTCTTTCTCTAATAGAGAAACAGAAGAGGAGATCATGGATTTATCCTTAATAAACGAAGTTTTCCGGACTTGGGTGAAAATGCAAACCTTCTCTCCTTTCCTATAACAAAAACAGGAGAAACATTTGGGACCATCCGATCACTGTCCTCGGCCACCATCCGACCTTCAAATTAAGATAGATGATCTCATTTAAATGAGTATAAGAACTTAGGCGTATTCGAGAGCATTAAACTTAAGACAGGCACACGAATCGTAATCTCATTGAACTGTACGCTAATAAGGCGGCTTTAAAGGATGTGTGGTATACAAATTGCCCCCACATGCTTCGCCAGCATTCTTCTAGAACAGATAATCCACATAGTAGAATATAGAACATGGGGAGAACTGACTGCACTGTTGAGCCCTAGCTAGACGGTACGATCTCCAACATTGAAAGCTTCGCCGAGCATGTGAATCAATTTTTTTTTTTTGCAGTAGATTAGATCGGGTAATTATTCGTTTAAAATTTAAATCGAATTTAAATTCATATTCATTTGATCGAATAATTATTCGAATAAAATATCCGACGAATAATTTAATCAGATATCAGACAATCCGATTATTAATCGGATACGAATTCGGATATCGTGATATCTATGTTGAATATTGTCCGACCGAATATGAACCCTTGAACGAATATCTAAGGATACACATATTCTATATATATATATAATTAACTCGAATCTTCGTACATCGGTTGGTTGTTTTTTTATTTCTTTTTTATCTTAAAATATAATTTAAAAACAAGAACTCTACTTACACTCATTTGGTAAGTACTCTCTTATTTTTTAGGATGAAGTCTAATCTTTTGATAATATCTCCCAAAATAAAAGTAACTGTCACATTTTCTTTTTTTGAGAAAATAATGCTCACACGACTCATCTCTAGGTAGTTCTAATAATTATCCGTTTAAAATTTCAATCTAATTTAAATTTGTATTAATCAGATAATTATTTAAATAAAATATCTGACAGATAATTTAATCAAATATTAGATAATTCGATTATTAATCAGATATGTGAATTTATATATATATTTTTTTGAGTAACTCTTTCTGAACATGACAAATAACTTTTAAATTGAGAGATTTTTTTAAGAATATTAATGTTATTATCTTACATAAATAAAAATTTCAATCATTATAAGTTAGCCTGAGAAACTCCCCCCTAATGCCAAACTCGACGTTAGAAAACGCGGCATTACCAAACCCGTCTCCATCTTTACCAAGATTGCTTTTGGTACGATGGAGACGTGCTCCTTACCCCGTCACAGTGGGCAACCATCGCCTCATGCCGAACAGTAGAGAAAGGCACGGGCGTCTTTTAGCGCTCCCCCTTCACATGGAAGGATGCAGGGGGGGAGGGTGGAAGATCAAATCTTGTGGGGCTAAACTAAAGAGGGAGGAAATCTCCTTCCCCATCTCCAAGATCAGCGAGGTTTTCCCTCATTGCAAGTTAGTACGTCACTCGCATGACCTTGCAAGGAAGGAAGCATACATAGGCGACAATGTACCTCATGCTTAAAGTATAGTTAAACCCGTGAAGGTTGTGCTCATGCGAAAGGCGGAGATCACCAGAGCTTTTTAGGTAACCTTTTAAGACGGCTTTTGATGTTTGAATAGGACCCGGTTCGGATGGCTTATTCGTCTACGACGGTTGTATTCTAACTCAGGTGTTGAGGAGAGAAAAATACGTTAGGTTCGACATAGCTCGTTAATGTCGGGTCCAACGTGGCACCGATGTTGTCAAGTCAGTAGTGATCATCTCAAGTTGACCCGCAGTTCAGAAATACAGTTCAATGGACTCCACTCAGGACTGACAGGCCTAGAAGCATGATCTCTGGACATGTGCGTCCCGGACGCCGTCAGGTTTTTCAATGGGCGAACGTAGAGGTTAAAGGTATGGGACTTACCCCGACGAATGTCGGATCACGCCCACGCCGCCGTGAAACCCTCCAGGATGTTCTTCCTCGGAGAACGGACGAGTGGATTAGAGACTACACCTCACGATCAAGTAGGATATATCACTCGATTAATCACATCCTCGCTAAGCCAGAAAAGAGACGACGCCGCTACAACCAATATAAATAGGTCCTCAACGTATCTAGACGAACACATACACACAGAGCAACACTGGAACACAGCTACAAAGCTACAAGGAGACACGCATATACACAGAGTCGGATAGACACCCAGAGTGAGATCCACACGTACGACGGTGACAAAACTCTAGATCACTCCAACTCTCTTGCCTCAGAGAGAGACAATGAGTTCTCCATCGTTCGCCAGGCCCGAGCCACACTGTCGAGCACTTGTCACATTGCCGAACACTCATCTCTCCTCTCCTTTCTCTCTCTACTCTCTATTATCCTCTTTACTCTTACACTCATCTCTAACTTAAACATCGGAGAGTTGTTCTGTGCGATCACTCTCAAGACTTCTTCTGACACGTTGTTTAGTGTCGGCATATTTTCTCGATATAGTCGGACGCTCTTCCCCCTAAATAAATTTTGAAGGTGTAATACGAGACCCATATAACACTTTTTAATCTCTACATATGCATTTTACTTAACCGAAGTCATAATGAAGTTATGACAGGGTTTTCTCATTCTCAAGGTGAGAGTCGCCTAATTGAGATCGATTAGGATGGAGGGTGGTCACGCCACCCCTTATAAATTTATACGAGTGAGTTAACGTCTCATAATTGTGTAATATGTGTACTCTCTCTCTCTCTCTCTCTCTCTCTCTCTCTCTCTCTCTCTCTCTCTCTCTCTCTCTCTCTCTCTCTCTCTCTCTCTCTCTCTCTCTCTCTCTCTCTCTCTCTCCTGTGTGTGTGTGATGAGAACTCCTTTAATTTGATAGCTACCTAGATCAAAAATGGCCCAACGAACAGGACGTGATAGCACATGCAATGACTTCACCATATTTTCCTCTCTCGTACGGTGAAAAGTCTTTAAGTTACGTACATGCAAAAGATTAACATTAATTAGATCATGAACTTAATCCCGTATATGTGAGAAATGATCTCTTGTTATTTTAATCACATGGCAGTCCGTAAAATAAAGGTTTTGCAATGAGAAATAATAAAGAAGAATTAAAAACACATAGAATGATCTATAATTACATCACGAACTCAAATTCTCTCTCACGGGAAAAAAATTCTGATATTGTTGAGCCATGGGCTGTAAAATCCGGCCAGTTGGATTCCTTCTCATCAACTATGCATACATGTTATATATCTACATTGGTATATGAACTCATGAACTCAATGGAACCCCCCCCCCCCCCCATTCCGTGGTCAAATGACTCAACGGTAACTGACTTGTACATGGCGCGGTCGTTGGTCGGGTCAATAATGACAGCGGGCTGGGACTGGGGCTGGGGCTGGAGGTGGGGGTGGGGGGCGGTCACGGCCACCGCTAGCGTTGGCACGTGGCGCCGTCCTGTGCACATGGTTAGATTGGGTGAGATTCTGCGTAGGACCGCAGCGCGCGGCCACGACCCAAGAGCACGCCCAACTTTGCGGGGAGGGGAGGAGGGGTGAGTGGACCGACCTGCCGGATAACCCTTAATGGGATTCTAGTGGGCCCGCACGCAATGACATGGGGAGAGAGAGAGAGAGAGGATCTTTTTAGGCTCTGTTTATTTATTGGTTAGAATAAGACGTTGAACAAAATATGTCGGGTGAAATAAAGGTAGTTGGATGTGAAGGAGGGTGTGAGTCTCACATCGATTCTCTCTCATCGTATACGAAATCCAACCGACAACTCTGATAACAAATTGCACCTTAACATCCTCTGGGATGAGGCGGCTCGAGCACCCACCACCATCTTCTCAAACGTGACGACATCCACGTAGTGAGACTCTATTGGTCCTCGGCGCATGACACTATCAAAATTTAAATTGACCGATGGTAACGAGATTACGATGATGATGTATTTATAATTTTTTAAAATAATAATATATATTAATATAATTTTAAGAATGATATATCTATAATTTTTATAATAATAATTACTATGTAAAAAATCTTAGATTCTAAGGATTCATGTGAAACTCAAGGATGACAAAATCTAACCATCTTACACTCACATTTTTTGACACTTATTTTCAAACACATACGTAAATGACTAAGATAAGATATTGTTCTATTCAATAAAATATAAGAGGATCTCAGTACCATAATTTAGTGGTTGCACATCCTCTTCATTCGTACATTAATAATTTAATAATTTTTAATCTTCCAGTAATTAACCCCTCTATTTCTTACCATCATTATGTTCTTTCTCGTCACGAATGACTCAAGCAGGAGTGCAGGACTTCTAAGTCGATTCAAATTTGACGAGTGATTTTTATATATTAATATAATATTTTTTTTCAACACCTGTCGCCACGTAAGATGAAGAATTTAACAATTTGACAACCAAGATTAAACACTTCGGCAGGGCGGTACGTGGCGCAGGCCGCTTCCCGAATCCCCGCCCACTCCTCGCCGCCGGGTAGATGTCAGTTTCGCCGTGGATTTATTTATATATAAGTGGCCCCCCGCCCCCCGTTTGGACGACCCCAAATAGCGGGTGCCCGCCAAAGCCCAAGCCTCCTCGCGGGGGCGCGGTCTCTGTCATCGCCCATCCTCATCCCCTCTCTCTCTCTACACCCCTTCTTCGCCTCTGGGGGCTGGTGCTGTGGCTGCGCTGATGTGCTCCCCCGGACGCCCGCAAATTCTCAGAGTACGAAGAAGAAGTCCAACCTCTGCAGCAGCGCCGCACCCTGTTTCTGATCTCCCCTGTCCTCCCTCTTGCCTCCCAGTGCCTCTCTTCCCCGTCAAATGCTCATAGGACACCTCCTCTATGAGTTCGAGCTCCTCGTCGTACCGTCAGGAGGCCGGGGGCACCGCAGGCGGCTCCGGAAAGAAGATACGTAAGCCCTACACCATCACCAAGTCCAGGGAGAGCTGGACCGATGAAGAGCACGCGCGGTTCCTCGAGGCCCTCCAGCTGTAAGTAACCTCGACCCCTTCCGCCCGCCGTCGCCGCCGATGCTGGCATGTTTTTCCATGTTATTTTCTTTCCGCGTGTTTGGCGTCTCACTTTTCGCCGTGGTCGTAGCTTGGATTCTATCTTATTTTTGTAAAGACGGCGCCTTTGTTTTGGGTTTCATGACAAGCAATTTGCTTGGTATGGGTAACTTGACTGTCTCAGATGTGCCCTGTAGCTTGGGGCACTGCATACGATATCACCCACTGATTTGTGGTTCCTTTTGCTTGTGCTGTTCAATCCAGTTATGACCGAAGCTGGAAAAAGATCGAGGAATACGTTGGTACCAAGACTGTTATCCAGGTGGGGCACCCAGTTTTTCATGCCTTTAAGAAGTTCCTCATTGCTATCATTTTGTCTGTGACGCATATTATAATTTTGCTTCTTATAGTTTGCCTATTTTCTATCTTTTATTTTGTTTTGATGAGGTGAGAATGTGGTGGTTTGTTTGTTACGAGGGCTATGAATCTCGAGTTCAAACATCCTTTGCTATTTAAATTCCATCTTTTTTTTGTTGGAAATGGTGGGAGTAGAGGTATCTAAATACTTGGTTACATGGAGCTGTATCACTTTTGATGTTCCTTTGTCCCTAGATCTCTCAGCTGAGATGTTTGCAGTCATTTGGTAATCATGGTTTTATCTAGAACAAACTTAGTATGGATGATTTTAATTTCGCTGGTAACTTTAATCAGAAGACAAACTAAATCATAAATTATTTCCTGTAGTTGCGGGATGTGATACCGTTTGAACGCATTGTTTTTTCACTCACGGGCTTCACTCGGGATAAGATTCCAAACATTTGATTAAGTAGTCACATTTTGAAGGTTATGGCGTTCTTACAAACTTCTTTATATTGGACAAATGGATGTTGGCAAGGGAAAAAATTGATTCTGGTAGAAGTCAGATGGTTCAATCTGTGTGTATCGTCTTCACCATGTCACCATACAGAGCAATAATTCATGTCTCTGTATATGGAAAGCTAGCAAGGTGGAGAAATAATAGGGTTGTGACTGTTTGCATTTTAGCACACAACAAACATCCTTCAATAATTGGAGATAGGCCTGTATGGATTTTGGTTTCTTACTCCTGGTGATTCTAGCTCTAAAGTGTTTAGGAAAAAAGGGAGTGTGTACATGACATACATTTTAGTAAAATGTGACAGAGCATGGGTCCAACTCCTATAGGTTTTGAGGCTGTTGTTCAACTTTGCTCGTCTGTGTTGGCAGGGTCCCATTGTTATAAATGTAAAAGAAATAAGAAAGAAACTGTTATCCCCATCCTTGTGGGGTAAATGCATTGCCAAGCACTTGTACTTATGCTTTTTGGGTCTGGATATAATGTGCCACCTAAGTATTAAAAAAGTTTTTCTTAAAAAAGAAAAACTTGTAAGCATGATTTGTGGTGTTCAATGTAGGAAGGCAGGCAACTTTGTTGGACAAAGTAATTGACATGCAATTCTCTAGAATGAATGTTCTCACGTTAAGACTTCTCATAGATTAAGATCCAAAGTTCTTATTTTTTAATTTTTACCATATTTGATGACCAAGGTAGATAGGTGTACCCATTCATCCTAGGATACCACAAAAGAAAAAGAAAATCATGTGAATTCCCTTACCATGCAACGTCATTTTGTTGAACTAAAGCACTGTCATAAGATGAACCTTTGATGTGTGTTCATGAAGTGTTTTTATATCAGTGTCATAAAGTAAATAAATCTGTGCATAAAAGAATAATGAAGTTCTAGGAACATAATCCACCTCCTTCATATCTGATGCTTTAGCTTACTTGATTGTAAATAGGAGACCCGCACAAGGTTTGTAGAAAAAAACACCTGCCCTTTGTCTTTTTCCATTTTGCCCTCAAAATGCAACATCACTACATGTCACAATAACAACTATTTCTTTGTTCCTTAGCCTCACTGTGGTAGAGAGTTTGGGTTAAGTTACTTAGGTTAGTCCAGGATTAGCCTATTTTTGATTTGATAGCAAGAGTATTAACCCAAAAGTAAGTAGATGGACTAACTTAGTTTCAATCTATTGTGATTTGGTAGGTAGTGGGTTAACCCAATAATATTTATAAGTAAAATATCATATTTATCTCTCATTTTACAATTTTAAATATCTCTCTCATTCTCTCTCCCTCTCTCCCCTCCCCTCTCTCTCACGTTACTCTCTCTCTCTCTCTCTCTCTCTCCATGCTACACATTAGTTATCATTTTTATGAATTTTTATCATTTTTAGAATTATTTTATTATTATAGCATTAGATTAATTAATTATTTTTTATGATTTTTATCAGTATTATAATTATTTTATTATTATACTATTATATTTATTAATTATTATTATTTTTAGAGAGAGAGAGAGAGTATTGATTATGGGTGTGAGAGAGAGAGGGTGCATTTATTGAGCATTGATTGTTGGGTTAACTCACCTTAACCCACCTCTGGAGGTGGATTTCGAAGTCCAGAGTTACTCCGGGTTTAATACTCATCTTCCAGGTTTAGTTCAGGTTTAAGTATCAAAGCAATTTGGACTTCAAAAAGAGTTAATCCTGGATTAAATGATGACTAACCCAGGTTTAACCATATATCAAAGCGAGGCTTAGGGTGTCTAGATCTATTATGTCAAATGTAAGCCTTACTGGATTGCCAAAGTTGTGATTTTGGTATCAGAATCACAGGAACCAGCTAGAACCAACCAAAACATCTTATAACTAGTTGGAATCATGCCAGAATTATCTGAATAGGTCAACAACAAATTTTTTTTTGAAAGTGGATGGCATCACCATTGTATTAAATGAAAAAGAAGGGGTGTACAAGTATGGTCGGTGTGCTCCCAAAAACTCCCTGTACAATCAAAATACACTTAAGGCGGTGCGATCCACCCTAACCCTCCAACAAAACAGAAACAAAGGAGTTATGTGAATCAACATTACATAGATGCTCAGCCCACTCTCCCACTTTCTCACAACTATCCATTGCTCTTGCTTCTCTTCTGAAGATTCTGTTGTTCTTTTCTCCCCATAATTCCCAAGGATGGCATGAAGGATGAGCCACCAGATAACTCTGTCACCCTTAAGGGCTCACTTCTCATGCCAATGTCCAATCAGGCCTACCACACTAATGGGGGAGCCAGTGGCACACTGAATCCTGCTGGCAAGCTCAGTCCATATCTCCCGAGAGTAAAAGCATCCTCTAAAGAGGTGGTCCAAGGTCTCCTCATCCCCACACAAGTAGCAGCGGGCCGGTTCGAACAGGGCAACAACAGTTGGAAACCGTTTCCTGTTCCTGCTAGATATGGATGCTATGTTTGAGGAATTCTTGAGACTGGTTCCACTTTCCCTGTTCATTTTTTCATTATTACTGTTTTTACAAAACATTCTTTCAGTTATGTCATATTGATCTGATTTTTTTTGGGTGGTATTTACATATCCATTTTGCATATTTTTGATCTTTCTAATTGTCATTTTCAGATTTTTTTTACTATGGATACCATGATTTCGAATCGGTGTTTACTGGGACCACCGAGTTGACTTAATTATTTTTTGACTTCAATTTAGTTTTGTTCAATTAAGTTTTGTGCTTAGATAAGGTTTCACTATTCAGCTGTCTTCTTAATGCGTTGGTTGACCATAGGGTAAATGGAATTTTGAGTTAGATATTTTCTTAGAAGCTTCTTGTAAAGCAAACTTTATGTGGTTTGCTGCTTGGCTGTGATTCATAATAAGTTGTTCATTTGATACCCTATGCAAGATAATTTAATGTTTTGCTTTTATCTTTCTTGTTAAACAACATATTCTGAACATGTGATAAATTCAACTTATACCTACAAATCAGATTTCTGATCACAGAATAATTGGCTTTTATTTTGGAGTATTGTTTTTGAATTTGCATAGAAACTGATGAAAATGCTTCCACAAGAAGTAATATGAAATCTTGTTGCTCTTCTTGCACCAGCTCTAATTGCAAATCCAGATCATGTTTATATATTTATATTTGCAGATAAGAAGTCATGCTCAGAAATATTTTTTGAATGTTCAGAAGAATGGGAAAGATGTGCATGTGCCCCCTCGTCATCCTAAGCGCAAAGCAGCTCATCCTTATCCACAAAAAGCCTCCAAAGATGGTTGTGTTATCTTTTTCATCAAGATCATATGCTTATTTTGATTTTATATACGTCAATACTTTTTGACATCGTGCCAATCTTCTGAATGTTTGCAAATATTTTTCTAATGCAAGCATCTATGGCTCATCCTTCTTTAGTGAGTTGCCTCTCACCTTATAGTTTGGGGACCGACACATCTCTGCTTATGCAATACACATCCATGGGAAATGTGTCACTGCTGGATAATCCTAACACTCTCCATGGAATTGAAGGTGCTTACATCATATGTGCTTGTTTTCAATTTGATCTTCAAGTTTGGTTTTCTATTTATTTATCCAATAAGAGGTATCTGCTTTAATGTTCCGGGTCCGCAGATGAGGAATACAAGATTTGGTATATTTTATTTGAGAAATCTTGTATCCGATGTATAGATCCATGAATCATGAAACATCTGTGTTTCAGGCAATTTCCAAACAATGAATGGAACAAATGTTGGTAATGATAGTACTATATGGAGTACCATATGGACAACAAGTTCAAGCAGACCATTGTCAAATTATGAGGCACCAAAGCAAGGGCATCCAGGTTCCTTACAGCATAGTAGTAAGTATTATCTTTGCTGTTGTCCGTGAATTTTGCTGGCTGGCCTTTGATTTAATTGTTTCTGCCCTGCCTTTGTGATGCGGGACGAGACCACGGACACGACAAGCTCGTGACTGCCCCTTAACGAGGGAAGCGTCGGATGTGCGCGGTTGAGAAACCGGCAATGAGCTAGGGTGATCGGCTCTCTTTTGTGCCCGGATCGGGTCACGGGACGGTCTCGCACTCTCTCGCAGCAGCGGTGAATGATAATATAGCGAGCTAACGGACCTAAAGCATGCTCTCTAGCAGCGGCATAAACAAGTGTATATGAAAATAAGCAAATACCGAGTGTAGGGAGCGAGAACGATACCTCCACGCGCTCGGCGTGGGGAAGACGGACCCGGCCGAAAACTCGTACTCCCGGGAAACTTGACACAATAATTACAGTAATGGGAACATGTCCACTCCACGCAGGGAGGTAAAGGGCTATACAAATGGGCCCGGGAGGACCGAATTCTGGTTGACGGGCAGCTTCGTGTGTTGATTCGGCTACACGCGTGTTCACGACCGTGGGGCCTACGTGCTGTCCGCAGGGGCCGTGTGGGACCCGGTGGTACCGCTGTAGTGGAGGCACTTGGAGAAGCGCTCCCCGGGCTGGCGGCACGCTGGTTCGCCGGCCGGAGGCCGGATGGCTCCGTTCGGCACCGGTCGGAAAAACCGATCGGAAATCTGCCAGTTCTGTATTTCAGCGCGCGCTCCGGCGAGAACGGACGCTGCGACCAGCACCGGTGTCGGAATGCGACGAGATCAGAGCCGTTGGAAAGTTGCTTCGAAGTACTGAAATCTAGTGGCCTTCAGAAAAATTCACCAGATTTGTACTTTGTGTTGGCGAATTTTATATGCTGCTGTTGTACAGTAACCGAAGACTCAGATCTGCAGAGAACTTTCCTGTTGATTGCCTTTGACCGTGAAGTAGATGTCCGAATTTGAAGATGTGTTCTTCAGCAAGGTTGTAGGAAATCGAACAAGGAAACCAGGACTATTTTTGGATCTGGATTTGGAGGTGGTGGTGATTTGTTCTGATTTTGAAAGTGGAGGGTGGTCGGATCTGGGATCTGACTAAAAATACTGTATTAGAGGAAGAACACGAATTTCTAAAAATAGATAGAAGGCTGATAAAAAATTAAGAAAATTTGTGGAGGTAGGGGGTGATGGACAGAACTCCCAGTAAAATTGGGAGGGTTTGGACAATCAAAAAGATGGTCGGAGGGGGAGAACTCAGACGTTCTGTCACTGTAGACAGAAACCTGGCAGATCTGGGATGACAGGTTGGACGAAAATGTAAAAATACTAAACGATGGAATTTTGGCGTGAAAATTTAGGTGGATCTTGGGATGCAAGGGTAGAACACACCATAAAAATTTCAGCTTGAGATCTTCACGTGGAGGAGAGAAGATATTCGGACAAGAAGCCTCTGTCCAGGATGGACAGAACATCGGAGGCGGCTCCGCGGCGGCGTGATGGCGGCACGGACGGCGGCGGCGGCGGCACAGATGATCACCGGAGATAGAGGGGAGGGGATAGAAGATAGAAATCACTCTAGAACTGGAGGTTGGAGGAGAGAAACCAGAGGGAGAGAGGAGGGGCTCAAGAACACTCTTGATTTTCCAACAATTTTCTCTTCATTTCTTCATTAATTTCTAATGACACTATACATAGGCTTATATAGAAAATGGAAAGGGGTGGGGGGCTGGGAATTTCGTGGGAAATAAGTCATTTTCTTCCCCCATGTGGTCAAAACTCAAAAAAAATAAATTACATATGAATGGAGCACTCCTTTGACTAGGTAGGTAAGGTAGGTGGCCAACATTTGAAATTTTAACCCCTTTGTCTCCCATGTGGTCAATTAGCATTCAAACCTTCTAGATGGCCACCTAGGATGGTTGACCAGCCCCACATGGATGAGGTGGACCAATGGGGAAGGGGAGGGGGCCCCCTAACTGGACCTACTATACATTTGCATAAAAACCCACACAATCCTCGGGAATGACACATTGGCTTACAAAGCCTTACAATTGTACATATACTTTCCCAAGGATATAAAAGTAAATAAAAGGACTCAAATGTAAAAATAAAAGTTAATGCTCAGCGTCGATTCCCATCACTTTGTACAATTATTACCACCAAAGTGCATCTGCATCATTTTTGCATCCAGAGAAATAGAGGAAGTGTGGAACATATACGAACATTTTTCTCTGTTACATGTCAGAACAAATCTAGAGAAAGTGGATTTAATTAGGAATTGCAATGATCCCTAGTTGATATTCTTTTAACATTGTACTTCAACATATACCGATATTTGTCAAGCTCAATATATAGTTTCCAATTACCATCCAAATTGTATTAGGCAAGTAGGCCAAGAAATGACCCAACTGGTGCCAATAAGAGTAGAATAGCCAGTCCCTAGGGAAGGAAAGCTGCATTCCCCCTTGGGATTGTGAGAAGGTCTGCTCTTCTAGACTTCTTTTGTGTTCAATTATGTTAGGTTCGAGAATGAACAATGAGAAACAATCGGCCTGGCTGAAGAGATTTAAGCATCAGAATATTGCTGTAATCTGTCAGCCAGTGGCAACCATTTGCTGTCCAGAATGTTTCTGTGAAAAACTGTGGCATGCCTCATACTGGATCCGAGTTAGTTTCTAAATGAAAACTTTGTGAATTTCACATGGAAGCAGCTGGGATTGGTTGATAGTGCTTCTCCCTTAAGCAAAAAATATATTGGCCCAAATCCCATGTTTCTTGATGGCCTGTAAAGGTAGCCTTTGTAGACCTCCTGAAGATTCCTAGACTGAAGTCAAATCTGAAATCTGAATCCAAACCTGGCCGTCCTATCACTTAAATTTCCAAATTCAGACTAAGTCCTCATGGCTTCACCAGGTACCCTGGAAAAGAAAATATCCTGGTTTAAAGGTACCTCTTGGTGACTAAAATACACTGGTATATGACTTCTGATGGTAGTGGAGTTGTTGGAATGACAAATACTATTAGCCATTATGTTTTTCACTGTTAAAGAACTCAATGGAAAGAACTATTTATCAATGCTATCATATGTGTTTTGGAGTTTGTCAAGCCATAAAAAAATTGTATGTCAATATGTACACCCGACTTTTTGTAATCATGAACAGGTGTTCACACACAGAACGTTCACATTTTTATCTCAAATATTGAGATTAAGTAAATATGAACATTTATCCATATTAGACTTTATTGGATTGGGCCATTCAACTCAAAATCTTAAGGTGTTGAGTGGAGATGGCTCCACTATTATAAGCACAATGTATTTTAGCCTGTTTCCAATACGGGATTATTCTAACACACTCCCTCACGTGCAGGTCGATCTAGGCTGTGTCACGTGGACTATGATAAGCACGGGTGCGCGCAGCCCAGATCATAATTATGGGTTTTGATACCATATTAAAGTTTATTAGATTAGGCCATCCAACTCAAAACCTTAAGGTGTTGAGTGGAGAGGGCACCGCTATTATAATACATTATATTTTAGCCCGTTTCTAACACGGGATTATTCTAACACGTCCCCTCACGTGCAGGCCGATTTAGGCTCTGTCACTTGGATCATGACAAACACAGGGTGCGCGGCCTAGATCATAACCATGGGCTCTGATACTATATTAGAGTTTATTGGATTGGGCCATCCAACTCAAAACCTTAAGGTGTTGAGTGGAGAGGGCTCCACTATTATAAGCACAATGTATTTTATCCCGTTTCCAATACGGGACTATTCTAACAATCCACATATAGGAAGGTCACATTTTTTATTTCAGATGTTGGTTATGTAAGTATGATTTTTGGTTCAAACAAATAGTTATAGCTATAAAGTTTAAAATAAAACACCTGTATGTGTAAAGAAAGTTACATTTCTGGTTCAGATATTTATAAACTTCCTCGGTAAGTAGTTTGCTACATTGCAATATTTGGCGTCTGATTCTTCATCATTTTTTTTTGGAAATGGATGGTACCGCTGTATCTATAAAATGAAAAAAGGGATTTACAAGTGTGAGAGATAAGTGCTTAAAATATCCCTGTACAAAATGAGCATCCATAGGATGTAACCCCTGGTGACTTCAAGAAGAATAAAAGTGTACATTGCATTACATAGTGTTGAACCCGTTATTTTTCTCAAGTTAATCGAGATAAATAAAAAATAAATTAATCCCCCGAAGATTAGCAAGACAGCACAAAGCCGGGGCCTCGGGAGAACTGGTCAAAACCAAGTGCCGAGAAGCCCCGCCGTATTCACGGCACAAGAAGACGGAGTTCCCAGCAAGCGGATGGTCTAAGAAAGAATCTCGCCGCACTTACGAGGTGTCCGAGCGAGGAGCGGAAGTAATCCATGAAGTGCGGAGTCTTCCCGAAGAGAAGCGACGCGAACGGCGCAAGAAATGGAGCACGAAGCAATCCCGGAGCGTCGTTCCTTCCTCCGCGTGGCCGAGGGAGCAGAAAAATCCAAAGAGTATTAAATGGGGGGGGGGGCTTTTATAGGGTTTCCACCCTCTCTCACCACCCGGGACCACCCCGCACCGGGTGGGAAGATACAACTGACTTCTTTTGCCAAGATGCATGTTGTAATGCTAAATGTGGTTCCTATCTTATGTATTTAAACATCAGATGGATTATGCATTATAGTATCCTTGACACAAAAAATAGCGCTGTTCCGAATCACAGTAAGTCTCATGGCAAGTTCAGTGCTGTAGTTTCCTTGGTATAGAAAGCCCATATCAGCTAATGGTCATATCCAGTTCACACCAAGATAAAAAGTATAGTTTCTTAGAGTCTGACTTACTTCAACCTAGATGTGAACTTTATATATATATATATATATATATATATATATATATTTATTTATTTATTCATCAAAAGTAATGGACTCTTCTGCATCTATTTTGTAGTTCGACCAGACTTTTCTAAGGTGTACAGATTCATTGGAGGTATCTTTGATCCAAACACTGAAGGTCACCTGGAGAAGCTCAAGGAGATGGATCCCATCAATATTCAAACTGTAGGTTTCTTGCTTTCTTTCCTTTTTCTCAATCTTCTTCATTTTATTTTCTAAAGCATGCTTTCTGATCCTTCATTTGTAATGGCTTGAGTGGTCACTTTTTAACTTGTAGAAAATGATGGCAGGTAGTCAGCACCATGCTAACCAGTATTTTTGCTTGTTTCATGTACTCGAATGACATTTTCTCTCTCTCTCTCTCTCGCCTTCATTGCTGGTTTGTTCAGTGTTCAGTGTTCAGTGTTCACTGACTTGTATTAGGGGACTACAATTGGAAAATATGTTCAATAGTTTTGTAATGAACATGGCCCAAATCTTTTGAATGGCTTTCATTGTTTTCCACTCTTTGGTCACTATACTTTTATGGCCTCTTTGAAGATGGAGTAGGGTGGCTTATTTGAGGGGGTGGGCACGAATACGCCACCCGTCCCCGGTTAGCGCCGCTCCTTTGTGAAAAGAGGACAAGTGGGCCCCACTTTCTCTCTCGTCGGTTACCTATTCACCCCTATCCTATTCCATTTTCAAAGAGGCCCTTAAAGTTTTGTGCCCAAGGCCATACCATATTCTGGGATGTTGAGGCTTCAAAACATGATACAGCCTCTAGTAGAGAAAAGTAGGTTTCACAGTCAAAGAGTGTCACTGAGAAAGGAAAGAACTTCACACACTTCTTGAGAAATGATAGTGTGAAGAAGGGTACGTTTGGCCATCTTAATGTAAGCAAGGGTGAGCAAAAGGGAACCAACTTGGTTCAGGCATTCATTAGAAGGCAAATGTTGATAGAAAATTTTCACAAGTTAAAATGGGATTTTGGTGGCATGTGTTACTTTATTTCACATTCCTTAATATGATCTTTTGCCCCTACCATCATTAATGAATTTATTTATCTATTAGCTTCTCCAGGTACTGAAACTATTACGTGCTTTTAGGTTTTGTTGCTGATGAGGAACCTTGTTGCCAACTTGTCAAAACCTGAATTTGCCCCACTTGTGAGTAGATGTTCCTTCATTGCCAGTTAATTAAGCATTGTAGATATCTTTTGTTTTGTTTTGTTTTATGCAAAGTTAGCAACTGTTTCAGCATCTTTATGGAAACAGGCTAGCAAGAAGTAGAGTACTTCTTTTCATGATATTCCATTAATATCTATTTCTCTCTTCATGAAATTCCATTAATATCTGTGATTCTTTGCACGAAATTCCTGAACAACAGGATAGTGAGAAGTAGAGTACCTTTGGCGTGAGTTGCATGTCTTAAGTGTAGACTAAATATCTTAGAATGCTTTATGGTTTGAATGTGTTGTTTTCTTGTGCTTTTCTTCCAGTTTCTAGACATGAGAATTTGTAAGGTTAAAAGATTTTTTAAAAAATTGGAAGTTTTTTTTCCTCTTATGAATCAGTGTTCATTACCAGATTCGGGTGTTTTCTGAAGTTTATCACAACATTAGTTTGTTTTTCAGCAGTAGATATTTTCATAAAATTTTCATGCTCTATAATTACCTTTATCTCTTCCAGTCTACTTTTTAACAGTTAACTTTTTAAAAACTCTTTGTTATATGTTATCAAGTAACTCTTGTTTTAGAATTTATATGTTTTCTTCTTGGCCGTAGTTTTTTCAGTAGAGGCTAAAACATAGGAATCATGCCTTGCCTTCGTTCTTCTTCATCTAGACTCTTCCCAGAATGAGGCATACCGTAACTGTTTCCTGTTTCCTAGTTATATTAACCTATATTGTGTACCCAATTATTTAGGTTCCCCCAGATGTCACTTTCCACAGTCTCTAGTTGACTTGTCCCGAGTTTCAATAAACAAAAGCTTGCCTCTGTTTCACGGAATTCTGGTGTCCTTTACCCTAAGAACTTCAGGTTACACTTGGCCTATATGGGAATTGGGTTGCTGGATTTGAATATGGGTCATGTTATAAGTGTTCATAGAAGCTCTGAAACTCAGCATTGCATAAAGTTAAGATGATGATCAATTACAATAGAATCTTACTACGCAAACCTTCTCTTCTGCTAAATGCTTGGATTGTAAAAGGTCTATTTTTAATGGAAAATTTGATAGACATGATGATGAATGAAGAAGAAGAAATCTTATCCACTTTAAAGAAAACAGAATGAAAAAAAAAGAAATCCTAAGCACTGTGGGGGATTCATCGTTCAGAGGTATGTTTTGTTTACAGGTCTGACATAAAACTGCTAGAGGAAATCCTAGATCAAGTTGCATTAATTTAGGGGTAAAGTTACAGAACACCTGACACGTCAACAGGGTAGGAAATTTAATGACTTCTTGATTAAATTGAAAGTAGGATCATGGTTGTAACTTTGCGGTATGTAGTTTGTTTGTTTTTTTTATTTTGAAGGTTTGCAGTATGTAGTTTGTTCCTTCTGATCTATTTTGAAGTTTTCCTAATATTTTCAAGGATCCTCCAAGATGCCACTGAAATTACAGTAAATGCTTCATTTGCATTTAGGTATGGTAATTTAATGTGTATGGCTAGGGGTCTTTGATCAAAATAGTGTATACAAACTTGATGGATTTTCCAAGTTGTGCGTTTTTCATTTTTTCAGCCACCGTATTCAAAACAGAAATATCTTTAATCATTATTTTTTAAAACTTATCTAAAGTGTACCTCCATCTACAGTTCTCAGCTATAAATGCCATGATAGAATTGGACTACTAACATGCCATTCTCTCGACTGATATCTTGGTTCAAAAGTATATTTCAGCTCCCTTCCATAGCCACATGTTGACCTTCCATGTCCCATGTTTAGCAGTGGTCAGTTGGTACATGATCAGCCATTTGTTAATGCCGTTTTAACTCCATGTTCTCAGTTAATACCTATGTACGCTTATCTTTAGTTTGCATATTAGGAAAGGTATAGGAGGAAAAGTGTCTGCATCAAAATTTAGTTGTCTGGACACCTTTTTTAATTTTTTATTATTGTCTTATATGCATCTCTTTGTTATGTAATGTTTTTTTTATTTGACACAATATTCTCTTTCACCATCTTCATAATTAAGTGAATGCAAGAATGTTAGCAGAACGATCTAAAATGACTTTGCATTGGCTTGATGAGATGTGAATTTTGTGCTACTATCTGTGCTTGGACTTCTCAGTCTTCCTAATTTTACTGTGAGCAGAAAAGTTCACTGTCGGCATATGATGCGAATACCAATAGGTTGGGATGCTTCACTGTGGAAACTGCTGCAAGTCAGATAAACTGTACGCTTCATTTTGTTGGTTTCATATATCTTGCTTTGATACTGATGAGCTGCGTGACTCTCCTATTCACAATATTGATCCCATCCTTGTTGACATTTGTTGGAGATCAGGATAAAGAGTTCGGGAGCCATCAGACCGTGCATCTGAAGTCTGAAATTTCAATAATTTCGCTGCTCATGGTGGAAAAGTGATCATATGACTTGGCACGAGACTCGAGACATTAGACGATCAGAGTCGTATCAGAGTCATTTTCATTTTTATTATGTATTTTTATTTTATTTGAGTCTTACTTGAAGGTCATGAGTTTGTAAGGTTAAATTTTTTATTTTTATAGTTTATTGGGTTCATTTCGAGCATATATCGAGTCTTTTTATTTTTATGTAATTTTTTATATGATTTTTACACTATTTTTAGGTCTAAGGGATATTTTCATCTTTTGCTTTGAGGGAATACCCCTAGGGTTTTCTCTTTATAAATAATGATCTTATCACATTTTGGGAGATAGAAAGAAGAGATCTGAGTTTTGGAGCAGTAGTCGCTTTCCTCTTCCTTCTCCTTGGAGTTTGTGCCTGAGATAGGCAGAGGCGAGACACCCCAACCCTAACCTGTTGGGTGAGACGCCCAGCACCCCTCTTTCGTCATCTTCCTCCTCACCCTCTTGCTTTCCCGCGTGTCGTTTCAAACCTTGGAAGAGCCACTGTCGCTCGCCCAAGCCCTCTCTCGCTGCCATCGAGGGAAAATAGGGACTGTCTGCTCGACATAACCGTCCACCCTGTTGCAGAACTGTTTTCGGCCGTCCCGTGGTGTTCTTGATGTGATGTATGTCACAGGAGGATTCCTCTTTGAGTGCTTCTCGCAACGGGTATAGGCTCGAAGGCCTTCTGCATCCGGATCAGTCCTGACGAGCCGTTCTCGTCGGACTGCCCGACTCGCCCAGATAGGTCCGATCCGAGGACGACCTCCCTATTGCGGGAATTCTCCTCGTCGCCTTGCTGCGAGTTAGGACCTGGCCATCTGCGACATCGTACTACGTCCAACCCTCTTCCCAATGAGGGCTCACTCGTCGCCATCCGACCTCAGATTAGGCCGTGGCAGCATTTCCCGTCCACCTGTGTCAGTATGTGCCAGCAGACTCTGTCTGGCAACCTGAGCTCCGTTGCAGAGACTCCCGTGGCCGCCTCACTGTGATCCCGGATGCGCCACGCTGTCGGAACGTATCTCTCGGAGTCCCCTTCAATTCCCATCAAGCCGTGGTCCGTTTCGCCTCTAGATCAGCCCGGGCCAGTCGTTCTCGCCAGCGCGCGCAGGTTGCGACCTGCCTACTTGCATGTCGGTGTTAAAGCGACCGCGCCTTCCACGGTCACCATCTACTGCTCGTCAACTCGCTGTCCCGCATCACCATAATGAACAAACTTCTTGATTTGTTTATCACTTGCTGAACTGCATGATACACAAAATGAATATAAATCAGTGAACATGCCCACCCTCTATGGGGAAGTACCACAGGTGATGGCCTTTCAAGTAATATGTTTGACTTGATACCTCAATTTCATTATGTCATCCCTCTTCCAAATAACATCCATTTCCAGATGGATGATGTCCTCTCAAATGAAATCTGGTAATCTATGAAATGATGATCATGTTAGAGATTGGAGCATCTGTAGAGATGGACAAACAACGGAGAAGGAAGAAAGAAGGGGAAAGAGAAGATCAAACCACAAGAACACATAGATTTACGTGATTCGGAGGTGATGTGCCTTCCTACATCCACGGTCGCACTGAGATCTCTTATTTCGCACACACTGTAGCGATTACAAGGGATGCTGCCTTTATATATAAGGAGCCTAGGGCAACCCTCATGGGTGAAATTACAATAATACCCCACTTGGATCTGCGAAAGGACAGGGGGGAGCCTACCAATATCCGGATCAGACTCCACACTCCTCCAACAATCTCCCACTTGGAGACTGATCTTAAAACCAGCAATCAAGTCTTGTAATCCTTGCTCTTTCCACGATTCAGAAACTCAATGCGGCACCTCTTATCTTCATCATCTATAGAGCCCAACTGAGGCCATGCATAGTCTCAGTTTTTCTGTAGTCACCATCTTTGTCAACATGTCTGATGGATTTTCAGCTCCACGTATCTTTTCAAGTGTCAAGGTCTCATCATCCAGTAGCTCTCTAATGAAATGATATTTCACCTGTATATGTTTTGTCCTTGCATGAAACACAGGATTCTTTGCAAGATGTATTGCACTCTGACTGTCACAGAAAAGAACACTACTACCTTGTTTTCTGCCCAACTCTTCAAGAAATTTCTTCAGCCAAATCATTTCCTTGCTAGTTTCTGTAACTGCAACGTATTCAGCCTCAGTTGTAGAGAGAGCCACAATCTTTTGTAATTGAGAAACCCAACTCACTGCGATTCCACCCAAGGTGTAAATGTATCCTGTTGTGCTCCTTCTGCTATCCACATCTCCAACCAAATCTGCATTCACAAAGCCTTGTAAATGGAGACCATTCAGTGTGAAACACAAACCCATACATGTGGTACCTCTCAAATATCGTAGGATCCATTTGACAGCATCTCAATGTTTCTTGCCTGGATTTGCCATGTACCGACTCACTGCTCCCACTGCATGTGCAATATCTAGTCTAGTGCAAACCATAGCATACATTAGGCTACCTACAGCTGAAGCATAAGGTACTTTATTCATGTATTCATGTTCCTCCTCTGTCTTGGGTGATTGCTCCTTTGAGAGCTTAAAGTGATTCGCCAAAGGTGTGCTTAATGCCTTTGCATCTTGCATATGAAATCTGTTCAGCACCCTCTCAATATAGCCTTCCTGAGTTAACTTCAAGGTGTTGGCCTCTCTATCCCGAACAATCTCCATCCCGAGTATCCTTTTTGCGGGTCCCAAGTCCTTCATGTCAAACACCTTTGACAATTGTTCCTTCAGCATGTTGATGTCTTGTATGTTTGATCCTGCAATGAGCATATCATCTACATACAAGAGCAAAATAATATAGCAGTCATCAAGTTTCTTGAGATAGCAACAATAATCAACTTGACATCTATTAAAACCACTGCTGCACATGAAACCATCAAATTTCTTATACCACTGTCTGGGGGCTTGTTTCAAACCATATAAACTTTTCTTCAACTTGCACACAAGATTTTCTTTTTCACGGACCTGAAAACCTTCTGGTTGTAGCATATAAATATCATCATCTAGATCACCATGAAGAAAGGTTGTCTTCACATCCAACTGTTCTAGATGCAAGTCTTCAGCTGCCACAATACTCAACACTAGCCTGATTGTGGTTGGTTTGACAACAGGAGAAAAAATCTCAGTGTAATCAATACCTGCCTTCTACTGGAAACCTTTTACAACTAGCCTTGCCTTGTACCTTTTGTTGCCATCACATTCTTCTTTTAACCTGTACACCCATTTATTATGGAGTGCCTTTTTTCCCTCTGGTAAAGGAGTCAGTACCCAAGTCTCATTCTTTTGCAAAGAGTTCATCTCCTCTTTCATATCATGCTCCCACTTGACAGAATCATTCATTTGCATTGCTTCACTGAAACATTCTGGCTCACCATTATCGGTCAATAGCAAGTAATGCAAAGAAGGAGAATATCTTTCAGTGGGTTTGGGTACTCTACTAGATTTCCTTGGTGGTGCTGCCGGTGTATGGGGTTCTGGTTGTGTCATGACATTCTCAGGACTAGTTTGAGTTCTCTTTGGAACATCTTCCTCTGAGATTTCCTCCAGCTCCACCCGATCTTTGGTTTGCTTCCCTGCATCATCAGATTCTACAACAGATCTGTCTTTGTACAAGACCTTTTCATTGAATATCACATTCCTTTCTCGTATGATTTTTCTATTCTGATAATCCTAGAAACGATATCCAAAATCATCAGAACCATGTCGAATGAAAAAACATTTCTTAGACTTAGAGTCTAACTTGTCTCTGTTTTCAGAATTAATAAGCACATAGGAAGTACAACCAAAGACTTTTAGATGTGAAAGAGTTACCTCCTTTCCTGTCCATACCTCCTCTGGTAGCTTGCCATCCAAGGGAACATACGGTCCTCTATTAATCAGGTATGCTGCTGTACTCACTGCATCTGTCCAAAATGTCTTAGGCAAACCAGCATGAATTCTCATGCTTCTGGCACGCTCATTCAGTGTTCTATTCATCCGTTCTGCAATACCATTTTGCTGAGGTGTTCCTAGAATGGTCTTATGCATTCGAATTCCATTCAGTGCACAAAACTCTTTGAACTCCTTGTTGTCATACTCTCCACCATTATCTGAACTCAGACACTTAATTTTAAAGCCAATTTCATTTTCAACTAGAGACTTCCACCTTTTAAAAGTAGCAAACACATCAGATTTGTTTTTCAGAAAATAAATCCATACCTTCCTGGTGGAGTCGTCGATGAAGGTAACATAATACTGTGAGCCTCCAAGAGATGATACCGATGAAGGCCCCCACACATCCGTGTGCACAAGTTCCAGCTTTTCAGACTTGGATGTCCTGCTTACTTTGGAGAAGCTAACCCTTTTTTGCTTCCCAAATACACAATCTTCACAGAACCCGACATCCACAGTCTTTAAACCAGACAACTTTCCCTTCGCCTATAGTACCTTCAATCCCTTTTCACTCATATGCCCAAGTCTGCAATGCCAAGTTTCTGAATCACCATGAGAATCAGCCACTGCAACTGTGTCTCTTGTATTTGTTGTCATGTACAGGGTACCCATCTTACTGCCTCGTGCTATGATCATAGCACCTTTGGTGATCTTCCAGGAGCCACCTACAAAGGTAATGATATAACCTTCACTATCAAACTGCCCAACATAAATCAGGTTTCTCTTCAGCCCAAGTACATGTCTGACATTATGCAACTTCCATACATTCCCATTTCCTGTCATGATTTTCACATCTCCCTTCCCCACAATATCCAATGGTTCATCATCAGCAAGATAGACTCTGCCAAAATTACCAGCAACATAATTTTTAAGACAATCCTTTTGTGAGGTAGAATGGAAAGATGCTCCAGAATCTAAGATCCACGATTCTATAGGGCTGTCAACACTCAGAACTAAGGCATCCTCTATTTCTTCTGTTGTTGCATTCACATACTCTTCCTTTTGGTTTTGATTGTGATTTCGATTTTGGTACTTCTTCTTCGGTGCTCTACAATATCTTTTCAAGTGCCCTTTCTTACCACAATTCCAACAGCCATCACCACGAAATCTCGACTGACTTCTTCCTTTTGACTTTGACCTACCTCGATCTTGATCACGCTGATTTGTTCGTCCCCTGCCTTCGACATTCAAGGCAGAACTTGAGGATTCACCTGATTCTTTCCTGCGAACATCTTCGCTTAGAATCAAGTCTCGAACCTCATCCAGCTTCAACTTATTTGAGCCTGAAGAACTACTCACAGCGGTCACAGTCGCACCCCAACTTTCTGGTAGAGAGGAGAGCAAGATCAATGCCCTAATCTCATCCTCAAAGTTGATGTCCAACGAACTCAACTGACTCGTGATCAGGTTGAACTCGTTGATATGATCTGTAACAGAAGCACCTTCGACCATCTTCAAATTAAATAAACGACGCATCAAATATACCTTGTTAGAGGTGGATGGTTTTTCGTACATATTTGATAGCGCCTTCATCAACCCTACCGTGGTCTTCTCGTTCACGATGTTGAACGTAACGTTTCTGGCCAACGTCAACCGGATGACTCCCATAGCTTGTCTGTCCATCAGATCCCAGTCTTCCTTCTTCATCCCTTCCGACATCGTACCAGCAAGAGGTTGATGAAGTTTCTTCTGATACAGGTAGTCCTCGATCTGCATCTTCCAGAAACCAAAATCTTTGCCATCGAATCTCTCGATCCTGACCTTTCCCTCTTCTGCAGCCATCGGTCCCACTGCTCCTCTGAACCCGAACAAGGCTCTGATACCAGTTGTTAGAGATCGGAGTACCTGTAGAGATGGACAAACAACGGAGAAGGAAGAAAGAAGGGGGAAGAGAAGATCAAACCATAAGAACATAGGGATTTACGTGGTTCGAAGGCGATGTGCCTTCCTACATCCACGGCCGCACTGAGATCTCTTATTTCGCACACACTGTAGCGATTACAAGGGATGATGCCTTTATATATAAGGAGCCTAGGGCAACACTCCTGGGTGAAATTACAATAATACCCCCCAAAATTTTTACCTCGGGGGCTCCGCCCCTGAACCCCGAGCCTTATGGGCAAGGGAGCGCTGCCCCCTGCAACCCCCCGCCAACTTATCGCGAAGTTGGATCCGCGAAAGGACAGGGGGGAGCCTACCAATATCCGGATCAGACTCCACACTCCTCCAACAGATCAACCCCCCTGATACTGCTCATCAAGGTGTCCGGAGCATGTGAGAAAATGCATGGTTTTGACTGCTTAATTCTGACTTCTGTGCAGTGAATCCATCTTCTTGACCCTTCCAGTGGACTTCGGAGCCCTTGTTCACTGGATACAAGAGGTGTTGCCACATGGAATATTGACCTTATGACTGTCTCAGGGCTGCTTCAAGTATTGTAGTCTTGCAATTTATTATGATTCTTGATACCATTGGTCTTGCTATTTTTTGTCATGGTTGTATGATGTTTTCTACCTCTCTCCATCGCAAACTCTGATGGGCACAGAGGTGTTTAAGGGATGTGTTATGGACCAAGGTTAATGTGCTTTTTTGGTGTTTCTATGCTTGGGTGCCTATCAATTATTCTGATGCCTTTGGGTTTGCAGCATGCCAGTGTCCACTTCAATTTCATGTCAATGTGGAACCTTAAAGGGATGTGTTATGGACCAAGGTTACTGTGCTTTTTTGGTGTTTCTATGCTTGGGTGCCTATCAATTGTTCTGATGCCTTTGGGTTTGCAGCATGCCAGTGTCCACTTCAATTTCATGTCAATGTGGAACCTTAAAGGGATGTGTTATGGACCAAGGTTACTGTGCTTTTTTGGTGTTTCTATGCTTGGGTGCCTATCAATTGTTCTGATGCCTTTGGGTTTGCAGCATGCCAGTGTCCACTTCAATTTCATGTCAATGTGGAACCTTAAAGCATGGTTGTTTCAAAATCACCAGGATGTAACCTAAAATGGACGGTTCGTTTGGCACATTGCGTGATTACAAGGACTACTTGTACGTTGTTTATTTCATGGAAAATAAAATGATCTATTATCAATGGGATAGGATTAAAGGGAGGTAAGAAAAGTGTTGCGAGATTGGATGTGAAGGTGGAATGGAGGGGGGGGGGGGGGGGGGCACTCGAGTCCCTCGATCCAATGCTATGCGGATGATGCAAGTTGGACGACAAACAACATAACCCTGTCGATGAAAAATGCAATACTGCCGATTCAACTAGCTTGTGAACAACCTGATTTAGCTCGTGTGTGTGTGTGCGCGCATGACGCCCGCCTCCCCCCCCAACTGAAAGCATCGTTCCCTTCGCGGCATTTCCATGTGCATGGTTTATAGCTCCATGATGAAGGAGTGAAACTCGTGTGGAGAACCGGTGTCGGGCCAGATTTGCTACAAGTGGTGAAACTTGTGCGGCACGAGTGATTCCGGCGTTCTCCCACGTGGTTGAGAGATTATGTGACCGTGCACAGGGTGAGCACGATTTAATTTAATTTGATTTGAAGTAATTTTTTTAAATTAAATTGAATTAAATTAAAATTTTAATTTAAATTAAATTAAATCAAATTATTTTAAAATCCAATCAAATCGAACCGAATTAATTCGGTTTAAGATTTAGGTTCAGTTTAGTTCGATTCAACTATATTCATCTCCCTTTTTAGAAATTAAATTGGATTCAAACAAGAGTAGAGAAATATAGAGTAAAATTTTTTCTACTAAATAAAGTAAATATTAAAAATATTACATAAAATGTTATAACTTGTAAGAATAAGTTTCATAATATTTTCACATAAAAAATTAAGAATTTCAGTTACAGTAAAATGGAAGGTGATTTGAAACCTATTTTATAGAGTCGGAAATCACATCCGGATCGCGGAGATTAAAATTTTTGAATTAGGGTTTATAGTTACATATACACTTATATTAACTTGACAAAAATATTTTTAAATTCGAGTTCGGTTCGATTTCTTAAATTTTAAAATCAAATCAAATCAAATTTTTTTAATGCGATTCAGTTTCAACTTAAATCAAAAATTTTTAAATTTTAACTTTAATCAAATCAATTTAAATCTATCGATTCAATTTAATTTTTGAGTTGAATCCAAATAATGATCACCCCAAACTGTACATCTTCCATTTCTTAACACTATGTCACGTGATCGAGAGATTGCGTGATTGTATATATTTAATTTATTATCACATTAGTTTTAAAACATAATAACGTCAAATAATCACTCTTTTAAATCTTGAACAGAAGATGTCGGGCTGAACTTCTAAAAATTAAATGGGGTAGATTTCGGATTAAAAAAAAGAAAATATAACATCATAATATGATACATGTAAGGGGACAATTTCTATAGTTCTCACCATTTCAGAAGCCCACCGTGGAGATGCCACGGCGCAGCCGCGCGGTGGAGGGCGAAAGCCATACGGAAGACGGCGATAGCGAGGAGGGGAGCGCGGTCCTCGGCCGCCATCTCGCCTTCCGACCCCACTTGATGCTGCGCGTAGGAGATGCCACCGAAGAACCAGCCCTCTAGAGCTCGCCAGGAAGCAGAAGGTGGTGGAGGACAAGACCTTCGGCCTCAAGAACAAGAACAAGAGCAAGAATGTGCGGAAGTACGTGCAGAGCCTCCAACAGACTGTCCAGCCCAAGCCCGACTCCTCAAAGATCGCCGCCAAGGCCAGTATCACGAAATATGCCTTGCCCATCGTGTTGATGTGAAAGTTTCCCCCTTTTGTAGGGTGGGGTGGGGTTCTGCTTCGTGTTTCTTCCGTTACGTATCTGCCCAATGCAGAAGAAGGAGGAGGAGGAGAAGGCCAGGGAGGAGGAGCTGAACGATCTCTTCAAAGTTGCTATTAGTCAGCCCAAAGTTCCAGTCGGTGTGTTGTAGTGACTGATCCTGTCTCCGCTAATTGGTGTTTGAGTATTCTTTCTTATGTTAAGAGTTTGGTGGATTGCGGTACTTGATTAGCTATGGATCCTAAAATTGCTCAGGTGTCGACCCAAAATCTGTATTGTGTGAAGTCTACATTGCGGGGCAGTGCGCCAAGGGTTTCAAGTGCAAGACAGCTGTTAACTGGGCTGCCCATTGGGCCGACCAGCCCAATCGCGCCGCAGGCGCGCACGCGCGGGTGCGTGCGCGCGCGAGGCGCGCGGGGGTGCCACGCGGCGTCCTCATCCGGTTATCTCCCTCCCGATCGGTTCACCTTATCCCATGTGCACTTAACTGTACTAAAAGGACAGCAACAGCTTGCACCGTGGGGCAGGGGAAAAGTAAAAACGGCCGGTCACAAACGGAGAGAAAGAAAGTGCAGCAGTGTGTGCGCGCGCTGCGAACGGGCGAGAAAAATCAGAAAGCGCCGAAGAGAGCGGCGGCTCTCACGGGAGCTCTTGACGGTGGAAGGATAAAAGACAGTGAAAAGCTCCGAAGGATAGTCACCTTAAGCTTTGGCTGCGAGTAAAGATTAATATATATATATATATTTGCTGTGATGCAAAGGTGTGTACTTATGTGTCAAACTCTGATTCATTTTGTTTATTATATTATGGGGTCATCTTACAGTCAGGTTCTTCTTTCTTATTTTATTTCATACCGGATTAGTCTCGTATAATTTTATTTCATGTCAGATGATGTCTGTTAATTTTTTATTTTACTCTGAGTTAGTCCTGGACATGTCGGATTAGTTCCGTGTAATTTTATTTTAAACCAGATGTTGACTGTTAATTTTTTATTTGTTCTGAGTTTGTCTCGGACATGTCAGATTAGTTCCGCATAATTTTATTTTATGTCTGATGATGCATGTTAATTTTTTATTTATTCTGGGTTTGTCTCGGACATGTCAGATTAGTTTTGCATAATTTTATTTTATGTCAGATACTGTCTGTTAATTTTTTATTTGCTCTGGGTTTGTCATGGAAATGTCGGATTAGTTCCGTGCAATTTTATTTTATGTCAGAAGCAGCCTATTTATTTTTCTGGATTCGTCATGGATATGTTGGCATTATTCTGTCTATTTTATTTTCAGTTCATTCTACTTATTTGGTTATTTATTTGTTGAAGAGGACTGTATTTGATGGCGGCCCCGTCATTTCCTCTCCATTATGACGATGTTCCCACCGATTACTTCGAGGAGTCGTCCCCGGAGCGTGACTCTCTCCCTTCTTTCTCTCCTGCGAGGGCTTTGGCACCACTGCGGGCAATGTTAGGCATATTCGCAGGTCCTCTGGTGCAGCCCGCGCAGATGGAAAGAGGGTTAGAGCCACTATCGTAATCTTTCGGAGAAAATGACGTTGAGCTGAGTGCCTCTGTGCGCGCTCTTGTGGAGGAGTTGCCCCCTCGACGGCGTCGCCTTACCGCCCGAGAGTATCTGCAGAGTTTTTACAGTGCTCTTCGGAGATCGTCCCTGGAGACTGCGACAAGCGCGATCGCTGCACCACCCGCAGGTGTACGACGTGGGTAGAGCCATAGAGAGGGTAGACATGCAGATGGCGCGAGGGTGGACGCGCAGCACCGGGCGAGCTCTCTCCCCTTACCGGCGAGAGATCGAGCGTCTCGACCACCGGCGACCGCGACTTTTGCTGGAGTAGGGAGAGTTTCAGGGGGGAGCTGGCAGGTCGTTGCTCAGTTCCCAGTAAGAGAGGTTCCTTCGTGTCCACCGACGCCACAACAGCTTCCGGAGCCCGTTCAGGCCGAGTGGGAGCCTTGGCCTCCTGGTCGGCGTGGGTCGCCACCAGTTGGGCCTCCGGAAGCACCATCTCCATCATAATTTATTTCGACTATTCCTATTGTGTTTTTAGTCTATTTTTGGTAACATGTTAGCTGCACCTTTATTTTCTCATATTATACAATTTATTTTGCATGTGAATGCAAATTTACTTTGCACATGTGGTACTATTTTTAGATTATGTAAATTTTTTTTGCATAAATATGTGCAAATTCATTTTGCATATAAAAAGTGTGAATTTGTTTTGCATATAAAATATGCGAATTTGTTTTGTATATCTGATATAAATTATGAATTTGCTCGAAGTCATTCTAAGGTTATTAAATGATCTTATGTGAGTGGGAGATGATTGTAGTAGTATGACTCTATTTTCGATTTCACCATATAAGAAAGTTTAATATAATTAGTTTGGACTTCTATTAACAAATTGAGACGATGTGTAAATTGATGTTGAAGAGGCGTGATCTCGCGCTGGTCCTGAGTTGAGGAGATGATCACCGGATAGTGAACTGTAAGGAAGGGAAACAGATCAGGGGGCCTAGGGATGGTTCCCTGGGGCAAACCCTCCGATGCTTAAGTCAGTAGAGCAATGGTGGAGGCTATGTAGGGAGGAGGAAGGAGATGCACGAGATCCCTCTACACTAAGGTGGTGAAGTGGTTCCTGCTCAGGGAGTTTAGGCGTATGTTTGCCCTTACCTTTCGTTGGAGGGAGTCACAGGTTTAAATGGTGCACAGGTCTCATGAGTCCCGTAAGTTGAGGGGTTTCAGGCGGGAGTTACGTCCTCAACGTGGGCTCTTTACGTCCTCGTCGTGGGATCTTTATAGCTTTGAGGGTTCATGGGTCCCTTATCTTCATAAACTCCTGCTTATAAAGGGTTCTCAACGGCAGTATAGATAAGCGTTCGTCGGTCGACTCGAGCATGAGGGGTGCCAACCCTGTCCGGGTTATAGGCATAGCTCGGGTGAAGATAGGTCGGAGTGGGCATTGTGCGTCTGCCTTTATCCCGGCGAGGGGATAGATCGGGCGTTGGTCTTTCTCTGACCTGATCGATGTTCGGGCCTTCCGAGCCTAAGGGCCGCCGAGGAAGGTTGTGATCCCGAATGATCTTATTGGGCTTTTTAGCCTAAGTGGGCCCTGCGGGGCTGTCACTTGGATGAGCTGGACCTCGTTTGGTCCTGATGAACCTAGTTTGGCTGCTCTTTAGATGGGCTACAGAAATCCCCCTCTCCACTTGTCCCCCTCCTACTCCCGAGCCTTGGTAGGCTCGGAAGAGTAGCCGTTAGGGTTTTGGACCAGCGTGGCTCCGGTGGGTGGAGATCTGGCGGTGTTAAGACGCCACGTGTCGTGGTCACCTGGGCCCGTAATAATGATAATCCTGACGGATTTGAAATGAAGGGGCCCCCTTTTTCTCGGAGGTCGGAACGGCGCGTCGCCTCCCGCGTGGGGATAAAAGGCGTTGGGCGCTTGTTGTCATTTCAGACTCCCTCCGTCTTTAGGGTTTGGCTCGCCTTCGTGCTTGCTTTAGGCTCTTTGATGCGTCGTGAGGACACGACGGAAGAGCAGAGGCTTGCAATGGCATTCGCGGAGTTGGCGGAGATAACCGCAGAGGCAGTCCGACGGCTTCCTCTTCCTCCGGAATCTTCGTATTCCCGAGAGCGTCTTTCTTCAAGCTCTTCTCCGGATTCCATGGCGGATCAGCGTCCGGATGCTGAAGAGTGGGAGGATGAGCCGGTGGTGAAGGCGGCGGTTCCAAGCTGCAGTGAACTGGGGGAGGCGGAGGTGAGAAGGCTGGAGCACCAATTTCGCCTGCCCCACAAGTTTTACTTTGCCGCGGCTGCTCCGCACGAGACAAGCTTGGACTCTCGTACATGCCATATCTGTACCTTCCTTGAAAGGCGGGTTCCGCATTCCTTTCGAGCCTTTCGTTCCTAAGCTTCTCAATTTTTTCCAGTTGGCTCCCATTCAGTTGGTAGACAATTCCTATCTTCTCCTTTCCGCCTTTCGCATCCTCTGCCGCCAATGCGGGGTTCCTCCTTCCTTGGACCTCTTTCACTATTTTTCGAGTTGAAGGTGCATCCCTCGGCCGGGAAGGGTTTTTATTTTATCCAGGCGAGACGGAATAGGAGCTGCATCTCCTTGGCTGCGAAGGATTCTTCGCATAAGGGGTGAAAAACTCAATTCTTCTGGGTGGGGATTTGCTCGGTGGAGGAGACCTAGAGGTGCCCGTAATCCCCAATTTCCATCCGAATATCCCTCCCAGGCAGGACGAGTTCCCTCCACACGTGGAGGAGTATGCGACTATCTTGCTGAAGCGCCGCCAGTCCACAGAAGAGCTGGTTACTCCAGAGAACATCGAGCAGTGTCTTCTTTCGCGACTGCATCCGTCAGGTTCAGGTGCCACAAATTAGACTCTTCTTCGGATGTTGAGGCCATTTTTTCTTTTTCTGACTATATCTTTCTTCTGTGCAGACACCAGGCGACCGACTTTGGAGGAGACCACAGAGGTGATCGATCTCGGCAATGACTCGGCCACCGACGAGCCGCGATCTCCCGAGGGGTGCACCCGAGCCCGAGGCAAGGGCAAGAGGGCGGCCCAGGAGGGGTCTTCCAAGTCGCGGGGGGCCAAGCGCAAGGATCCCGTGGAGGGCATGATACGGGATGCCGTGAAGGCCAAGAAGCGGGCCAGGAAGGCCGGATCCGTCTCCGTCGTCGAGGGCGGCTCTAGCTCGGCGGCTCTCCCCTCTTCTGAGCGAGACAGGGCCGACCTTGTTAAGCCGGCTCTCCTATCTGCCAAGCAAGAGAGGGCCGAGGAGGTAGGAGTTGCTCTTGCGGTTGGTGATGATGCTGGTTCGGCTCTCCCCTCAGTCGGAGCCGAGGGGGCCGAGGCTGCTTCTGTGATCGGCAACGGCGCTCGCCCGGCTCTCGGCCGAGGGGGCCGTGGACGAGGCAGGTGACGCTGGGGCCGCGACCGAGATTGGGGTGGGCGACGCTCCAGGCGGCGGTGCAGGTGCCGAACCGGTCCAGGTCGGAGGGTCACTGGAAAATCCGACCGAGGCACGAGAGGCGACTGGGGCCGCGGCTCGGTCTGGGCCGACTGGTGGGATACCGACCGAAGGGGAGATCTCCACTCCGGCGGCTTTGGAGAGGCTTGGCATCCAGGGCCCTTTGTATCAGGTGTGTCGCGGCATAGCTGCGAAGGTGAGGGGGGGGAAGCAGGCAGCACTCCCCGTCCGTAGCCCTCGAGGCAGTTATGGAGGGCGGCTTGGTCCTGGCCCAGATGGGGGCCACTCTTACAGAAGCATACGCTCGGTTGGAGTCAGAGCTGGCGACCCTGGCCTGGACCCTCGGTGGGTCTGACAGGAAGTTGGCTCGGCTTGCCGAGGAGTGTGATGGGCTTCGGCGGGAGCTTTCCTCAGTTAGGGAGCTGGTACGGTCGAGCCAGGTGGAGGCCCGGGCGCTAACCGAGCAGCTAGCTAAGGCCCGCGAATCGCTCGAGAGGAAGAGCAGGCTTCTTGACGAGGAGCGCCTTGTTCGCGTTGAGCTGGATGGCCGGTGGGAGGCCGAGCGCTCCGAGCTGGTGGACCGGGCGGAGGAAGCTGAGCGCCTTCGGGGGGAGGCCGAGGCCGATCGAGCCGAGGCGGAGAAGCGGGCGGCGGAGGCCGAGGAGCGGACGGCTGAGGCAGAGCGGAAAATAGCCGAGGCGGAGCGGGAGAAGGCCGAGCTTGTTGGTACGGTGGGATTGGCCGGGGCGGAGGTGCTTGAGGAGTACAAATGCTCGGAGGCCTACCGGGTCGACCTTAAGGAGGCTGCCCTCCCCTACTACGAGTCAGCGCTTCGCCGAGGCATCCGCAAGGGGTTCAAGCAGGGCTACGACCGGGCCGTATCTTATGCCGAGGAGCAGGCGTCCGGGATAATTGAATTCACGTCCGGACAATGCTACGACTCGGATCTGTCATCCTCCGGCTCCTCTGCTTCGGCGTCGGAGGAAGAAGATCAGGAGGGCTCTTCGCCCGAGGGGTCGCCAGCTCCGAATGTCTCGGGAGGGCACGGAACCGAGACAGTTCCCACGCCGGTGGGGTTAGTGCCAGGGTCGGCCGTCGCCGAGGGTGTCGGGGGCAAACCGCCTGAGCCTTCCACTTCCGAGCTTCAAGGTGGGCCGGGGGCCTAATGTATCTGCTTTGCTTTCTCTTTTTGTATGTCTTTTTCCTTTTGAAGAAAAAACTTTCTCTGTTGTGTAGGAAAATAGATAAGGCAATAGTATTATGACGAAGACTTAACTGTTCCGTATCGCCATTGCCGTATTTTGTTCAGCGTATCCGCAGTAGTTGGAAAGTGCCGATACTTTCTGCGTGGTTTTCGTGCGATGGTTGGGCGAGCCTCTGACAGGGTGTCTTTCTGTTTTCTCATGTTTTGAATGTTTGGCCGCTTCGTGTGTCCCGCTGGGGCGGAAACGAGGAGTTTTGAGGTGACCGTTCGTAGGAAGAGGTCCCTTTGGCGTGTTTTCGAGGGGAGAATCATTTAAGGCAAATAGCCTCCCTTCGCCTATAAAAGGTCTGAAGGGCGTCCCTTCCTCTCCACGGCTTAGGGTTTTCCTCAACAGTCTTTTCTCATTCCTTCTTCACGTAGCGCTGTGCCAATATATTCGAAACATGGAAGATACTATGGAAGATGAGGTTGCCGATGATGGAGGGCAGAGAGTCCTTGCTGTTTCGGATTTGAAGGAGGTTCGACGTGCGGAGGCACGTCGTCTTCTTTTTATCAGTTCCGGCGGCGCTTGCGGGGGGGGGGGGGCGAGATGGCGGACGGATGGGGGCATCAGGCATCCTGCCGCCAGTCCATTCCTGCTCGTTCCATGGAGGGGGGGAGGAAGCCAATTAAGCTCCCTCCTTTCCGGGCTTTCCCCTGCCTCCTCGTCCAGCTCTGCTAGTTTCTTTTTCCCTCTCGCAATCTCTTTTTCCCTCTTCTGCTCTTCTCATCATTTCTTTCACTCTTCGGAGGATGCCTGAGCTTCCTTCCTTCTAAAGAGTTACCAGATTGGTGGGGAAGATGTCTTCATATGCGTTCCCTCTCCCCTTCCTCTTCCAAGTTCAACTTGGAAGGTAGCCTTCTTCTTCCTAATCCCTCTGTCACCTTTGTCCCGAGCTACCCGAGCCAACGGGGTCGACTACCCTTTATCCGAGTCAGTTTCTGCACGAGGCAGAGTCAGTGGTTGGACGCAGGAAGGTCAACCGAGCGATGGGCTCATACGGCGACGCCAGATGGATTTTTTGCTTTTTTGACATGTATTTTCTTGGCTTCGGCCTTCCTGATGTACAAGCGAGTTGTTTGAATAAAGGAAAGGGAAAACTTTTTATTTTATTCCATGTTGCTTACACAATGTTCGGTATTCAGAAGTAGAACTTGCGTAGTGTAGTCGCGTTCCACGTCCGAGGGATGGGCTCTCCTTCCATCGTGGATAGTCGGTATGCTCCTTTCCCGAGCGTCTCGATCACTCGGTAGGGGCCTTCCCAATTAGGGGATAGCTTGCCCGCCGCCTCAAGTGGTCGAGAGGCTTCGGTTTTCCTGAGAACGAAATTTCCCGGTTGAAAGTGTCTATCTCGGACTTTGGCGTTGTAGTATCGAGTGAGGCGGCGCTGGTAGTCCATTGCTCGGATGCCGGCAATCTCTCGGAGTTCATCTGTTAGGTCGAGGTTTTCGAGCAGTTTCTGATCGTTTGCCTCAGGAGAGAAACAGATGACTCGGAGGGAGGGATTGGCAATCTCCAACGGGATGACGGCTTCTGCGCCGTACACCAACTGAAAAGGACTTTCATCGGTTGCCGTTCTGGGAGTCGTTCTGTGTGACCAAATTACGTTCGGCAATTCTTCAAGCCAGCTGCCCTTGGCTTTGCTGAGCCTGGTCTTGATGCCTTTTAAGATAGTCTTATTGGCATTTTCGACCAGCCCGTTAGCTTGAGGGTGGGCGACCGAGGTGAAGTGATTGCGAATGCCCAGGTCGGCGCATCTGTCTCGGAAATAACGAGAATCAAATTGCCGACCATTATCACTTACTATCACCCGGGGGATGTCGTAATGACATATGATCGACTTCCAGACGAAATTCCAGACGACTGTCTCGGTGATCCTTGCTGTGGCTTCGGCCTCGATCCATTTGGTGAAGTAGTCGATGGCGACGATGATGAACCTCTTCTGGGCCTGGGCCGTGGGGAATGACCCGAGGATGTCGATTCCCCAGCGAGCGAAAGGATATGGCTCGGCTAAGGTGATGAGCTCCGTTGTTGGCTGATGGACCAAGTGGTCAAATCGCTGGCATCGGTCACAGTGTTGTGTGTAAGTCGAGCAGTCGCGCTGGAGAGTGGGCCACCAGTAACCTTGCCGTAGCAAGATCCTGGCGAGCGACCTTCCTCCTAAATGCGCTCCGCACAGACCTTCGTGAACTTCTTGAATCGCTCGTTTGGCTTCATCAGTGCTGAGGCACTTTAGGAGGGGACCGGAGAAGGATCTCCGGTAAAGAGTGCCGTCTAGAGTGACGAATCGCCGAGCTTGGTACTTCAATCTTCGGACTTCCCGAGGGTCGGGAGACTCTTGAGAATCTTGGAGCCACGACAGGTACGGGGTACGCCAGTCGCTTGGGGAGGCCGAGTCAACAGTCAGGAGTTCCGAGTCGATGCTCGGTCGCTCCAGCTCTTCGAGGAGGACCGATCGAGTACCCTCGGGGTCAAGAGAGGAGGCCAGTCGAGAGAGGGCGTCCGCTCGGGAGTTTTCCTCCCGAGCTATTCGGACTACCTCAAAACTCTCAGACTGTTGTGCCACGGCTCTGACCAGCTGGAGATATTTGACCATCGGTGCTTCTCGAGCTTCGTAATCGCCGTTGATCTGGCTAGCGACCAGTTGGGAGTCAGTGTGAATTTTGACTCGCTCAGCCCCCAGCCGCCGGGCCATACGGGCTCCCGAGATGATAGCCTCATACTCGGAAGCGTTGTTGGATGCCTGGAAGTTGAACTTCAAGGCGTATTGTAGCTCTGCTCCTTCGGGGGACTTCAGGAGGATTCCAGCGCCGCTTCCGGCTGAGTTGGAGGATCCGTCGACGAACAGTTCCCATGTTGGCCCGGGCGCGGACGGAGATCTTTCTTCAATCGGGATGGTGCTCTCGGCGATGAAGTCAGCGAGCGTCTGGCCTTTGATAGCCGAGCGAGGCCGGTACGATATATCGTAGGCCCCAAGCATGATGGCCCACTTGACGAGGCGTCCCGAGGCTTCAGGGTGAGCGAGGACCCTCTTTAATGGTTCGCCGGTTAGCACGGTGATGGAGTGCCCTTGGAAATAGGGTCGGAGGCGCTTGACCGAGGTAACCAACGCTAGCACGAGTCTCTCGGTTGGGGGGTACCTCCTTTCAGCCTCGTTGAGCACCTTGCTGGTGTAGTAGACTGGTCTCTCGACTCTCGAGTCATTTCTGACTAGGACCGAGCTAATTGTCGATGGAGTTGCCGAGAGATAGAGATGCAGGGCTTCGCCTGGGACAGACTTGGACAGCACTGGAGGCGAAGCCAGGAACTCTTTAAGCTCGGCGAATGCTCTTTGGCATTCCTCGTCCCATGTGAACGTAGCAGATGCCAATTTGGGCCCCCTCAATAGCTTGAAGGAGGGTAGACATCGTTCGGCCGCACGGGACAGGAATCTGCTGAGCGCGGCAATGCGTCCAGTAAGGCGTTGAACGTCTTTGATGCAGGTGGGTGGGCATGTCCAGGATGGCCTGGACCTTGTCGGGGTTGGCCTCGATCCCACGCTGGGTGACTAAGAAACCCAGGAATTTCCCGGATCTTACTCCGAAGGCACACTTGGTAGGATTGAGCTTCATATTGTACCTCAGGAGGGTGTCGAAGGTCTCAGCTAGGTTGGCGAAGTGGTCCTCGGCCTTGGGGGTCTTGACGAGCATGTCGTCAATATAAGCCTCGACGTTCCGCTTAGCTGTCCCTCGAACATATGGTTGACCAACCTCTGATACGTGGCTCCAGCGTTTTTCAACCCGAAAGGCATTCGGGTGTAGCAGTATACGCCGATGTCGGTGATAAAGGCGGTCTTCTCGATGTCTTCTGGATTCATTCTGATCTGATGGTAACCTGAATAGGCGTCCAGAAAACTGAGTATCTCGTTGCCCGAGGTTGAGTCAACCAGTTGGTCGATGCTCGGCAGCGGATAGTAGTCTTTAGGGGTGGCCTTATTCAAGTCGGTGAAGTCCACGCACATCCGCCACTTTCCCGAAGCTTTCGGCACCAGGACGACGTTGGCCAGCCACGTCGGGTACATGACCGGTTTAAAAAGATCAGTCTTTTGCCCCTTAGTGACTTGCTCCTTGATGATCGCCTGCTTCTCTGGCGCGTGCTTCCTTCTCCGTTGTTGTACGGGTTTGATGGTCAGGTCGAGGTTGAGCTTATTCATCGCCGTCTCCTCTGGTATCCCGGGGAGCTGATCATCAGACCACGCAAAGACTCGGATGTACGCGGAAAGAAACTCTTTGTATTGCTGTTGGACCTCAGACGGTAGGTCGGCTCCAATCTTTACTTCTAGGGTCGGGTCGTCGTTTAGGAAAATCGCTAGCAATTCGCCTCCAGGCTCGGCCGTTGCGGATTTTTCCTCGACTTCCCGGGGACCCTTGTTCTTCCCGTCCGGCCTTGTGGCTTCAACCGAGATATTATAGCACCTTCTGGCCGTGGCCTGGTTACCTCGGACTTCCCCCAACTCGTTTTTGGTGAGAAACTTCATCTTTTGATGATAGGTAGAAGGCACCACTTTCGTTCGGTTGAGGATTCCTCGGCCGAAGATTGTGTTGTATGCTATCATACCTTTGATCACTATGAAGTCCACCATGATCGTAACGGTTTTGGGTGGGGTGCCGAGAGTAACTGGCAGGCTTAGGGCTCCCTCGGGATAAGTGGCCTGGCCAGTGAACCCGCAAAGGGGGGTTCGGACCGGGCGGAGTTTAGACGGATCCTCTCCCATCTTAAAGAAACATCCATAGGATTATACATCAGGGGCACTTCCATTGTCAACTAGAATCCTGTCTACGTTACAATGGTTTATCGTGGCCGATATGACTAGTGCGTCGTCATGCGGGGTGCTTAGCCCTTCCAGGTCTTGGTCGGAGTAGACTATGACCTGGGGCTCACTTGGCGGGGCCCTGGGAGGCTCGATGGCTCGGCTCGCCCGCTCAGCATGACCCTTCCTTCCTCGGCCACTGTCTCCTCCTGATGCAGCTCCTCCAGCGATGACGTTGATGTGGACCCCTCGGGGGGCGTTGTCGATTTCCTCTGGGGCGCCTCGGTCTTCCTTGTGCCCGGCCACGAACCGGGATAGGTGTCCTTGACGGACGAGACGCTCGATCTCATCCTGGAGCTGGTGGCAGTCGCCGGTGTGGTGCCCGTGATCGCTGTGGAACAGGCAATGCTTGCTGCGATTGCGGTTCTTCGACCTCATTGGCTCGGGTTGGCGGAGGAGGCCCGAGCCTTTGATGTCCTCGTAAATCTCGTAAACCGGAGTGGTTAAAGGAGTGTACCGCTCGTACTTCCGTGACGGTTTCTTGTGTTCCCCGTCTCGGTTCCTTCTTTTTCCTGGACTCGAATTTGGCTCGGGTGCCCGCTTCTTGTCCCCCTCCCGACCCGAGCCGGTTGCGTCTCGGCATGCGCTGAGCACTTCTTCGCACTCGGCATGGCGCAAAGCCAAAGTCACTAGCTCGGCAAGGGTCGAGGGAGGGTGGAGGACAAGTTCGCGGCGGAGATTCTCGTCGCGGGTGCCCCCGGTCAACGCGGTTATGGTCGAGGCGACGTCCAGGCGGGGGATCCTCAGGGCTTTCGATTTAAATCGGGTAATGTAAGCCCGAAGTTTCTCCCCTTGCGCCTGTTTGAGGGCCAAAAGCCCCGCTACCGACCTTGGGGGACCGCTGCCGGCGAAACTCTCTTTGAATACTCCCCCGAATTGCTTGAAGTCCCGGATGGATCCGGGGGCGAGGGCCCGGAACCATGCTTGGGCGCCTTGGACCAGGGTGGTCACAAAGGCTCAGCATTTGATGGCGTCGGACGCTCCATGAAGGGTCATCAGGGCGTCGAAGCTGTCGAAGTGATCGGTCGGGTCGCCCTGGCCGTCATAAAGCTTGAAGGTCGGGATGGAGGTTATGGGAGATACTTCTGCCTTCAAGATATAGTCGGAGAACGGGGATTTCTCCTCGTCCTCCGTGGAAGAGACTTTCTGCAGGGCGCGCTCCTGTTCTACGAAACGCCTCTCGAATTCTCGCAGTCGGAGGGATAACGCCGGCTGTCGCTGCGCCGTCGGGCTGGGGGGGCTGTCTTGGCGTTCCCCCGGGACTTCGGTCACTGGGTTCAGACGGCGTGCCCCAGGTTTTCCCCTCTTCGGCGTGGATGAGGCTTCTTGTTCCGGAGGGGGGGCTTGTGAAGGTCCTCCTGACCTGTTACGGATGATCTGCCGGCCTCGGAGGGTGAAGCGGCCTCCGGCGGTGTTCTGGGACACGTTCTCGCAGGGAGGGCTCTCCGGAGGGGCGCGTGACCTTCCATCCCTGGCCGCCTGGGTCCTCATGAGTTCCACGAGGACATCCAGTTTTGCGTTGAGGGCTTGGAAGGCGTCAGCGCCGCCGTTGAGTGGTAGCCCTACCACCGAGGGGGGAGGGGGCGGGAGCCCTACCGCCGCGGGGGGAGGGGGCGGTCCGTCGGCGGGGGTGCTGGCATTGGAGGGGGGATTTAGTGAGGCTTGAGAGGGGCCTTCTCCCGCCGCCACCATGGCCTTTCCCCTATCGCCGGCGGACCTCCTCCCTGAACTTCTTCGCACCATGCTGACTCTTTGGTCGTTTCCCACAAACGGCGCCAGATGAAGAGGCGTGATCTCGCGCTGGTCCTGAGCTGAGGAGATGATCACCGGATAGTGAACTGCAAGGAAGGGAAACGGATCAGGGGGCCCAGGGATGGTTCCCTGGGGCAAACCCTCCGATGCTTAAGTCAGTAGAGCAATGGTGGAAGCTATGTAGGGAGGAGGTAGGAGATGCACGAGATCCCTCTACACCAAGGTGGTGAAGTGGTTCCTGCTCAGGGAGTTTAGGCGTATGTTTGCCCTTACCTTTCGTTGGAGGGAGTCCCAGGTTTAAATAGTGCACTGGCCTCATGAGTCCCGTAAGCTGAGGGGTTTCAGGCGGGAGTTACGTCCTCAACATGGGCTCTTTACGTCCTCATCGTGAGATCTTTATAGCCTTGAGGGATCATGGGTCCCTTATCTTCATAAACTCATGCTTATAAAGGGTTCTCAACGGCAGTATAGATAAACGTTCGTCGGTCGACTCGAGCATGAGGGGTGCCAACCCTGTCCGGGTTATAGGCATAGCTCGGGTGAAGATAGGTCGGAGTGGGCATTGTGCGCCTGCCTTTATCCCGGCGAGGGGATAGATCGGGCGTGGGTCTTTCTCTGACCTGACCGATGTTCGGGCCTTCCGAGCCTAAGGGCCGCCGAGGAAGGTTGTGATCCCGAATGATCTTATTGGGCTTTTTAGCCTAAGTGGGCCCTGCGGGGCTGTCACTTGGATGAGCTGGGTCTCGTTTGGTCCTGATGGACCTAGTTTGGCTGCTCTTTAGATGGGCTACAGAAATCCCCTTCTTCAGATGTCGTTTACTTTCTCTATTTATGTAGTGGTTGATAGTTATGACCGCAAATCATGCTATCACGGATCTCACTAGGGGTGAAAAATTAAACGGCACAAACTATGATATGTGGCTGTTGGAAGCAAATTTTGTTTGTAAAAACACCTCCGCTTGTATTTAGTTGGAGCAGAAATGGGCCAACTTGGAGATGGAAGACCCGTACGGGATCGGAGGAACCCGTCCGGGGAGGGACCCGTACGGGGTCGCTCTCACCTGGACGGGTCCGCCCGGAGGTGGGCAAACCCGCACGGGGCCTCCCCTGGGCGGGCGGACCCGTCCGGGTCCGCGACCCCGGGGGGGTCCTCCCCGGGGTCGCGCGACCCCGGGCGGGTCCTCCGAGGGTCACACGACCCCGGGGAGGCGCGACCCCGGGCGGGTCCCCCGGGGGTCACGCGACCCCGGGGAGGTCCTCCCGGGGGCGCGCGACCCCGGGGAGGTCCCGGACCGGCCCGGGGACCTTCCACCCCTGGGAGGTCCCTCTCCCGCGTGCAGATACTAAAAAATTTCAAAAAGTGACCTCTCCGGGGTCATTTTCATCCTGTTGGACCCGTACGGGGTCGAACATTCCCGGGGAGGTTCCCCACTTCTATAAATAGACCTCCGGAGGTCCAAAAAAAAAGATCTACGATCTACAAGCTACAACCTACGGAGCATCCAGCATTCAGAACTTTTTGTTCGTTTGTTTCGGCCCGCGTGGGGTAAGTCCCCGGGTCTTGTACTTATGCCCCTACGGGGTATATTTACGTTTTTGCCCCTCAGCGGGCCATGTTTGTAATAATGCCCCTCAACGGGCCATGTTTGTAAGTCTTTATGTCCCGGGACGACTAAGTCATGTATTTCTGCCCTTATAATGGCGAAATTACAAAAATGTTCTCCCCGGGACCGTAAAAGACCCAAGTCCTGTAATTTACAGTTATACCCTACGACTTTTGTAATTGGGGCTACGCCCCTATCTCCCGCTCCAACGCGGAACTCTGTACAGTCGACAACTCGCCGACAACCTTTGTACTCATTTGGAATACAAAAGCACTCAGCATGTGTTATGTATGTCCTCGGGGAAAAATTATAAGAAAACCCCGACTTTTATAAATTTGTGCATATGCCCCTTCTTTGGCAAACCTGACACACATGAGTCTTTTATGAAGCCAGTGTCACTCCTTCAACCCAGAGATGTTGTCAGCTCAACCCGACACTCAGAGGTCATCCCAACCCTAGGTCTGTGTAGGGTACGGTAAATTACCAAAATACCCCTGTGACCTAGAAATAACCCAGCAGCCCCTAAAATCCTCCAAAAAGAGCCTCAGCGCCTTGGGGAGTCAGGGACCCGATCCTACTTCCATTCCAGCCCAGAAATTTCAGAAATACCCCTGGCCTGGTAATATTACTAAAATACCCCTGGGGTGGTAAAATTATCGAAATACCCTCGGGGTCCAGAAAACTTTTCTCTACTTCAAAAATACCTATGGCTTTCGCATATTTGCGCTTCCATTCCTAAATCTTAGGGTTTTGCTCAGACCTAGCCCTAATTCAGTCGTTTCTGTTGGTCGGTGGTGAGTGAGTGGACATCATGAGCTCTTCAAGAGAGTTTGCCCTCAACATCAGAACCTTGTAAAAGACTTTGGGGATTTCTTTGACAGTCAAACAAAGGTGTTCGGACGTTAGGCCGATGTAAATCAACACTGACTACGGTCAGTGGGGAGAGGTCCAGCACTCGAACCCAAATCGTCTGATATTATGCGCACACACGGAATAACCCTCTCTATGCAGAGGAATGTCTCTTTTCAAAAAGAACATTTAATTTTCCCACGTGAAAATATTCTGTGTCTCACAGACTGGCACGCCCGGTGGGATCTTCCCCGCCTTTCTTCTTTCTGTCAAAGAAAGTCCTCTAAACCTTCTTCAAGGTTCTAATTGCCCCTCTTCCTCTTACAGGACGGGAAGAGGAGGGCACACCTCTATTCATTTGAGAGTTCTTCGTGCATCTGCACGCCACTCCTTTTGTGCTACGCACCACCACCACCAACACCAGCAGCAGCGATGACAGCCGTCACCTACGGCCCCCAAGTCGTCGCCGACCATGCCAGGTTCGGATACCTGGCAACTCCGATCGTCTTTGGCGACTTCCCAGCGGTCGTCGGCTCGCCCTTCTTCTTGGGCGTGGTGCTAGTGGATGAAGTCAGTTCAGCCGCTCCTGCAGTACCAACAGTCGCTGAGGGCGTCAGGCCCTCTACTGCAGCAACCGGCCGGGTCCACCCGCTCGAGAAGACAGTAGTCGGGGGTGTTAGGCCCTCAACAAGACGGGTCAGTCCGGTCAACAAGACCACCATTGGGGGTGTCAGGCCCTCAACCTCAATTGCTGGTCGAGTCCGCTCGGCTAAGAAGACAACTGTCGGGGGCATCAGGCCCTCGGTCTCAATAACTTGCCGGGTTAGTCCGGTCAACAAGGTCGTCTCTGGGGGCGTCAGGCCCTCGGCTTCGTCGATTGGCCGGGTTCACTTGGCCAAGAAACCAATCACTGAGGGTGTCAGACCCTCTACTTCATCAACTGGCCGGGTCCATCCGGTCAATTCTCCAACTGTTAAGGGTGTCAAGCCCTTCATCCCGACAACCAGCCGAGCCCGCTTGGCTGCTATGTCAATGGTCGAAGGTGTCAGGCCTTCTGCCCCGGCTATTGGCCGAGTCTTCTCGGTCAATCAAATCACTGTCGGCGCCGCCCCTGCTCAACGGGGGAAACGCCGCCGCCGCAACGGCGCCAAACCTACTGCGGCCACCCTCAGAGGTGCTGCCCCTGCTCAGCGAGGGCAACGCCGTCGCCGTCAGGATGACGCCATGCCTATGGCGGGCGCCACCACCGTCGCCCCTGCCCAATGGGGGCAACGCCGTAGCCGCAAGGGTGCAAAGCCCGAAGCGGCTGTCTCTCGCTCCGGCAAGACTGTAATCGTCGGAGATATTCGCATCCGGCTCGATGGAGGCGAGCCAATCATACCACGGGATCGTCATGTCCCGACTATTTCTACTTCCAACCGCTTCGAGCCCCTCCGGCAAGTCCGGGGGGACGGAGCGAAGAAGAAGAAGTCTGCCGTACCGGCGGCAACCCAGGGCCCTCTGCAACGGCCCAAGCTACGAGCTCCCCGTCCAAGGACAGGGGGCAACCAAGTGGAGGAGCGCCAGCTCCATCTAAAGAAGATCTGGGTCACTAAGGAGGAGACCCGAATTATAAGGCGTGCGAGGGCGGAGGAGCCTTTCCGCATGTCGGATCTGCGACGAATGCGGAGTTCGACAAGCACTGAGGCCTCAGTCTCTCCGAGATCTACAAATCAGCCCCTACGGGGGCAGAAGCGCCGCGGAACTGGCAAGAAGGTGCGGCCGACTTCCTCGTGGGCCAGTTCCACGCACACGGAGGAGGATCGCTCCCCTCAAGCATCTACATCCCGAGTGTCGGTCTTTGACAGAATTGGGAGGCCGCCCAAGCCGGAGCGACAACCGCCCAAGAAAAAGGGGGTGGTCCAGGTGACCGATGACACCGCCAAAGTGTTCACCTGTTACACCACCTCCGGCGACAAACAGCCCGAGAACACCTCGGGAGAGCTTGACCAACCCATCCAATATTTAAGGAGGTCAAGGCCGGTCTCTCGGATTCTAGCACAGACTCAGCAGGTGCCGGCCGCAGGTACATCTCAGCCCGAGCCGGCACGGTAAGAAGAGCGCCAGGAAGACGTCCACAGTGTTGATGGGGACAGTCACTCCCGGCACGAAGAAGAGCTGGGGGAAGAGCCACGCCCCCCCGCATTGGAAGAGCTTCGGCGGGAGAACCAAGAGCTCAAGAAACTGCTACAGTCGCTCTTGCGCGAAAAGGAGGTTCCTGCCCCGCCTCAGGCGGCACCGGCTGGAGCGGATCAGCAGCCTTCTCCCATTCCAGCAGCAGCCAACGCTTTCGCCACTACTGCAAGACTTCCATTGGCGGTGGACTTCGAAGTCCCGCCGCATGAAGCTAATGTGCGGTCATCTGCTACTCCTGCTGCAGAAAACCTTATGGCGCATAAGCAGATGATCGAGCACATTGTAGAGGCGAAGTTTGCTCAACATGGGAAGGGGGTGGCCACCGTCGATTTGTACAGTGTGCCTTATCCCCTCCGCCATCAATTCAAGATGCTTCCGCCTGATTGCCCGAAGGCCCCGAAACTTCAGAAGTTCAACGGGCAGGGCTCTCCGCATGAACACCTGGCCTATTACATGACGGCCATGGGTGAATTAGCCCTGGAAGAGACATATTTGCTGCTGTATTTTGTCACGTCCTTGACTGGCACTGCCTTCCAATGGTATTCAAGGTTAAAGCCCAATTCAGTATCTGATTGGGCTGATATACAGAAGAAGTTTGTCGACCGCTTCCAAATGGTCGAACGCAAAGTCTCCTTAGTAGAGTTTTGTTCTCTTCGACAGAAGAAGGGTAAAACAGCATTAAACCCTCATCAAGCGATGGAGGGACGTCAGCATGCGCTGCGATAATCTTCCGACGCCTGAAGATGCGATCACCATCTGCCGCAGGGGTCTCTCGGCAGAAGTCAACGAAAAGCTTCTGGGCTCCAAGATCAGAAGCTTTGACCAGTTGAACACGGTGGTGGCGGAAATTGAGATGTTCTTTGCCGACCACCCTACACAAGCTTCTGCCAAAGGCAAATCCTCCAAAGACCGTCTGGCTAGCGGCAAGGAGATAAATGCTGTAGATTTCTCCCCGACCAATGGAGAAAAGGGAGAAGGAAAAGGGAGAAAAGGTAATGGCAAGAAGCCTGATGCCAAAGCAAGCGCGTCTCGGTTAGCGGAGAATATGAAGACGCCCTATTCCTTCAGGAAAGAGCATACTAAGATGCTCTTTGATCTATGCATGAAAGAGCAACTCGTCACTCTGCCAGATCCGCGGAAGCCTGCGGAGGTGGATAAGACAGAGGATCCTACCTATTGTGTGTATCACCGAAGGTTGGGTCACACCATTGGGGATTGCTATGTTTTCAAGAATATAGCAGAAGAGCTCATTCAAAAGGGCTTGGTAAATATGCTGGGCCATGCAGTCGAACCACCCCAGTCTCATCCCTGGAGCCGATCGAACCGGTCAGCTAACGTGGTCCATATGGTGGCGATGGCTTCAAGCTTCAATGCCTCCGAAGCCGGGCCCTCAAGTCGACAGCCCAATGGTGGTCCCAGAGTCACTCCTCCTCCATTCCCAGAATGTTTAGCGCTGCGGAGGACCATCCGGAAAGTCCGAGGGGAAATCCGGCAGCTGCAACTAGAATAGAGGTGCCTGCTGCAGTTCCTGGAAAGCATTGATCAGCAGCTGTCCACCTTCCCCTTTGGCCCATTTGCCAGGGGGTTAGCTCCAGTCTACATACGGGAGGCGGGTGTATCACCCGCGGGTCGGGCTCCGCTCAGGGGTTGGCTCTCTGAAGAATCCTCAGATTCATCCGAAGACGAGGAGGACTCACCGGAAGGCGAGAAAGCTCCACTTCAAGTTGAGCTCCCAGAGAAGTTATATTCATTCCCTTGTGAGAAGACTCCGAACATCTTCTTCGCATGTCAGCGAGCAGGGCTGATAAGTCCGTCACCCTTGGAGCAGACACCAGGTGCTGCTTTTCATCAGGGCTATTGCCTATATCATGAAGTTGTTGGCCATATTATCCACAACTGTGAACCATTCAAGGACCTCGCCGAAGACTTAATCAGGCGGGGGAAGGTTAATATGGGCGAATTTCTAGTCGACCCACCGCAGCCGCATGCACGAAGGAGTCTTCACTTCTCCGTCAACGTCATACATGCCTCAGCATCTTTTCAACTCCCCGAGTCACAAGAGGAGGGAGTCAATTCCCAGGGAGTCAATTCTCAGCCACCTAAATCCACATTGTGGTACCCAGGGTGGCGACTCTCTCATCAGTGTTCTTTTCTTAAGGAAGACACTGAGAAGATTTTTGATAAACTTCTGGAGGATGGCTGGGTGCTGACACATGACCCACCGTCTTATTACAATGAGACGGCCAAGAGTCACCCCCGCTATTGCAAGTATCATGCAATGGTGTCTCACCCTACTCGGCAATGCCCAGAGGTTCAGGACTTCATTGAAGCCCTCATCCAGAGAGGGGTAGTCGATACTCAGGGGAACTCCATGACAAGGTTGCGTCTTGCAGAGGCCGCCAGGGAAACTCTTCAGCAGGTTCGGCGAGAAACTGAGGCTTTCTCCCGGTTAGCCCGACCAAGTAAGCCTGCGGAAAATGATGAATTCCCATTGCTCACTAAAGGCAAGGCCACCTACAAAGGGCCTAAGGTCCACAACCCAGGATGCCAAACCGCGGAAGAGAGTTCCAAGGTCCGTCCCAGGTCGAGTCAGCCTGGCATCATCATAAAAGAGAACTCTCGGCTAGACAACAAAGGCAAAGTCAAGGCGTCAGAACCTTCAGCCAAAGCTCCTGCCAAGTCAGCAAGGCCATTAGTCGTGGAGAGGACTCGACTTCTTGAGCCCGCGAAGACCCCAATTAAGGCCTCTGTCAGCCCAGCGAGGCCGCCAATTGTAGAAAGGCCTCAGCAGCTCAAGCAAGCCAACCCACCAGCCCAAGTAAAGTCGGTGGAACTACAAAGCTCCCAGAGGCCCTACTGTGGACTGGCAGAGTTCCAGGAGTTGCCTCCTGAAATAATTGCTCAGGCAATCAATGCCACCTTCCAGCCTCAGCCGAAGGAGGCTAATTGGACCAAGGTTGTCCCCAGAAAAAGCCGCGGCAGTAAGGCCCCTAAGGAGCCAGCCCGGAGCAAAAAATAGAATTCTGGGGGCAAGCGAGTCCCAACGCCGAAGCAAGCTCCTCTTTCTTCTCAAGAGGCGGCACGCCAAAAGAAACAAGAGAAGAACCGCAGGAAGAATTTGAAGAGGAGATTGAAGAAGCAAGCCGAGCAAGCTGCTGCTATGGAGGCTCCTAAGGAGCCAACTCCTCTACAAAGACTTCAAAAGCTCATAGATGAGTTGGAGGAGTACACTCCCTCTCGCCCCACCAGGGTCGTCACTCTAGACGAATATATTCCCTGGGACATGTTTGGGCGCAAAGCCCGTCTTCTGCAATGGCTCCGGGAAATGGCCCACTACCTTGAAGAGGGTGAAGACTTCTCAATCCCAGAGGAGCTCTCATTATTCTACAAAGATGAGGAGCTCACTGTGGAAATGCTCGAGGAAATGCTGCAAGAGCTCTCCTGCAACATGGTGGCGATCCCGCCGCCCGACAACATTTACTATCCCACGGCTGATAGCACTGGAGGCAAGGCTCCTATGGCGACATATCAGCGCCGCTCGGCAAGAAAGGGTCGAGGACATGGCCGAGGTCGTGGCCGAGGACGTGGACGTGAGGGTCCCTTAGCTCTCGACCGTGTCATAATATTCAGAGGGGAGAAGCCGGGTCCTGTCCCAGAAACCCAAGTTCGGGGAATCCCCTTCATCCTCAACTCCTCATAGGGTCCAAACCCCGTCTCAACGGCTAAGCCGGGTGGAGTCCCTTTTACAATCACATCCTCCGATGAAGAAGAGGAGCCAGCCAAGTCGCCAGTGTGCGAGAAGGTGTCGGAGTAGGCCGGCCCCTCCAACAGGGTTGAGCCCGCAAGCCCAGCAGGTCTTCCCAATGAAGACCAGCATGATGAGCCTTTGCCTCCTCCAGAGGAATCCTTGGCTCCGCTATTCCAAGAAGATGCAGAAGGCCAGAATATGGAGGAGCGCCCTTCTAAACGGGAGAAGCCTCGCCAGGCGCCGAAAACTCTGGCAGAGATCATCCCGCCATTTGACAAGACCCGTGCTCGGGTAGACCGCAAAATCATTCATCATATGAAGCGGTTCCCAACAAATGTCACTATTTGGGAAGCCATTGCCTGGAGCAAAGACCTCAGAGAGGCTCTTGTCAAGATACTTCAAGATCCAGAGGCATATGAAGCCCATGTTGCAGAGTTGCAAGCCCAGGCATATGAAGCACTCACAGCCAACATCTCTTTCACGGACAAAGACATGTTGCTGTCCTCTCCGTGTCATAATCGCTCCTTATATATGAAGGGGACGATTAATGGGCATGACGTGAATCGCATTTTGGTTGACGCCGGAGCAGCCGTCAACATCATGCCTTTGAAGACTTTCAAGTCTCTATACTTGGCACCTTATTTGCAAAAGGTGACCGATGTCAAGATCTCGGGATTCAATCAGGGTTCCGAGGAGGCGCTTGGTCGGGTTGTGGTCAAACTAGCCTTGGGCGATTTTGTCACCCAAGCGACATTTTATATCATCAACTCCGACACATCTTACAAGATGCTGCTTGGAAGACCCTGGCTTCATGAGAATTGGGTCGTTCCTTCAACTTTGCATCAGTGCATTAAATATGCCAAGGAAGGGGAGCAACACACGGTCTTCGCAGATCAAGCCCCGTTCCACCCCAATGAGTGTCATCTGGCCGATGCTTCACTATACTTTGGGAAGCCCACTTTAACAATACCCGAGCCTTTAAAAGACAAGGGAAACAAAAGGTGACCATGAAGTCGAGAAGGGCAGCTCTTCACTATCAACCAAGACATGGTAAAGCTGCATAGGCTGAGCCTCAGTGCCGCCTCCAAGCCGACTCAACCAGAAAGGCGGAGTGTTGACTTTGAAGCCAACCTCATCAGCCGGGTCATTGACGGGAGTATCTCCTTACCGCCGAAGTGCCTCCAGCTCTCGTCCCAACGGGAAGAGTATGAGGTGGAGCAGTTGAAGACCTTCACAGTCTCCTATCAACGGAGAAGGAGACGCAACAAGAGCAAGGGGGACAAGCCGATCATCTTTTACAAAGGTGATTTAGTACCGCCGTGCCCCCCTGAAGATGACTTCGGCTGGGATACTCCCGCCGATGTGGCGCTAGAGCCAGTCCAGGAGATGGATGATATGCCCAACTACATCAAGGAAATGTGTAAAAAACATCACATCCCGCAAACTCTGGACCCCACGCGAGCGACATACTTCCATCAGTTGTGGAACCCTCCACAAGTCCGTGGACAACCTCCTTTCTCTCGCAAAGATACAAGGGGACTTGGCTACGACCAGGAGACGGACTTCGAGGTCCATTTTGCAGTCAACACCATAGGACTGCTACCTCTCCATCACGGGCAAGCAGAAGCTGAGCCCAAGGTTGATGACTCTATAAGGGAGTCCAGTGATGTGTCCTTGACACCCTCACCTTCATCAGGAGCTGACAATGGTCACCCTTCAGAGGAAAGAGCAGCCCAGCCTGTTAACCGTCGGCAAGATGAGGCCAGTCCTTCGACTTCAAGCCACGAGCAAGAGTGCTTCGAAGAATTTGATGTCTATGAAGCCAACACTGATGATGAGGGAGACTTCGTCGACCTTCAACCAGCTCCACCGGAGCTTGAAGATGGTGGTCAAGCAACTGTGGACGAATTGATTGAAATCAATCTCGGGAGCAAAAGTGACTATCGTCCCACCTTCATAAGTGCTCTCCTCAGCGAGAAAGAAAAGCGGTCGTATCGACAGCTCCTAGAAGAGTTCAGGGATTGTTTCGCCTGGACTTACAAAGAAATGTCCGGGCTCGACCCTTTTGTGGCTGAACATGAGCTGGCAATATTTTCAACAGTCAAGCAAGCTCAACGGCGTATACGCCACAAGTTGGAGCTGAAGGTCAATGCTAAGGTTGACAAAATGCTCAATGTGGACTTCATAGAGCCTTGCATGTATCCTGTGTGGCTCGCCAATATAGTCCCTGTCAAGAAGAAGAATGGCCAAGTCTGAGTCTGCATCGACTTCAGGGATTTGAATAAGGCATGCCCAAAAGATGACTTCCCTGTCCCAATCACTGAGACAATGGTTGATATGACCGTCGGTCACGAAGCCTTGTCTTTTATGGATGGGTCGTCGGGCTATAATCAAATCCGCATGGCCATCAAGGACAAATACCATACGGCTTTCCGTTCTCCTAAGGGGATCTTCAACTACAAAAGGATGCCGTTCGGTCTGAAGAATGCTGGCGCAACCTATCAAAGGGTAATGACCAAGATCTTTGACGAGATGCTGCATGACCTTGTCGAATGCTATGTCGATGATCTGGTCGTCAAGATAAAGAAGCGGGAGGATCACTTAGCTGATCTGCGTCGAGTCTTCGAAAGGCTTCGACAGTACCAGCTCAAGATGAACCCGATGAAGTGTGCCTTCGGCCTCTCCAGCGGCAAGTTCCTTGGCTTTATCGTTAGGTATCGGGGCATAGAAATCGACCCTGACAAAATCAAGGCTATAAGAGGACTACCTCCGCCCAAGAACTTGACAGAGCTCAGATCTCTTCAGGGAAGACTCGCCTATATTAGGCGGTTTATTTCTAACCTCTCAGGAAGATGTCTACCTTTCGGCAGATTGATGAAGAAAGGGGCACCCTTCATATGGGACGAAGACTGTCAGAAGGCATTCGAGCAAATCAAGGAGTATCTGCTGACTCCTCCTGTCTTAGGGGCACCTGTCAGAGGGAAGCCCCTTATCTTATATATTGCTGCCATGGATGCCTCTTTGGGGGCTCTCCTAGCCCAGATTAATGAAGTGGGCAAGGAGCAGCCGCTGTACTACCTCAGCCGAAAGCTGATTGGGCCTGAGCACCGGTACGCCCCTATGGAAAAGGTGTGCCTAGCTCTGGTATTTGCTGCCAAGAAGCTGAGACACTACCTTCTAGCCCACCAGGTGGAGCTGATCTCAAAATGTGACCCACTCAAGTTTCTGCTCAGCCAGCCTATCCTTTCTGGTAGGCTTGGTAAATGGGCACTTATCCTCATGGAGTTCGACATCACCTTCGTCCCACGTAAGGCGATCAAGGGACAAGGGATGGCGGAGTTCTTAGCAGCGCACCCTGTGCCGAAAGATTCGCCACTCAACTTCGAGCTCCCCGATGAAGAGGTGTTGGTACCTTCTCAAGCCATTGGGAAGCATTCTGAAAAAGTCCCACCACAGATGGAGCCAGGCGTCCTCACCCTTGATCTCCCACATTGGGAGTTATATTTTTATGGTGCCTCTCAGACAATCAAAAGGGCTGGTGGCCTTACAGACTATGTCTCAGGCGCGGGGGTAGTCTTTGTATCTCCACAAGGCGGCATCCTCCACAACTCTTGCGCTCTCATGAAGTCGCTGACTAATAATGAGGCAGAGTATGAAGCCCTAATTATCGGGCTTCAGTTGGCACTAGAGATGGACATCAGGTGCATCAATGTCTACGGGGATTCTCAGCTCGTCATCCGACAAGTATTGGACGTCTATGACGTCCGGAAGAAGGAGCTCATCCCCTACCATGCAGCCGTCATGAGGCTCAAGGAAAAATTTTACCTATTTGAAATAGGCCATGTCCCCAGAGGCAGCAACTCCCAGGCTGATGTTATTTCAAAGTTGGCAGCAGCCCTAAAACTCCCGCCTGAGGGAGAATTAAATATTACAGTCAGACACCGGAGGCTCATGCTAAGTGTGCTCGACGAAGAATCCGGCCTCACTGTTTATGAGGTCGACAACATTCAAGAGGAGAATGCTCCCGAAGAAGAAGATTGGCGTGAGCCGATCATAAAGATAAAGAATGGTTGGCTCCCTCCTGATCGGGCTCAGAGGGTACAACTGCTACGCAGGGCGACATCCTACCAGCTGATTGACGGTCTGCTCTTCAGGCTCGTCCATGAAAAAGACCGATCGGTCCTCCTACGGTGCCTTTCGTCCAAGGAAGCAAAGACCGTCATGCACGAGGTCCACTCCGGATTGTGTGGAGCTCACCAGGCAGGAGCTAAGATGAAGAATAGCATCAAGCTCAAAGGGTTCTACTGGCCCACCATGTACGAAGATTGCAATCAATATGCTCGTACATGTCATCAATGCCAAGCATTCGGCCCAGTCCCTCGGCGGCCACCTAACCCGCTCCATCCAACATCGCCTACTTGGCCATTTGCAGAGTGGGGTATGGATATTGCGGGACCATTCCCACCATCGTCCCAGGGGCACAAGTTCATACTCGCTGCCACCGATTACTTCTCCAGATGGGCGGAAGCCGTTCCGCTACGGGAGGTTACATGGGAGATAGTTGCCCGTTTTATGAGGCACTATATCATATACAGATTCGGCACCCCTAGTCGGATTATATCCGATAATGGCACGCCATTCAGGAATAAGACTGTTTATGCTTTGGCGGCCAAATTCCATATCGATTGGAGGACGTCATCAGTCTACGATCCCCAGTCCAACGGATTGGCCGAAGCTTTCAACAAGACCCTTTGCAAGCTGTTGTCCAAGATAGTAGGTGGCTGTAAGCGAGATTGGGGCGAGAAGGTCCACGAAGCCCTATGGGCCTACCGGACTATTTACAAAACCCCTACGGGATGTTCCCCATTCTCTTTGGTCTACGGAGCCGAGGCGGTGGTCCCTGTGGAGATCGAGCTAGCATCTTACCGCGTTGCTATGCACGCCGGATTGCCAGGCCAAGACCAATCTGAAATTGAAAGAAGGCTCGAGGAATTGTCCAACCTTGAAGGTCAAAGACTCAAAGCCTACAAGCACTTACAAGTGTATCAAGCCCGCATGACACGTGCGTATGATAAGCTGGTCAAGCAAAGGGCGTTCAAGAAAGGTGACCTCGTCATGATTAAAGAAAAGGAGGTTCTCGCGGGAAGATCCAGCGGCAAACTCCAGCCTAATTGGCGTGGGCCTTACGTCATCCAGAAGGTCTACGAAGGAGGGGCCTATACGGTCCTTGACCACAAGGGGGACAATCCCTTCCCTCCTCTCAACGGCAAGCATATGAAGCTCTACCATGCGCCACCGCAGACAGTACCTCTCCTCAGTGAAGGTTCAAAAAAAAAATGGGGTTAAAAATATTGATACCCCGGCGGACTCAGTCAGCCTTCAACAGTTGGCTGAGGGCAAAAAGGCCATAGTCCCGGTCGAGGTGAAAACCCGAAAGGGCGCCTCGGGCAAAAATGGGCAACCCCTCGGTGTGAAAACCCGAAAGGGCCCACCGGAAAAAGCTAAAGGGGGCCAGCCTCGGCGAAAACCCGAAAGGGCGGTGAGGTTGGTAATGTGAAAAAAAAAAAAATCCTCTCTCTGCTTATTCTATGGGTGGCCCTAAGTCAATGACTCCACCCCATCTCGTCAAAACATCATATTGATGCTATGGCTATGCCTTACATGTCATCCTATGACACCTAGTCCCACCGACATTCTGAGGTTGTCATACTCTGTCCCATCGGGCTCGGTCTATGTATGCCCCTCTCGGGGTACCGACCCATTTTCACCTATCGGCTTCCGGGTTTAGCTCATGTGTCTCTTTCGAGCAGTTAAACCCACTTACTCTTTTGTCCCACTGGGATTGGCCTCAGTATGCTCTCTCGGGCGGTCAGCTCATCATGCCTTTCGGCTCATTTTACTTTCTAGGGTTTTGGCCTCAGTACGCCCTCTCGGGCTGCCAACCCATCATGCATTTCGGCTCATTTTACCTTCTGGGACTGGCCTCAACATACCCTCTCGGGCTGCCAACCCATCCTGCCTTTTGGCTCATTTCACCTTCTAGTGATTGGTCTCAGTACGCCCTCTCGGGCTGCCAACCTACTTCGGCTCATCTTATCTTCTTGGGATTGGTCTCAGTATGCCTTCTCGGGCTGCCAACCCACCATGCCTTTTGGCTCATCTTACCTTTCTGGGATCTGGCCTCAGTATGCCCTCTCGGGCTGCCAATCCATCATGCCTTTTTGGCAGATGTCCCACCGGGTCTGGCCTCAGCATGTCCTCTCGGGCTGCCAACCCACTTCTTTGCCTATTGGCTTTAGGATTTGACTCTCACGTCCCACTAGGGCTATCAAATCCACCCTTTTTCTTCTTCTGGGTCTGGCCTCTGCATGTCCCTTTCGGGCTGTCAACCCATCCTACCTCTTGGCTTCAGACTTGACTCATATATCCCACCGGGATTGCCAAGTCTATTCCTTTGTTCCCACGGGCTTGGCCTCTGCATGCCCTCGTCGGGCTGCCAACCTTATTTGCCTATCGGCTCACGGATTTGACTTATACGTCCCACTCGGGCTGTCAAATCCCTTCCTTTCATCGCTTCGGGTTTGGCCTATGTATGCTCTCTCTGGCTGCCAACCCATCCCGCCTATCGGCCTCCAGGTCTAACTCGCATGTCCCTCTCGGACTGTTAAATCTTCTCCTTTGTTATCCCAACCGGGCTTGGCACATACACACCTCTCTCGGGGTGCCAACCCGTTCAACTTTCGGTTCTGGATTTGGCTAATTACGTCCCGCTAGGGCAGCCGAAGCCATCCATAACCTCTACGGCACACACGTCCCTACGGGAGTGCCACTTTCCCCTTGCCTTTTGACATTATAGGTTCAAAAAAAAAGGACGAAAAAAAAATGGGGTTTAAAATATTGATGCCCCAGCGGACTTGGTTGTTTCTGTTAGGGGAGCAATCAAGGGCAAAAAGGCTTTAACCCGGCTAAGGTGAAAACCCGAAAGGGCGCCTTAGGCAAAAATGGGTACCCCTCAGTGTGAAAATCCGCAAGGGCGCACTGGAAAAAGTTAAAGGGGGCCAGTCCTAGCGAAAACCCGAAAGGGCGGTAGGGATGGTAAAGTGATCAAAAAAAAGGAAAAAAAATGATGAGCATACATGCAAGAGGATTGAAGCAAGATTGCAAAACTCTGTCCTTTATTCATCAACATCATCAATGGAGCCCGAGACAAGCCCTCGGGGATAACTCAGACAAAAATGGGGCGCGAGGGCCCTATATATAAGAAGTGGCTGAAGTCCTCAAGCACTAGACTCGCTCCTCCTCAGCTCGGCAAGGCGAGTCTCACTCTGAAGAGCTTCCTCCTGGAGCCCCTCAAGCCTACGGCGAAGAGTCTACATCGGCACGCGCAAGACTGCGCTCCTCAGTCTCTTGGACCTCTCGCAAAATCTCCTGGAGCCCCCTCAAGCCTATGGCAGAGTCTACATCGGCGCGCGCGAGACTGCGCTCCTCCTCGGTCTCTTAGACCTCTCGCAAAAGCTCCTGGACCTCTTGCAAGAGTTCCTCCATTCTTCGGGAGGCCATCTGCTCGCACTCATAGGCGGCCTCGACCAGGGCGCCCACCTCAGCCTGGGCCACCCGAAGTCTGCAAAGCTGCCACTCCTCCGACTGAACCATCAGCTGAGTCCTCCGCCTTCGCTCCTGAATAGCGCGAAAGCGGGCGAACTCCTCCCATAAAGACGCAAGTTCAGTCATCCAGGCGTCCTGAGGGAGACCAAATGCATGCATCTGGCAATGCTACACCAAGTTGAGGACCATTCGGCCACTCCATCCTAAGGGCCAGGAAACTCTGAAGCAGCTTTGAAACCTCACTAGCTGAAGCTAAAACAAAGAAAGGAGTGGCCTTAGCCCAGGTACGACCGACATCTACCCAGACCAGCATGCCCTAAGGGCTGGTCTACATCAACCTTGGCTATCACAAGTCAACAAGTAGCCACCTTCAACATTTGGCGACATACCTCAGCGGTCAGCCAACACATCAACATGTTCGGCTACACCTCAGGTGTTAGCCGGCACATCTTTGGCGACACCTCAACAGTTAGCCAGCTTTAACTTGCAGCTACACACCTCAGCGGTTAGCCGACACGTCTTCAGTGGCATCTCAGTGGTCAGCCAACACCACGACTTATGGTCAACGCACCCCTAAGGGTCGGCCAATGTTGATTTCCAGCTATCACAGCTCAATAGCCAATCAACGACGACTCAGATGGATGCTCCTCTTCGAGACAAGCCTACATCAATGTCGGACCAACAAGCCTCGTCGAGGCAGGTCCGCATCAACTCTAGGCCAACAAGTCTCTCAGAAGCAGGCCTACATCAACTCCGGGCTAACAAGTCTCTCAGAAGTAGGCCCCCATCAACTTCGGGCTAACAAGTCTCTCAGAAACGAGCCCCCATCAACTCAAGGCCAATAAGCCTCTCAGAAGCAGGCCTACGTCAACTCCGGCCCAACAAATCTCTCAGAAGTAGGCCCCCATCAACTTCGGGCTAACAAGTCTCTCAGAAGCAAGCCCCCATCAACTCTAGGCCAACAAGTCTCTCAGGAGCAGACCTACATCAATTTCGGGCCAACAAGTCTCTCAGAAGTAGGCCCCCATCAACTTCGGGCTAACAAGTCTCTCAGAAGCAAGCCCCCATCAACTCAAGACCAACAAGCCTCTCCGAAGCAGGCCTACGTCAACTTCGGGCTAACAAGTCTCTCAGAAGCAAGTCCCCATCAAATCTAGGCCAACAAGTCTCTCAGAAGCAGGCCTACGTCAACTCCGGGACAACAAGCTTCTCCGAGGCAAGCCATCATCAACCCTCAGCTTTCTGGAAAGCAACGAAGCAGTAAGGTGCAGTTCTACAGAAGGCACGGATCGTCCGCCTCCGCCCCTGCTTTGACGAACGTTCCGTGGGGGGCATTTGTTGGAAGCAAATTTTATTTGTAAAAACACCTCCGCTTGTATTTAGTTGGAGCAGAAATGGGCCAACTTGGAGATGGAAGACCCGTACGGGGTCGGAGGGACCCGTACGGGGTCGCCCTCACCTGGACGGGTCTGCCCGGAGGTGGGCAAACCCGCGCGGGGCCGCCCCTGGGCGGGCGGACCCGTCTGGGGTCGCTCGACCCCGGATGGGACCCGTCCGGGGTCCGCGACTTCGGGGAGGTCCTCCCCGAGGTTCGCGACCCCGGGCGGGACCCACCCGGGGTCCGCGACCCCGGGGAGGTCCTCCCCATGGGCGCGCGACCTCGGGCGGACCCACTTGGGGTCCGCGACCCCGGGGAGGTCCTCTCGGACCGGCCCGGGGACCTTCCACCCCGGGGAGGTCCCTCTCCCGCGCGCAGATACTAAAAAATTTCAAAAAGTGACCTCCCGGGGTCATTTTCATCCTGTTGGACCCGTACGGGGTCGAACACTCCCAGGGAGGTTCCCCACTTCTATAAATAGACCCTCGGAGGTCTAAAAAAAAAGAAGATCTACGATCTACAAGCTACAACCTACGGAGCATCCAGCATTCAGAGTTTTTTGTTCGTTTGTTTCGGCCCGCGTGGGGTAAGTCCCCGAGTCTTATACTTATGCCCCTACGGGGTATATTTACGTCTATGCCCCTCAGCGGGCCATGTTTGTAAGTCTTTACGTCCCGGGACGATTAAGTCATGTATTTCTGTCCTTATAATGACGAAATTACAAAAATGTCCTCCCCGGGACCGTAAAAGACCCAAGTCCTGTAATTTGCAGCTATACCCTGCGACTTTTGTAATTGGGGCTACGCCCCTATCTCCCGCTCCAACGCGGAACTCTGTACAGTCGACAACTCGCCGACAACCTTTGTACTCATTTGGAATACAAAAGCACTCAGCATGTGTTATGTATGTCCTCGGGGAAAAATTATAAGAAAACCCCGACTTTTATAAATTTGTGCATATGCCCCTTCTTTGGCAAACCTGACACACATGAGTCTTTTATGAAGCCAATGTCACTCCTTCAACCTAGAGATGTTGTCAGCTCAACCCGACACTCAAAGGTCATCTCAACCCTAGGTCTGTGTAGGGTACGGTAAATTACCAAAATATCTCTGTGACATAGAAATAACCTAGCAGCCCCTAAAATCCTCCAAAAAGAGCCTCAACGCCTTGGGGAGTCAGGGATCCGATCCTACTTCCATTCCAGCCCAGAAATTGCAGAAATACCCCTGGCCTGGTAATATTACTAAAATACCTCTGGGGTGCTAAAATTATCGAAATACCCTCGGGGTCCAGAAAACTTCTCTCTACTTCAAAAATACCTATGGCTTCTGCATATTTGCGCTTCCATTCTTAAATCTTATGGTTTTGCTCAGACCTAGTCCTAATTCAGTCGTTTCTGTTGGTCGGTGGTGAGTGAGTGGACATCATGAGCTCTTCAAGAGAGTTTGCCCTCAACATCAGAACCTTGTAAAAGACTTTAGGGATTTCTTTGACAGTCAAACAAAGGTGTTCGGACGTTAGGCCGATGTAAATCAACACTGACTACGGTCAGTGGGGAGAGGTCCAGCACTCGAACCCAAATCGTCTGATACTATGCGCATACACGGAATAACCCTCTCTATGCAGAGGGATGTCTCTTTTCAAAAAGAACATTTATTTTTCCCACGTGAAAATATTTCGTGTCTCACAGTGGCACCGTAAGATCCAATATCTCTTGGATGAGCAAGAGTTGCTCGACCATCTTACTATTACCATGTTACAGCTCGAAGAGGGCAACATCGTCCAACATTGTCCAACATCGTCAAGACCAAAAAACCTATAAGACTTGGTTTAAGAGAGATCGCAGTGCGCGTTTCACTATGCTAGCACGATGGAGGACGATCTCATTGGTGAGTTTGAGGGTTTTTGTACTACCAAGGAAATGTGGGACCAATTAAGATTTACCTTTGGGGGGACGTCTGTGACTCGGTTAAGGGCTCTTGTTTTGAAATTTGAGACCTATCGGAAGGACTCGTGTCACACGATGACTGAGCACCTGAGGGTTATGGCTCATATGATTCGTGATTTGAAGGCGGCAGGTCATGATCTCACAGACGAGCAACAGGTGCAGGCTGTGATTAGATCTCTGCCTGACTCGTGGTTCCAAATGAAACAAGTTCTAACACATAACGAGAATATCAAGGATTTTTCTGATATTTCTCGTCATGTAGAGTTAGAAGCTGAGCGCGAGATTTTGCATCGCGTCACTGCTAATGTTGGTCAGAGTAGTTGTTGATATGGCAGGAAGGGACCACAGAGGAAACTGCAAGGGCGAAATGCCGCACCTGACCCCAAAGAAAATCAGTTCTTTAAGCACCGCCGTGGAAGACGTGGCAGGAAGAAAAAGAAAAACAAAAGCCGTATAAGATGCTTTAACTGCAGGAAGAGAGGCCACTTCGCTCATGAGTGTCCTGAGCCGAAGAAGGAGCGACCAAACATATAACCATGGATCGAGCTGGTTTCGTGGAATACCATAGGATCCCTGTAGGCAGGCACAAAGTTTTTATGGGTAATGGAACCAACGAAGAAGTCCTTAGAGTCGGTTTGTACCAACTCCATTTTCGAATGGACGTACGCTGATTCTGTATAATGTGCTCTATGCGCCTGGGATCCATTATAATCTCCTGTCAGTTTCTAGCTTGTTATCTCTAGACTTTTGTTTGACCTTTTCTGGCAGTAGCATAAATATTATTTTGCACAATATTATGTATGAGCATGGTAAGATGAATGGTGGTTTCTTTATATTGGATCTTGCTATAGACAATGTCTCTTATTCTTCTTCTTTTTCAACAAGTGTGTTGAATAACAAAGATTTAGATTCTGCGACATGGCATGCTCGTTTAGGCCACATAAGGCAAGATAGAATGACTAGATTAGTTCGAGAAGGCCTTTTGGGGTCACTCACTAAGGTCAACTTGCCAGTATGTGAGTCGTGTCTTGCTGGGAAAGCATGTCGAAAGTCTTTTGGAAAGGCTATAAGGGCATTAGCACTTTTGGAGTTAGTCCACTCCGACATCTGCAGGCCAATGAGTGTTAGGGCACGACACGGTTATACGTACTTTCTCACATTTATAGATGACTATTCGCGATACAGATATATCTATTTGATCGCTCATCGCTACGAAGCGCTGGATTGTTTTAAGCACTTCTTAGCCGAGGTTGAGAATCAAAAGGAGAAGAGTATTAAAGCTCTTCGGACATATCGTGGGCGCGAATATTTGTCGGATCAGTTCCGAACATTGTGTGAAGAAAAAGGTATTGAGCGGCAACTCACTATTCCTTACACGCCACAACAAAATGGTGTTGCTGAGCGAAGGGATAGAACGTTGCTAGATATGGTTTGATCTATGATGGCGCATGCAAATCTTCTTATCTCCTTTTGGGGAGATGCTTTGTTAACCGTTGCCTATATCTTGAACCGTGTGTCTTCACAGTCAGTTCCTTCCACCTCATATGAATTGTGGTATGGTTACAAGCCCAATTTAGATAATTTGCGACCATGGGGGTCAGCGGGATATGTCCATGACATGTCAAATAAGTTTGGGAAACTTGGCCCCAGAGTTCAAAAGCTTATCTTCATTAGATATCCAGAGAGCTCTGTGGGTTATGTCATGTATGGACAGCGTCCAGAAGGAGGACTGACAGAGCGAGAGGTCTGAGATGTTGTTTTCTTAGAAAAATAATTTCCTAGCATTGGCGATAGTGGAAAGAGTCTTGATCTCCATGAGTTGAAAGAACCATCTGATCTCCCACCATCTCTTAACGCAGGAAGGGAATACGTTCCCAAACCTGTGTCTGCTAAAGATAGTTGGGGTGATCAACCTAGTGGGAGTGCGTCCAGTGGGAGTGCACCAATAGAACCACTAGAATATCAAGACTCATTATGCCGCAGCAGACGTGGGCTTGTGCCCCGTCGATTCTTCGGAATTGAAGACGAGGCAGTTATTTGTGAGCCAATGGATGATGAAGAGTCCAGATCTGTTCAGGAAACTCTCGCATCCTTATCTGGGAAAGAGTGGAAAGCTGCCATGCAAGATGAAATTAAGTCTATGGTGCAGAATAAAGTCTGGGAGTTGGTGGAACTCCCGCCTGAGCGCAAAGCTGTCGGAAATAAGTGGATTTTCAAACTTAAGCGCAAGGCTGATGGGGTTATAGATAAATATAAAGCACGATTAGTGGCAAATGGTTATACCCAAAAGGAGGGTATAGACTATGATGAAACATTCTCACCAGTCGTGAGATTTTCATCCATTCGCCTGGTTCTGTCTATTGTCGCGAATCTTGATTTGGAGTTGTTCCAAATAGATGTAGAGACTGTATTTCTCAATGGAGAACTAGAGGAGATCTACATGCTCCAGCCAGAAGTCTTTGAAGTTAAAGGTGAAGAGCAAAAAAGTTTGCCGCCTCAAACGCTCGATATATGGCCTGAAACAGTTATCTAGACAGTGGTATTTAAAATTTCATAAGGCAATCCTCTCATATGATTTTGAGATGATTGAAGAGGACCACTGTGTGTACGTCAAGCGAGTGGGAGAGAGCTTCCTCATTTTGTCATTATATGTTGATGACATTTTAATAGCCAGAAATAATATGGAGTTAATCAATGCTATCAAAGGATGACTATCTTTTGTCTTTGAGATGAAAGATATGGGTGAAGCGAGCTATATGTTCGGCGTGAAAATTGTTCGAAATCGCTCGGAAAGGTTATTGAGTTTGTCCCAAGAAACCTACATTAATAAAATCCTAGAGCGTTTTCGAATGCACAATTCGAAACCCATTGATACTCCACTTGAAAAAGGATGTGTCCTGAGTGCTAGCCAGTGCCCCAAGAATGAAGAAGAAAAGAGAGAAATGTTTAGAGTGTCTTATGCCGCTGTGATTGGAAGTCTAATGTATGCCATGTTGTGTACTCGGCCAGACATTAGCTTCGCAGTGAGTTTGGTTAGCCGTTATCAGAGTAACCCTGGTCGCGCGCACTGGAAGGCAGTTAAACGAATTTTTCGTTACTTGCGAGGGACATCAGACTACGTCTTACGTTACCGTGGTGGTGACCTAAAGCTAGTGGGATATAGTGACGCGGATTGGGCTGGTGACCGAGATGAGCGAAAGTCTACTTCAGGCTTCGTGTTCCTGTTAGCTGGTGGAGCTATCTCATGGTGTTGCAAGAAACAATCTTGCATTGCCCTATCCACTATGGAGGCGGAATATGTGGCTTGTTCTACGGCGAGTCAAGAAGCAGTATGGTTACGAAATTTGATGCGCGCTTGGCGTTTACACCTCATGGAGATGAAGGTGTGCTGCTATACATAGATAGTACTTCCGCACTTGCTTTCGTCAAGGATCCTAAATATCACGGCAGAACGAAACATATTGATATTCGTTACCACTACATAAGAGATTTACTTGTAAAAGGGTTAGTGGTGCTGCGACAAATTAGTTCTGGTCGCATGGTAGCTGATCCACTAACGAAGCAAATATCTATAGAAAGTTTTGTTGGCCATTGTAAGTCTATGAGCCTTTGTAAATTGTAATTGATACAATTTTTGACATCATTAAAGTTTGCTCATTATGTTATGTGCATTATGGGAATGCTTTACACATTGTCAGAATGTCCCCAGGCTTAGAATCGACCCACTCACACGGGTGATTCACCTTTAGCGCTTATTGAAAGCGACAAAGATGAGGCATCTGATATTCCTGGCACCCTGGAGGTCGGGGAGTGAGGAGAATATCTCGAACGAGATATGCCGCCTTAGCTAAGGACTAAGATGAGATCTGATGCAGATCGACCATGAGGATTTCGCAGTAATCCCATGGAGCCTGTAAATTCCGGATACGTGAGTCGCAAGAAGGCGCTGAGTAGGAGCGACTGGTTTGCGAGACTCAAGTTAGTTGCGTAAGTCGCAACTAGACTTGTATCTGTGCGGTGTTTAATAATCATATTTTATTAGTGACACGCCCCTGAAAATGGAAGAATACCGCGGCATGCGTATCATACCGCATGTGTATTTTGCGACTGCATATGAGAATGATGAATGGATCCCTCTTCATCATTGTGTGAGCTCATGATTCACATTTGTGTGATTCCTAGTGTATCCCCAGTGACTTGCAGCGTTGTGTCATGAAAAGGGCACTTGATGTCGCTATTTTAGCATGTTACTTAGGGCGATGATTAATACCGTCCAGCGGAATATGTCTAGGAAAGCGGTTAAGATGAATTGGATTGACATAAGCAGCATAGGGAAGACATTTTAAATTTCACCATGTTTAATTACTCATATCCCGGGAGGCTTTATTGTCTATGCGGTAATAAAGTCATGGGCACTTAGCATTTGGGGGTTTGACACTGCCTATTTTTGAGAGATCCGGAGTGTCAAATCAGGTGAATATTAAATGTCTGAGATACACACCGAGATGTTTTGTGTGCTCCGTTAGTTAGGTGACAACTTAACGGAACACCCTTTCTATTGTTCGAAGAATCTCGCGGAGGTCGCACACTCCATTTCCTGTATGACCGTTGAGCTTGAATGCATTCAGTGTGTCTGAATCTGCACTGTCAACCCTAATGGGCAAGTGGGAGGTGTTAACTGGGTTGCCCATTGGGCTGACCACCCCAATCGCCCCGCAGGCGCGCACGCGCGGGTGTGTGCGCGAGCGCGCGAGGTGCGCGGGGGTGCCACGCGGCGTCTCATCCGCTTCTCTCCCTCCCGATCGGTTCACCTTATCCCATGTGCACTTAACTGTAATAAAATGACAGCAATAGCTTGCACCGTGGGGCAGGGGTAAAGTAAAAACGGCCAGTCACAAACGGAGAGAAAGAAAGTGCAGCAGTGTGTGTGCGCGCTGCGAACGGGGTAGAAAAATCAGAAAACGCCGAAGAGAGCGGCGGCTCTCACGGGAACTCTGACGGTGGAAGGATAAAAGACAGTGAAAAGCTCCGGAGGATAGTCACCCTAAGCCTTGGTCTTGGAGTGTGGACACCTGACAGTGACTCTAGTAGTCGCTTTCTGACTCTGCGAATAAAGATTTAATATACATATATTTCCGCTGTGCTGCAAAGGTGTGTCCTTATGCATAAAACTCTGATTCGTTTTGTTTATTATATTCCGGGGTCACCCAACAACAGCCACAAGCGTGATCAAGGTGGACAACTGATAGTAATGTGTTTCCTGTGTCATTTTCTTGTTTGTATACCTAAAGTTTGTGCCTGTCTCTTGATTATGTTTCAGAGACTATGGAGGATTGGGATCAAGAGACGCTAGAAAAGGTTGTGGAGCAAAAGAGCAAGGAATATAAGCAAAACAAGCCAACTGACATTGTATGATATCTCTTCTATGAACCACAATGCGGTTAGTCTGATCTTTGAGTATCTTGTCTCAGTTTATTAATTTCTAAAAGATATTTGCATTTGACACTCGTAATGCTATTTCCGTGAGTTGCCAAAGTCCTGCAAAGACAACACAAAATGTCACATGATTGTGTAATGTTGCCTCCAGAACCTTGCATGGCAGTCTGCTAGACTGCACTAACATTGTTGCCTCCACGGCTTATTGAGGAACACATGAAATAAGAGTCAAGAAGAATACAATAAGAAGACAAAGAAGGGGGGGAAAAGAAGAAAGAAAGCATCACAAAGTTTGATGCGACATGTCAGGCACTTCTTCCCCTTTCCAGTTTTTCTCATATTATTTTCATACTGTCCACCAATGCAGTTGCATGTCCCATTGACATGTAGTGAAAGCAAGCCTTTTTTGCACTTTGCAGTGCAGCAAATTTTAAGGTAGGATTTCCTTACATTTTCTTGCTTGTCACTAGGGGAAACATATTTTCTTTCTTTTTATTTGAAAGTTTCAGATGCACGACAAGAGAGGCGAGAGAGAAAGAGAGGGGAGAAGATGAGTGCTTCGGAAGTTCAAATGAGGGCTAGAGCGCTGAGACAGAGGAATAGAGCACTTTGGAGACCAAGGAGGGGCAAATGAGGGCTATATATGTTTACCAAAGTGGCTAGAGTTGGGAGGGGCGTCCTGCAAAAGGGTAGCTAAAGAGAGGTAAAGGGGAGAGCTGGAGGTTGGAGGGGCTGAATAAGCTTTATGCTAACTCTCTCACTAGCCATTTAAAGGAGCCTAGTGAGGGTTATTTATAGATCCCGTGGCCTGTTGCTAGCTGCTTGGGAGTATCATCGATGATGGAAAACTAGTTGTTGGGACCTATATTGGCTGATCTCAGCTGTTGCAGGGCTGATTCCTAGTGAGTTCAGCCAATTTCTGGCTTAATCTCTTTAAGGGGTCAGAAATTTGTGGATATGGGATTGGAATGGTTGGACAAAAAATCCAATTAGATTGGCTGATCCAGCCTGATCCAATCTAATTCTTGACCATTGTTAGCCATGCTAATTATGTTGGCAAAGTATGCAAACATGGAGCAAGTATAAGTTTGTTTTGTGTGTTCACATGATAACTTTGCCATACATGTAGTTAAAATCCAAAGGATGGGGTACCCTAGTACTCCATTTGTTGGGTATCCATATTCCATTAACATAGTTAGCGACTAAAGAGCTTATCCCTTCAATCTGCAGTCAGCCAGAACTGCTGTAGGTAAGGATTTAATAGGAACTGTGGTTGCTTGCCATCTGATGCCGCACACACTTTTTGCCAATCTCATGAAAGTTGGAAAGTTGTGGACTATCACCTTAAACTTAATAATTTCTGCAATACCAATTGGTGGTTAGAGATAACTCACCTTCAAGTAACAGCTAGCACATCAACAGAAAAAAAAAAACGAAAAGTTAAAGGCTTTCAATAACTTGTATAATGCATGGCAGGATGAGATCTTGTTGGTCTTTATGAGGAAAGAGATTTCAAAAATTGAAGAAACATGCTTTCCAAAAATATCTACTTTATTCTATCCGAATACATTTCGATGAGCACTTTATTACTTGCTATAATTAATGAGAGGAAATTTAGTTTTGCTAATGCTTGGTTCAGGTATGCAAACATTTTTTGGAAGCAGTGGAAAAGAAGCAGTATGGTTGGTTTTGGGTGTGTCCTAACGAGGTAAAGACTGCCATTATAGGCATGCCCTTCCCCCGGGTATGCTTTAAAATCACAGATGAAGGCTCTGTTGGAGGAAGAATCTGAAAAATTAACTGTTGAAGAAGAGAATGAAAATCATGTTATTTGGCAATTGTTTTTTTTTATATTTGTGTCTCTTTTTCATTACCAATTGTATTTTTCTTCCATGCTAGTAATTTCATTAAGATTAGGCAGACACTTTTTCTATTATTCACTTCTATTCTTAAAGCTATTAACCAGATGTGTGTCTTTCCCTTAGAGAGCAAAAGTTACTTCTAGTACTCCTATGACTCCTGAACTATTCCTTCAATGGAAGAAGAAAAAGATGGAAGAAAGAGAAGTTGGTCTTGCAGCAATGAGGGCAGAGTGTGCGAAAAATGATTGAATGAGGTACTCCTGTCATTCTCTAATCACTTTAGAGTGCTCTGCTTTGGAATGTTGACTGATTTGAATTGTATTGGTTTCAGCAGTCGTGAGCTGTTCATGTCAGATGCTAGCTTGTTTGTAGCTGATATTGACTCGTATGAGAATTACCAAAGAGAAGAGGAATCAGATATCAATAAGGAGAAGGTAAATAAATATATTTTTCCTATCTAATGCTTTGTCTGAACTGCTAATAATTTTTATGGCATTTCAAACAGTGCTTTTCTCAGGGTAAACTTCCATTTTGGTTTCTGGAACTATAAACATCCGGAAACATCAGTGTCTAGTATCCTGATGGGACTTCAGATCTGTCTTATACTGATGGGTTCACACCACCATTAGGTTAGTTTCCCTTGAGATGAAAGAGGGCTTGATTGCATGGGAGTAAACTTCTAAAACCCACTTGATGGATGCCATACTGTATGCGGTGATGCTAGTGGGTGCTTGGGTTGCTCCCCAAGTCACGAGGACATCCATGCCATGCATGCATCAATATCATTTGGTGAATTTAAGGCTTTGAGCACGTGGCCTCCATGTGCAGACTGGAGTCTGCCTGCTGATCCAGCCACCTTCCTGGTCTACCACCATTAGGCGTAACTTAGTAATCATTGGATATCACAAGCCAAGTGGATCAGTGCTGAAGACCTGGGAGGTTGACTATTGAACAGAATGTACATACTGGCCCCATAAGAGTTTCACAACCAAATAGCTGAAATGAAATTGATGAGAGCATATAATGGGTCCCAATAGGCATTGGTTGATGATATGATCCAGTTAGAGGCCTTCTTTGTTGTGACTCAGTCGTGAGACATACAAGAAGAGAGGGCTACCTGTAGGAAAGGGCAACTTGGCCATGGGTGCCGGTTTGGAGCCGTCACAGTGTGAAGCTATCACTTTGTATGGTGTTGGGGTAGGGATGAACCAAATTAGTCCCATATCAGAAGTGGGAAAAAGTTACTGGCTGTATGTGTTCCATAACATGTGAGGTGCCTTTTGGGGGGATAAACATGTGGGGTTGGCCTATGTTATCAAAGGCGACTGAGGCGGTCACCTAGGCGCGGAGGCGAGGCTGCGATAAGTTGCCTTGCTCCAGCCCAAATCGCCTCGGTGATCACTGGGATCACTGTTTGGGCCCGCCTCGTGTGCCTTGGCCTGGGTCTACATGCCCGATAAGACCGATCCGGTTCGGCCCTATAAAAGGGCTCCCTTTTCTCTCTTCCATAATTCAACCCTAGCGGGCCCCTCTCTTCTTTGTCCCCTCTCGCATCTCCCCCTCTGCATGTGACCGGCGATTGGCGAGCGACGAATGGCGACAAAAGGCAAACAGTGGAGAGTGGTAGACGGCAGTGAGTGGTAGATCTGTACTCTCTCTCTCTCTATCTCACACACACACACAGGGGCCGAGCCCCCCCTCTCTCTCACACACACAGAGGGGACGAGCCCCCCTCTCTCTCACACACACACATAGAGGGGAGTCTCTCTCTCTCACACACATACACACACACACACAACACACACACACAAAGGGGTCGAGCCCCCTCTCTCTGTCTCACTCTCTCTTACACACACAAACACACGCGCGCACACACACAAATAGAAGGGGGCCGAGCCCCCTCTCTTTGTCTCACCCCCTTTCTCTCTCTCTCTCTCTCTCTCACACACACACACACACACAGGGGCCGAGCCCCTCTCTGTCTCTCTGTCTCTCTCTCTCTCTCACACGCCCGCGCACACACACACCCCTTTCCCTCCCTTTCACACACAGAGCTCTTTGTCTCTCTCTCTCTCACACACACACAGACACACCCCTCTCTCTGTCTCTCTCTCTCTCCCCCCCTCTCTATTTAGTATATGTTTATGTATGAGTGAATTTGATAGTTGCAATTTGGTTTGTTAAAATTTTGATGAATTTAGTGAGTTATACAATAATCTGACACATAGGAATGAATGGATTTAGGAAGTATATTGATTTTATATATGTATTTTTGTGATTTTTAAATATGTATTTTTATTTCTGAAATTTATATATTATTTTAATAAAATGTCACCTTAAACGCCCATGCCCTCGCCTAGGTGTTTGAGGTTGAGACGGCCCCTTGATCGCCTTGGCCACCTCGTGCCTTGGACTACATAGGGCATGGCTCAAAGCAGACAACACTTCACAAGGGTTGGATGGGGTCGTTATATTGCCATGTAGGAGTAGAGAACTACCTATAAAAAAGGGCTACCTAGCCATGGGGTGCCAGTGTGGAGTCACCACGGTGTGAAGCTACCACCTTGTATGAGGGGTGGGGCAAGGATGAACCGACTTAGTCCTATATCGGAAAGCGGGAAAAGTTGTTGGGCTATACATGTAAGTCTTGGATTCAAACTTGTGATGTGCTTTTTGGGGATAAAACTATGTTGGGTTGGCCCAAAGCAGACAATATCACACAAGGGTTGGATCGGGTCATGATATTATGGATATCAAAGCAGCTTGGTAGTATTTTTGATTTTATAAAATTAGTGGTGCTACCCACTTAAAAAAAAACAGCTTTGGTAGTAAGCACAACCTAAAGACGAAGAGAAATGGAAGCTAGTATATGTCTTAGATTACAAGGGTTGGATCGGGTCATGACATTCTTCATCCACACCTTGGTACGGCCATTTCTTTTTTGATTAATTGTGTTTGGAAATATTTCTGCTATTTTGTTTCCAAGCATCATGCTGTTGCTACTCAATGACGGCTGCCAACATATAGCATGCAAGGTATTTCTATTCTATCTTTTCTGGTTCTTTTCTTTCAAGGTCATTCATGGAACTCAAAACTGAAATAGAAATATAGAGATTGTCATAGATAATTCACAATGTTATTTACGATATGCAAAAACCTCAAATAAAAAGAAAGATGAGGGAGAGAAAAATTCAGAACTGCGCTTACTGCATAGTAAGTCTGCCTCCATCCAGGAATTAAAAACTGGAATGTAGAACCAGACCATCTTTGTTGGCTCTGGTTCCAGTCCCAGTTCTGGGCTGGAACTGGCATTCTTAGTGATTCCTCACGATTGGAATCAGATGCCAGTTGTGGTCAGTTCACAGTCTGGACTCTGGTCCTACCAGTTCATCTGGTTTTTAAATCCATGGTCTTCATAAGGTGAGTTTTGCTTGAGTCTCATTATCTTCGTGTGTTTGTGGAATTAAAAACTGAAATGAGATTGGATTCTTCTGAGATTCAGGTAGAATATCCTATTGGGCGGCCTATAGAAAGAAGGTTGGCTTCCCTATTTCTCGAGTTCACCTCACTCCCTCCCCACTCTCAAAGCAGGCATCAAGAATTGTATGGTTTCCATCCAATTCCAATGGCTTCTAATCGATAAAATTAATGCATAATTATAAAAATTATCACATTGTTGAACGCGAACAATGCGACACACTGATGATGAATAAAATTAATAAATTATGGTATTATCAGCATGCTTATTTGCATTATTGACTTTGCGGTTTTGGATTAGATGATTTGGGTTCGTGTACTGGACCTTTCCCCACCAACTGTAGTTAGTGTTAATTTACATCGGCAGAAAGTCTGAACACCTTTGATTAACTGGCAAAGAATACCTTTAGCCTCTGTCAATATTTGCTGTGACATTGAAGGTTCTATTTAATTATTATGATCATGATGATTGTCCATTAGAGATACACTCTTGCAGGAAAATTGAGGATTTTTATTTCTTGAATACAGGTAATATGAATTACAATCGGTCTTTTGAGACCCATACATAAAATTGGTCCCACCATTTATGTAATCGGATCCTTGGATTTACATACAATCACAATCAGACTGTTGAATCTGCTTCCAACCACAATCAGATTGTTGGATTTACCTAACCCTTTTGCAAGCAAATCTCTTATGTAGTGGTAACGAATATCAATGTTCTTCGTTCTGCCATGATATTTAGGATCCTTGGCGAAAGCAAGTGCGGAAGGGCTATCTATATATAGTAGTACGCCCTCATCTCTATGAGGTGTAAGCGCTGCAACAAATTCCGCAACCACACTGCTTCTTGACTCGCCGCAGAACAAGCCACATATTGCGCCTCCATAGTGGATAGGGCAATGCAAGACTACTTCTTGCTACACCACGAGATAGCTCCACCAGCTAATAGGAACACGAAGCCTGAAGTGGATTTGCGCTCATCATGGTTACCAGCCCAATCCGTGTCACTATATCCCACTAGCTTTAGGTCACCTCCACGGTAACATAAGACATAGTCTGATGTCCCTCGCAGGGCTGATGGGGATTTTCAGAGTTCCACGACTGCTAAACTAATTATAAGTCCTGAAGTCCAAACTAATTGCGGAATTTGCCTGAAGTCATTCTAAGGTTATTAAATGATCTTATGTGTGTGGGAGATGATTGTAGTAGTCTGACTCTGCTTTCGATTTCACCATATAAGAAAGTTTAATATAATGACGTAAGTGGATTTTTAAGCTTAAGCGCAAGGCTGATGGGGATATAGATAAATATAATAGGGTGTTTGGGAGTAAATTTTTTTTAGAACTCTTTCTATCTCAAAAATTATGTTGTGTTAATTTTTAACTTAAATTTTAAAATTGATAAAAATTGATAACATCTGTTTGGTAAAAATGACATAATTTTTAAAATTTATATAGAATTGTTTGACTCACTTCACCACCTTCGTCCCTTCTCCATTCGGTGGGAGGAGCCGTTGCCCATAACAAGGGGCTCCATCACCGTCGTCGATCTCGAGCACGCCACCCCCCCTCTCTTTTCTCTCTGGCGGAGGCCAAACCCCCCCCCCCTTCTTCCTTGTCTTTCATTTCTATTGAAGCTTTTCCCAGCATTCAGCTCCCTGGCCCACGCACAACGTCCACGTCCTCCGCTGTCGGGTGATTTCATCTGGTTTTTTTTCCTTTTTCTTTTTGGGCTGTCTTCCTTCCTCCTGTTCACGGCGCACCCGCCTGCTACCGGCACGGCCGCGGCAGCCAGGCAACTGGCGTCGTGCTCGAGCGGACCAGCCGCCCACCCTCGCACCGGCCGGCATACCTTTAGTCCCCGGCTCCCCTGCCGTCCCCAGCGCCGCTGTTGCCGGCCGCCGACGGTCCCTACTCGCTGCCGCCAACCGCCGCGGCTCCGGTCGTTGCCCTGCATCACCGCCACGACAGTCGCTGCAACTGTTGGCCACCCCTGACGCCGCATCACCCTCTGGCGCCAACACTGGCGTCCACCGCGGTCGCCAGCCACCTCCCGCCAGTTGCCGTCGCCGTCCGCGAGTGGTCCCACCGCCGGCCAGGGGGGGAACCGGAGGGACGGGGAGGGGGCTGCGCAGGGGGGGGTGGGACAGCCGGCGGGAAGGAGAGGGAAGGGAGGGAAGGGGAGACGCGGGGGAGGGGAGGGGAGGGGGTCGGGAGTTGGAGAGGTGCCGTGAGTGTTTTCTAAAAAAAAATTGGTCCAGTGTTGTTTTTTTTAGGAAGGTTTACACGGGATTAGATTCTCTCCCTAAAATTTAGGAGAGGAATGCCAAACAGGGTTATACGATCTCTTATTTTTTTTTTTTAAAATTGAGAGAAAAAAGAGGTAAAAAAGAGCAATCAAACACCCTATAAAGCACGATTGGTGGCGAAGGGTTATACCCAAAAGGAGGGTATAGACTATGATGAAACATTCTCACCTGTCGTGAGATTTTCATCCATTCGCCTAGTTCTGGCTATTGTCGCGCATCTTGATTTGGAGTTGTTCCAAATGGATGTAAAGACTGCATTTCTCAATGGAGAACTAGACGAGGAGATTTATATGCTCCAACCAGAAGACTTTGAGGTTAAAGGTGAAGAGCAAAAGGTTTGCCGTCTCAAATGCTCGATATAAGGCTTTAAACAGTCGTCTAGACAGTGGTATTTAAAATTTCATAAGACAATCCTGTCATATGATTTTGAGATGATTGAAGAGGACCACTGTGTCTATGTCAAGCGAGTGGGAGAGAGCTTCCTCATTTTGTCATTATATGTTGATGACATTTTAATAGTCGGAAATAATATAGAGTTAATCAATGCTATCAAAGGATGGCTATCTTATGTCTTTGAGATGAAAGATATGGGTGAAGCGAGCTATGTGCTCGGCGTGAAAATTGTCCAAAATCGCTCGAAAAGGTTGTTGAGTTTGTCTCCAGAAACCTACATTAATAAAATCCTGGAGCGTTTTCGAATGCACAATTCGAAACCCAATGATACTCCACTTGAAAAAGGATGTGTCCTGAGTGCTTGCCAATGCCCAAGAATGAAGAAGAAAAGAGAGAAATGTCTAGAGTGCCTTATAATGCTGCGATTGGAAGTCTAATGTATGCCATGTTGTGTACTCGGCCGGACATTAGCTTCGCAGTGGGTTTGGTTAGCAGTTATCAGAATAACCCTGGTCCCGCGCACTGGAAAGCAGTTAAACGAATTTTTCGTTACTTGCGAGGGACATCAGACTATGTCTTACGTTACCGTGGAGGTGATCTAAAGCTAGTGGGATATAGTGACGCGGATTGGGCTGGTGACCATGATGAGCGCAAGTCCACTTCAGGCTTCGTGTTCCTGTTAGCTGGTGGAGTTATCTCATGGTGTAGCAAGAAGTAGTCTAGCATAAAGAATATGTGGCTTGTTCTGTGGCAAGTCAAGAAGCAGTGTGGTTACGGAATTTGTTGCAGCGCTTGGCCCTTTCACCTCACGGAGATGAGGGCGTACTGCTATATATAGATAGCACTTCCGCAGTTGCTTTTGCCAAGGATCCTAAATATCATGGCAGAACGAAGCACATTGATATTCGTTATGGTGAAATCGAAAGCAGAAGTCCAAACTAATATATTAAACTTTCTTATATGGTGAAATCGAAAGCAGAGTCAGACTACTACAATCTTCTCCCACACACGTAAGATCATTTAATAACCATAGAATGACTTCGAGCAAATTCATAATTTATGTCATATATGGAAAACAAATTCGCATATTTTATATGGAAAACAAATTAACATTTTTCATATGCAAAACGAATTTGCACATATTTATGCAAAACAAATTTGCACAATACAAAAATAGTACCACATATGCAAAAGAAATGTGCGTAATCTAAAAATAGTATCACATATGCAAAACAAATTGCATAATATGAGGAAATAAAGGTGCAGTTAACATGTTACGAAAAATAGATTAAAAACACTATTTTATGAACATGTTAGAGTAATATGCACATGATCCGCTGCAAGCGTCTACGCACGCACGCGCAAAAAGCAGAACAAAAGTATACTGCTGAAAGGAACTGTATATAAGGTAACTCATAACAACTGTATATATCCATGAAATATTACCATCTCCCCATCCGGGATAACAATAGGAATAGTAGGAATAAACTGTGGTGGAGGTGGTGCTTCCGGAGGCCCAACTGGTGGCGACCCACGCTGACCAGGAGGCCAAGGCTCCCACTCGGCCTGAACAGGCTCTGGAAGCTGCTGTGGCGTCAGTGTACACGAGGGACCCTCTCTAGCTGGTAACTGGGCAGCGCCCTGCTAGCTGCCTGCTGTAACTCTCCCTACTCTGGCAGAAGTCGCGATCGTCGGTGGTCGAGGCGCTCGATCTCTCGCCGGTAAGGGGAGAGAACTCACCCGGTGTTGCGCGACCACCCTCGCGCCATCTACATGTCCACCCTCTCTATGCCTCTACCCAGGTCGTACACGTGCGGGTGGTGCAGCGGTCGCACTCGCTGCAGTCTCCATGGACGATCCCCGAAGCGCACTGAAAACTCTGTCGGTACTCTCGGGCGGTAAGGCGACGCCGTTGAGGGGGCAACTCCTCCACAGGAGCGCGCCCAGAGGCACTCGGCTCAGCGTCATTTTCTCCGAACGATGACGATGGTGGCTCTATCTCTCTTTCCATCTGCGCGGGTTGCACCAAAGGTCCTGCGGGTATGCCTAGCATTGCCCGCAGTGGTGCTAAGGCCCTCGCAGGAGGGAAAGAAGGGAGAGAGTCACGCTCCGGGGACGACTCCTCGGAGTGATCAGTGAGCACATCGTCATAGTGGGGAGGAAATGTCGGGGCCGCCATCACATACAGTCCTTTGCAACATATAAATAGCCAAATAAACAGCATGAGCTTAAAATAAAATAGACAGAGTAATGCCGACATATCTAGGACGAACCCAGAATGAATAAAGAAATAAATGTGCAGCATCTGACATGAAATAAAACGTGCGGCCCCGTCATTTCCTCCCCACTATTTATATGTTGCAAAGGACTGTATGTGACGGCGGCCCCGTCATTTCCTCCCCACTATGACGATGTGCTCACTGATCACTCCGAGGAGTCGTCCCCGAAGCGTGACTCTCTCCCTTCTTTCCCTCCTGCGAGGGCCTTGGCACCACTGCGGGTAATGCTAGACATATCCGCAGGGTCTTTGGTGCAACCCGCGCAGATGAAAAGAGAGATAGAGCCACCATCGTCATCGTTCGGAGAAAATGACGTTGAGCCGAGTGCCTCTGGACGCGCTCCTGTGGAGGAGTTGCCCCCTCGGCGGCGTCACCTTACCGTTCGAGAGTACCGACAGAGTTTTCACAGTGCGCTTCGGGGATCGTCTCTGGAGACTGCAGCGAGCGCGACCGCTACACCACCCGAACGTGTACGACTCGGGCAGAGGCATAAAGAGGGTGGACATGCAGATGGCGCGAGGGTGGTCGCGCAGCACCCGGCGAGCTCTCTCTCCTTACTGGCGAGAGATTGAGCGCCTCGACCACCGACGACCGCGACTTCTGTCAGAGTAGGGAGAGTTGCTGCAGGTAGCTGGCAGGCCGCTGCCCAGTTACCAGCTAGAGAGGGTCCCTCGTGTCCACTGACGCCACAGCAGCTTCCGGAGCCCGTTCAGGCCGAGTGGGAGCCTTGGTCTCCTAGTAGGCGTGGGTCGCCACCAGTTGGGTCTCCGGAAGCACCACCTCTACCACAGTTTATTCCTACTATTCCTATTGTGACCCCGGATGGGGAGATGATAATATTTTATGGATATATACAGTTGTTGTGAGTTACCTTATATACAGTTACTTTCAGCAGTATACTTTTGTTCCGTTTTTTGCGCGAGTGTGTGTACACGCTTACAGCGGATCATGTGTATATTACTCTAACATGTTCATAAAATAGTGTTTTTAGTCTATTTTTTGTAACATGTTAACTGCACCTTTATTTCCTCATATTATGCAATTTGTTTTGCATATGTGGTACTATTTTTAGATTATGTAAATTTATTTTTACATATGTGGTACTATTTTTGTATTGTGCGAATTTGTTTTGTATAAATATGTGCGAATTTGTTTTGCATTTGAAAAATGCGAATTTATTTTGCATATAAAATATGCGAATTTGTTTTGCATATCTGACATAAATTATGAATTTGTTCGAAGTCATTCTAAAGTTATTAAATGATCTTATGTGTGTGGGAGATGATTGTAGTAATCTGACTCTGCTTTCGATTTCACCTTATAAGAAAGTTTAATGTAATGACGTAAGTGGATTTTCAAGCTTAAGCGCAAGGCTGATGGGGCTATAGATAAATATAAAGCACGTTTGGTGGCGAAGGGTTATACCCAAAAGGAGGGTATAGACTATGATGAAACATTCTCACTTGTCGTGAGAATTTCATCCATTCGCCTAGTTCTGGCTATTGTCGCGCATCTTGATTTGGAGTTGTTCCAAATGGATGTGAAGACTGTATTTCTCAATGGAGAACTAGATGAGGAGATTTATATGCTCCAGCCAGAAGACTTTGAGATTAAAGGTGAAGAGCAAAAGGTTTGCCGTCTCAAACGCTCGATATATGGCTTGAAACAGTCGTCTAGACAGTGGTATTTAAAATTTCATAAGGCAATCCTCTCATATGATTTTGAGATGATTGAAGAGGACCACTGTGTCTATGTCAAGCGAGTGGGAGAGAGCTTCCTCATTTTGTCGTTATATGTTGATGACATTTTAATAGCCGGAAATAATATGGAGTTAATCAATGCTATCAAAGGATGGCTATCTTCTGTCTTTGAGATGAAAGATATGGGTGAAGCGAGCTATGTGCTCGACGTGAAAATTGTCCGAAATCGCTCGAAAAGGTTGTTGAGTTTGTCTCAAGAAACCTACATTAATAAAATCCTGGAGCGTTTTCGAATGTACAATTCGAAACCCATTGATACTTCACTTGAAAAAGGATGTGTCCTGAGTGCTTGCCAATGCCCCAAGAATGAAGAAGAAAAGAGAGAAATGTCTAGAGTGCCTTATGCCGCTGCGATTGGAAGTCTGATGTATGCCATGTTGTGTACTCGGCCGGACATTAGCTTCGCAGTGGGTTTGGTTAGCCGTTATCAGAGTAACCCTGGTCCCGCGCACTGGAAAGCAGTTAAACGAATTTTTCGTTACTTGCGAGGGATATCAGACTATGTCAAACGTTACCGTGGAGGTGACCTAAAGCTAGTGGGACATAGTGACGCGGATTGGGCTGGTGACCATGATGAGCGCAAGTCCACTTCAGGCTTTGTGTTCCTGTTAGCTGGTGGAGCTATCTCTTGGTGTAACAAGAAGCAGTCTTGCATTACCCTATCCACTATGGAGGCGGAATCTGTGGCTTGTTCTGCGGCAAGTCAAGAAGCAGTGTGGTTGCAGATTTTGTTGCAGCGCTTGGCGCTTACACCTCGTGCAGATGAGGGCGTACTGCTATATATAGATAGCACTTCCGCACTTGCTTTCGCCAAGGATCCTAAATATCATGGCAGAACGAAGCACATTGATATTCGTTATGGTGAAATCGAAAACAGAAGTCCAAAGTAATATATTAAACTTTCTTATATGGTGAAATCGAAAGCAGAATAAGACTACTACAATCATCTCCCACACACATAAGATCATTTACTAACCTTAGAATGACTTCGAGCAAATTCATAATTTATGTCATATATGAAAAATAAATTTGCATATTTTATATTCAAAACAAATTCACATTTTTCATATGCAAAACGAATTTGCACATATTTATGCAAAACAAATTTGCACAATACAAAAATAGTATCACATATGCAAAATAAATTTGTCTAATCTAAAAATAGTACCACATATGGAAAATAAATTACATAATATGAGGAAATAAAGGTGCAGTTAACATGTTACCAAAAATAGATTAAAAACACTATTTTATGAACATGTTAGAGTAATATGCACATGATCTGCTGCAAGCGTCTACACACACGTGTGCAAAAAGCAGAACAAAAGTATACTGCTGAAAGGAACTGTATATAAGGTAACTCATAACAACTGTATATATCTATAAAATATTACCATCTCTCCATCCGGCATAACAATAGGAATAGTAGGAATAAACTGTGGTGGAGGTGGTGCTTCCGGAGGCCCAATTAGTGGCGACCTACGCCGACCAGGAGGCCAAGGCACCCACTTGGCCTGAACGGGCTCCGGAAGCTGCTGTGGCGTCAGTGTACACGAGGGACCCTCTCTAGCTGGTAACTGGGCAGCGCCCTGCCAGCTTCCTGCTGCAACTCTCCCTACTCTGGCAGAAGTCGCGATCGTCGTTGGTCGAGGTGCTCGATCTCTCGCCGGTAAGGGGAGAGAGCTCGCCTGGTGTTGCGCGACCACCCTCGCGTCATCTGCATGTCTACCCTCTCTATGCCTCTGCCCAGGTCGTACACGTGCGGGTGGTGCAGCGGTCGCAGTCGCTGCAGTCTCCAAGGACGATCCCCGAAGCGCACTGTGAAAACTCTGTCGGTACACTCGGGCGGTTAGGCGACGCCGCCAAGGGGGCAACTCCTCCATAGGAGCGCGCCCAGAGGCACTCGGCTCAACGTCATTTTCTCCGAACGATGACGATGGTGGCTCTATCTCTCTTTCTATCTGCGCGTGTTGCACCAAAGGTCCTGTGAGTATGCCTAGCATTGCTCGCAGTGGTGCTAAGGCCCTCGCAGGAGGGAATGAAAAGAGAGAGTCACGCTCCGGGGACGACTCCTTGGAGTGATCAGTGAGCACATCGTCATAGTGGGGAGGAAATGACGGGGCCGTCATCACATACAGTCCTTTGCAACATATAAATAGCCAAATAAATAGCATGAGCTTAAAATAAAATAGACAGAGTAATGCCGACACGTCTAGGACGAACTCAGAATGAATAAAGAAATAAACGTACAGCATCTGACATGAAATAAAATTACTCGGGACGAACCCGACATGCCCAGGACAAACCCAGAACAAATAAAAATTATACAAAATGCATCTGACATGAATTAAAATTATACGGGACAAATCCGACAATAAATAAAATTGCACGGGACAAACCCGCCATGTTCAGGATAAATCCAGAGTGATAGAAAAATAAACGGGCAGCATCTGGCTTAAAATAAAATTAAACGGAACTAATCCGACATATTCGGAACAAACCCAGAATAATTAAAAAATTAACGGGCAACATCTCGGCATGAAATAAGATTATTCGGGACTAACCCGACAAGAAATAAAAATATAGAAGATTAACCTAGCTCTGATACCAGGTTCTTCTTTTCTATTTTATTTATGCCGGGTCCGTCCCGTTTAATTTTTCAATTGTTCTGGGTTTGTCCTGGATAAGATGGATTAGTTCCACATCATTTTATTTTAAGCCAGATGTTGTCTGTTAATTTTTTATTTGCTCTGGGTTTGTCCTAGACATGCTGGATTAGTTTCGCATAATTTTATTTTAAGACAAATGCTGTCTGTTAATTTTTTATTTGCTCTGGGTTTGTCCTAGACATGTTGGATTAGTTTCGCATAATTTTATTTTAAGCCAGATGCTGTCTGTTAATTTTTTTATTTTTCTGGATTTGTCCTATACATATCGGATTAGTTCCGTGTAATTTTATTTTAAGCCAGTTGTTGCCCGTTAATTTTATATTTGTTCTGGGTTTGTCCCGGACATGCCGGGTTAGTCCCGTGTAATTTTATTTTAAGCCACATGCTATCTGTTAATTTTTAAATGTTCTGGGTTTGTCCCGGACATGCCAGATTAGTTCCGTCTAATTTTATTTCATGTCAAATGCAGCCTGTTTAATTTTTTATCTGTTAATAGGTTCGTCCTAGATATGTCGGCATTATTCTGTCTATTTTATTTTAAGCTCATGCTGTTTATTTGAAGATTTATATTTTGCAAAGGACGGTATGTGACGGCGGTCCCGTCATTTCCTCCCCACTATGACGATGTGCTCACTGATCACTCCGAGGAGTCGTCTCCGGAGCGTGACTCTCTCCCTTCTTTCCCTCCTGCGAGGGCCTTGGCACCACTGCGGGTAATGCTAGATATACACGTCGGCCCTTTGGTACGACCCGCGCAGATGGAAAGAGAGATAGAGCCACCATCGTCATCGTTCGGAGAAAATGACGTTGAGCCGAGTGCCTCTGGGCGCGCTCCTGTGGAGGAGTTGTCCTCTCGGAGGCGTCGCCTTACTGCCCGAGAGTACCGACAGAGTTTTCACAGTGCTCTTCGAGGATCGTCTCTAAAGACTGCAGCGAGCGCGACCGCTGCAGCACCCGCACGTGTACGACCTGGGCAGAGCAATAGAGAGGGTGTACATGCAGATGGCGCGAAGGTGGTCGCGCAGCACCGGGCGAGCTCTCTCGCCTTATCGGCGAGAGATCGAGCGCCTCGACCACCGACGACCGCGACTTCTGCCAGAGTAGGGAAAGTTGCAGCAGGTAGCTCGCAGGCCGCTGCCCAGTTACCAGCTAGAGAGGGTCCCTCGTATCCACTGACGCCACAGCAGCTTCCGGAGCCCGTTTAGGCCGAGTGGGAGCCTTGGCCTCCTAGTAGGCGTGGGTTGCCACCAGTTGGGTCTCCGGAAGCACCACCTCCACCAGAGTTTATTCCTACTATTCCTATTGTGACACCGGATGGGGAGATGGTAATATTTCATGGATATATACAGTTGTTGTAAGTTATCTTATATACAGATTCTTTCAGCAATATACTTTTGTTCCGTTTTTTGCGCGTGTGTGGACACGCTTGCAGCGGATCATGTGTATATTACTCTAACATGTTCATAAAATAGTGTTTTTAGTCTATTTTTGGTAACATGTTAATTGCACCTTTATTTCATATTATGCAATTTGTTTTGTATATGAATGCAAATTTATTTTGCATATGTGGTACTATTTTTAGATTATGTAAATTTATTTTTACATATGTGATACTATTTTTGTATTGTGCAAATTTGTTTTGCATAAATATGTGCGAATTTGTTTTGCATTTGAAAAATGCGAATTTATTTTGCATATAAAATATGCGAATTTGTTTTGCATATCTGACATAAATTATGAATTTGCTCGAAGTCATTCTAAGGTTATTAAATGATCTTATTTGTGTGGGAGATGATTGTAGTAGTCTGACTCTGCTTTCGATTTCACCATATAAGAAAGTTAACCATACATGGGTTAACATCTTTGTAGACCGTATTGTACAGAACGGTAGGGACTTTTTCATACAATGATGAAGATTGTAGGGGCTTTGGGACAAATAGTTGTATTTGAAGGACTAAAACGTAAATACACTTATTTGTAGGGGGCAAAAAGTAAAAATCCTTTGGATTTTTTTTTTTTGCATGTCGATGAAATGTTTCCACTGCCTTTGTAGTTATTTTTATGGTCTTTTGGGATGGCTTTCTTTGTCAGTCGAAAGGTGTCTCTAACATGTTCAGTAGAGGTGATTTGATTGGTTGGGGAGGGGGGAGATTCCAAAGAGACAAAGCAACAAAAGTTGTTCTTTGGATCTTATTTTGTCTCATAGAAGATACTTAAGCATCAATTAGCAGAAGAGTTTAGCTAAGATGAGAGATGAGGAGGTGGCTAGCCCTGGCATTTGAGGCAATATCTTTTCAGAAACATCATTAGAACATTTCTTATGCTGGAATACTTGAAGTAACTGGGCACGTGGTGTAGGGTCACATGGGGAATTCCTTGTGCTCTTGTACAATAACATGCTCGCATGCATTCACAATGTCCTGTCACACACAGGGTGAGAGTGACACCTTGCAGCACCCTTGGCCCTTGCCCCATTCGCCACACTGAGTGGGAGAAGGGGTTGTTGAGTCCTCATCTAATCTCCCTGTCTAGAATACGGGCCACAGTAATAGTAGAGGAGGTTCAGCTGTTCTTATTAGAGAGAAGAGAGCAATGGTGTACACATTGATGGTATAGAATTCCGAATCGGATTGGGTCCCTGGATCGCACCCAGGCGATCCTGATCTGGATCAGATGATTTGGCCAATCCACATCAATTCAGGATGATCCTGGATTGGCCTGATTAAAAAATTGCTAAAAATCAGAAAATAGGAAAAATCAGGGAAAATCCCAAAGAAATTCTACACGTTCTTCAACAGAAAGACGATTAAAATTAAGACATCATGCACTTACATCGTAAAGAGCGTTAAAGATGACTAAAACACTTGTAATTAAGTTTCTACACTAATTGAACAAGATAAATTTTGAAATTTTGAACATAAAGAAATAAAAACATCTTACAAAATCACATTTGGGAACCTTCAACCTCAGACTCGTAATTTTTGACAAATGGCTCATAGTCTGACTACATATATTGGCTATATCCATAGCCAAATAAAGAGTTCCAAGTCTTGAAATTCTCTTTGAATGCCTCGAGATGTGGTTGCTTATTGGCTTGAACTCTCTTGAATGTGTTGTTGGGACGAAAATGCCATGCCCAATAGATGGTTGCCATAAGTAGAGTACCCTCCAAGGTTTGAAAAGCCAATGCTGGTCAAGGCCGGTGTCGGTACTGGTATCGGTACGAACCGGTACTAGCCGGTATAGTACTGTCCCCCCCTCTCATGTATACCGCTGCCTCTCTCTTAGTCTCTATACTTTAATTTGTGCTTGAGGGTTATATGGTATGCACATCGGTTTTACAGGGAGTTTTATATAAATTGCAACCTTCATTTAGTCTTTATCTTCTACTCTCGACCCGAGACAGTCTCACAGCCCTACCTTGCAAGCTATGTAGTAAGAGGCGTGAGGCGACTGAGACGACGAGGGGATCGTCTCATGCCTCAAACTCCTAGGCGATAGCCACGGCATTTGAGGCGAGATTTTATTAAATAAATATATAGATATTTTTGCAAATGAACTATTGTTAGAAGTGAATTTGTAAAAAAAAAAATATTTCTGGAAATGCAGTAGGCATACCACTGCGTAAAATCAAATAGTTCAAATATGCCTTACCACGTGTCCATTTAATCTTGGTTAAATTTAATTAGACCTGTGAAAGACTAAATATGCCATCGTAGTAGATGTTTACACTCGAAAAATAAATAAACCTGCGGACACGCTGATGATAAATTGAAATTTGGGTGGTTTTGGGTATCATCAACATGTTTATTTGCATTTCTTTATTTCGCATTTTAAGTTTATCAGACGATTTAGGATTCGTGTATAGGACTTTTCCCCACCAACTGGGGTCGGTGTTAATTTACATCGGAATAAGTCCGTACACCTTTGATTAACTGTTGAAGAACGTCTTTTACCTCTATTCGTTGTGACATAAATGATCTTGATGATCTCCTATTACGGGTACATACTCTTGCAAAGAAATTTGAAGGCTTTATTTCTCTGAACATATGTGATTTGAATTACAATCGGTCCTTCAAGACCTTTACATATGGTCTCAATTGTGTAATCGGGTCTTCAAGATTACAGCCGTTTGCAACCAGAGCCTTTGAATTTGCTTCAATCAGCATTTAGATCTTTGAATTTGCTTTCGTGCTGATCGGGTTATTGAATTTACTTTTGTCCCCTGATCGGACAGTTGAACTTGAATTCCATCACGAGGACCGTTGGATCCCCAAGATGATCGTTGTCGATCCCTCGGAGTTGTTTCATAGTCATAATCACTCTTTTGATTGTGATTAGACCCTTAAGTTGCCTTGGTGTCCATAAAGGACATTCCTGCCTGAGGCGGGGTATATTTATAATTTTTCCTCCATCAGGGTATTTCTGTAGTTTTCCCAAACTTTGGGATATTCTTGCAATTTCTTATTTTCTTGGAGATAGCCCCGTCACTTCCTGACTTCATGGGCATTGATTTTTCGAATATAGTCCCGTCACTTCTGGACTTCCTAAGCATTCTTGTCATTTTGACTTTTCGGCATATATTTGACATTTCTTGATTTCTCGAAGATAACCCCGTCATGTCTTGACTTCCTGAGCAAATTGGCCATTTCTTGACTTTTCGGAGATAGCCCCGTCACTTCTTGACTTCTTAGACATATCTGTCATTTCTTGACGTTTTAGAGATCGCCCCGTCGTTTGACTTCCTGGGCACTCCTGACTTCCTTTCTTGACTTCTCAGAAATAGCCCCGTCATTTGACTTCTTGGGTGTTTCTCGTCTTGATTTCCTGCCTTATCAGAAATAACCCCGTCATTCGACTTTCTGGGTATTCCTCATCTTGATTTCTTGACTTCTCGGAAATAACCCTGTCATTCGACTTCTTGGGTATTTCTTGTCTTGATTTCTTTACTTCTCGAAAATAACCCCGTCATTCGACTTCTTGGATATTTCTCGTCTTGATTCAGAAATAACCCCGTCATTCGACTTTCTGAGTATTTATCGTCTTGATTTCTTGACTTCTCGGAAATAACCCCGTCATTCGACTTCTTGGGTATTCCTCGTCTTGATTTCTTGACTTCTCGAAAATACGGAAATAATCCCGTCATTCGACTTCTTGGGTTTTTCTCGTCTTGATTTCTTGACTTCTCGGAAATAATCCCGTCATTCGACTTGGGTATTCCTCGTCTTGGTTTCTTGACTTTTCGGAAATAACTCCGTCATTCGACTTCTTAGGTATTTCTCGTTTTGATTTCTTAACTTCTCGGAAATAACCTCGTCATTCAAGTTTCCGGGCATTCCTCGTCTTCATTCCTCCTCTTTTTAGGGTTTATTTGTAATTTTATCATTTTTAAGTTTTCAGACATGATAGCTCTCGCCCATGAAAAAGATGCATGGATTTGGATGGTTAGCCATAAGCCGAACTCAGGAGAGCGCACACCGCTTCAAGGAAGGGGCGTGGTCTCGCTCCACCGAGTCGTGCAAACGACGCCAACCGGAACAAGAGCATTCTTTGGTGATTTTGAGACAAACCAAGAACTTTGTACAGTTTCTAGATTGAACAATGACTTTCACGCAACTTTCCCACAAATGTGGTATTTCCACAATTTTGTGATATTTCAGGGTCTTTTTGCATTTTTCCATCATTGGGAATTTTTTTGTAATTTTCTCACCATCGGAGTATTTCTGTAATTTTCCCGCTATTAGGAGTATTTCTGATAATTTTTCGCCACTGGGTGTATTTCTGTAATTTTCTGACCACTGGGGATATTTCTATAATTTTCCCATTATCGGGAGTGTTTCTGAAAATTTTCCGCCACCGCGGGTATTTCTACAATTTTTCCTTTGTCGGGGACATTTCTATAATTTTTCTACCACTGGAGATATTTTTGCAATTTTCCCACCATCGGGGGTATTTTTACAATTTTCTCACCACTGAGAGTATTTCTACAATTTTTGAACCTTCCATGCCCTTTTCTACAATTTCCTGACCATCAAGGGTTTTTCCATAAATTGGGGAACATTCCTTTGAACTCAGATCTTGTCACTTGAATTTTTGATTTTTTTTGAAAATTTTCCAAAGTACATGGACTTTTACGTAATTTTTGTAAAAACTTGGGGTAGAATTGCAATTTCTGAAAGATGCAAAGACTTCTTCATAATTTCTGTATAAGGGGCCAGACTTTGAGCATTTCTAGGTTTCCCACAAATTCCTGACATTTCTTTGGTATGAATTTATAACAATACAAAGATAGTCCTTCATGACGGGGTTTTCTAGCAATATACCCTAGTACGAGGGCCTTCTTTCAAAAGAAATCTTTCAAACTTGGGAGTAGAAAAACCAGCCGCAATGGAGAGGGACACAGGCCCCTTCTCCTTCTTCTCCAGGCTCTTGTCTTCCTCTTCACTTGGGTCTCTAAGAAGCTCTCTAAGTCTTCAAGTGCTCGGAACTTAAGTGATGCCAAGCCCTTCTCTCTTGCTTCGTGTCTTTCCTTGGAGCTCTAGACTCCCTTTTATAGGAGCTGGAAGTAGACCGGAGGCTAGGTGGCTCTGATAGAAGCACCCCCCTACGGTGGAAGTCCAAAGGTTAAGGTGAACAGCCCCCCCTTCTCTTCCTCTTCTTTTTCTTCTCTTTTCTGTTTTTTTTTCTTGCGCAGGAGAGAAGGGACCGGAGGGAACCCCCTCCGGTACTGTTATGGCCGGAAGGGGTCCCCCTCCGGTTTATCACTCACCGGAGGGGGCTCCCCTCTGATTTGCAGGACCGGAGGGGTCCCTCCGGTTCAATGCCACCGGAGGGGGGGTCCCTTCAGTGCTGCCTGACCGGAGCCCCCCCCTCTGGTCTTCCTGCTGTTCGCGAGAGAGGGGCGAGGGGCGAGGGGCGGAGGGGGTTTTGTTCACTCATTCTTCTTTTCCCTTTTTTTTTCCTCTTTTTTTCCCCTTTCTTTCCAGCAAATTTCATGCTTCAACGGTAGACCAACTTCTCTAGCCTAGACCAAGGTGGGAAAACTCGGGGATCGGGATCGGATCGTCTGGCCCAGATCCGATCTGGATGGGTCAGATTGGGCGATCTGATCCAGATCTGCAACTGATCCAGCAGTTTCCCATTTTTTAAAATAAGATGGTTAAAAAGGCTCTTTGATCAAAATAGAGGGGCTTGTATACAAATGTCATTGTAGGGTTTTCGTTCTACCAAGGGTGGCTACCTCCCGAGGTGGCACCTCCCTTCTTCCGGAGCGGCAGCTTCTTCAGCGGCAGTGGCCGCCTCTGATCGCGAGGACAGGGGGTTCAGCGGCAGCGGCAGTGGCTGCCAATGTTTGCGATGACAGCGGCTTCAAGTGGCAGCAGCTGCCCATGGTTGCAGTTTCAGCAGAGCGGGAGTGGGAGCGGCAGCGGCAAGCCGGTGGGGGATCGATCGCTCTTCCGCTGCTGCTGCTTCTTCTTCTTCTGCTGCTGCTGCTGCTTCTCTCTCTGTTTTGGTTTTCTTGTTAAACCCTGGGATCACAGTCCAGATCAGTCTAGATCAACCCCTCGAGGGTGTTTTGTTTTTTCCAATTTAAGTGTGGGGTTCTGCCGTTCTGACTGATAGGGAACGGCGGTATCGGGATCGGATCGGATCGAGCCAAATCCGATCGGATCGATCCGATTCTGCATTCCTTGGCCTGGACACACCCAACCTGTTTGGAATATTGTTGTCCCTGTCCAACCATCACCCATGATGGTACAACCGCATTCTCTCCAGACATTTTTGAAGTTTTCCACCCATTGCTTCAACTCAGCAACCTCCTACTCAAGGCCAATGACATAAATGTAACGTGATGTAGGAGCCTTCAGACCAAGCCCAGGCCCAACTTTTGCAATCGCATCCACCATAGTCTGAAAATCAGGGCTAGATGCTGTTTGTGTTGGCACACCTGCATGCAAGAACCACTTCACAATGCCTTTAAATTTTCCCTTTGTTGCTGAGTGGATCCCAGCGGTGGCTGTGGTGAGCGGCGACAGTGGGGGTTGCGGTGGAGCTCCCTAGTAGGTTGGTTGTCTGAAAATCAGGGCTAGATGCTGTTTGTGTTGGCACACCTGCATGCAAGAACCACTTCACAATGCCTTTAAATTCTCCCTTTGTTGCTGAGTGGATCCCAGCGGTGGCTGTGGTGAGCGGCGACAGTGGGGGTTGCGGTGGAGCTCCCTAGTAGGTTGGTTCACCCCTTTGGGTGATTGGGCTTGGGGGGAGGGGGAGGATACCTTAAGTCCTTAAGAAGAGAGCAAAAAGAAGAGAGAGGAAGAGAGAAGAGGGCTGCTGGCCGGTGGCAACTGGCAGCCGGGACGACTGGTGGGTTGTGGCGAGGGCAGTGGGGGCCCTAGGAGCAACGTGCTAGGGTAGGGTGGTGGTGGGTGGGGGACCAAGGGAAGGGAGTCTCGAGTGTTCTCAGGAAGAAATGGCCAGGGGGGACTCATGCATTTCAAGTACGATCTGAATGAGAATCAGATCCGGATGTTCTCAGGAAGAAAGGGCCAGGGGGGACTCATGCATTTCAAGTACGATCTGAGTGAGAATCGTATCCGGATCGGCCAATATTTGTGCTCTGGGCCCTATTCAGTTTGATAAAGGACTGATTCGTTTTTTTAAGAAAAAACCAAAAGCAATGTATATCGGACCGAATCGTCCAAGATCGTTTGAGGATCAGGCGATGATTCGGTCTGATGCGGCCGATTCCAGCTGGATTCTTGACATCTGGGGTACTGCCCCCGGAATTGGATTGCCACCCGGCGATTTCGATCCAGATTGGCCGCATCTGCAATCCATGACTGATGGACTTTTTTCTGCTAGTGGCCTGTTTCTTGTAACTGAATTTGCTGAGTGGTTAATCACACTGGTTCTCTCACTACAGATTAGATCGACTTTGATGTTGAATCAAATGGTAATTCTGCTCTGGTAGGTTAAATAATTGATGTTAAACCAGTGTCAGCCTTTGAAGCATATTGTATGTTCTACCATGCCTGATCTCCCTTCTCTACCTCTCCATCCTGAAAGTATACAATTGGGAGGGGGGTTGGGGGGAGGCGGCGCAGATTCTAGGTTAGTATAAACCCTTTACATTTGTTAGAAGTGGGTTATTCTATCCCCTTCCCCCTCTCCCCTCCCCCTTCCCAGCCCACCTTAATTAATGTGCACTTTTAAAATAAATGAGAATTACATTGTCTTGTCACATGGAATTGCATTTAATGCAAGGAAGTTATTAGTATCTTTTTCTACACAAACAAATTTATGGTAGAAGAAATTATTAGTATCTCCGCATCCCAGATTCACAAACAAAAGAGTCCATTTGCTCTCATCTAAGTACGTCCAGTTATTGCTGTTATCAATTCTTGGGAACATTATTTCTTGTAAAACTCAAAAAGACTCCAAAAGAATGCAACTTGCTGCACGCCCTAGGAAGTCCTAAGATGTGTAGGAAGCAAGTATTATGCACACTCCATCAAAGCTCTTTAATGAGCACAAGCATCTGCTACCAGGAAGAGGAAACGCAATCGAAGTGTTGTTTCTTCTCTTGCTATTACAGTACAGAAGAAAAAAAATCTTTTCCACGGATGGGCAATGCCACAAAGATCAAATAAATCCAAAAGGAACCGTTTCCCAGATAAAAGATAGCAATCATAAACTCATTGGCACATTTAATCAATCAGGTGTTGGTGCACCTTGGTTGTGCTCTGCAAATCGCATGCCGACCCTCATGGAATGCTTTAAGAATTTCTCAGCACAACGGCGAACACAGGTATCTTCTTGTTTGTCAAGGGAAGGTGTCCACACAGTCAGCGAAACATCTCTCCACCAGTGAGTTGTACATCCTCAAACTACAATATCGTCATGAAACTGAAATACTTAAGTGTACAAAAAAAAAAAACCACTGAAGCGGTCAGAACGTTAATTTCAGTAGGCAATTTCATTGTATCAACAGACGGATGCCAGGATGTGATTAAATTGTTTGCTACGGGCTAAACAGTGCACGAATAAACACAAACATGTAATCCTAACTTTTTTTCTCTTTTCACTCGGCTATCAACTAGTGCACGGAGAGCTTGTAAATTGGTATTTACATATTTTTGCGGTCGAAATGGGTGCTGTAAAGTCAGACTGATGAACAATACTGAATGGACATTATCATGCATTGCAAAACTATCACTATGAACCACAGCAGAAGTCCTTCTAAACTTTGATAAGTATTTTGCAATTAATTGAGCAGCAAAGACATCAGTTTAAAATATGCCAATGAGTATTATTGCCTAAAATCAATGGTATCAACATAATGAGAATACCAACATAATGAGATATCTTAATAGGCATTAAATATGTCGGAGACAGGAAAAGTGTGACCCTAGATATCCATTTTTTGAAGTTTAGAGTTGACAAATATCTTAACCAGACCATGATGGTATTCTGGACAGTCCTTGTTGTTGCAACTATGTCAGGCAGGATTACTCATTTCTTATCATGTCTCTTTGGAAATTTAGTTTCAGATTTTTTCCATTTTCCTAAAATGGTTTAAGTTTACTTGTCTTACTTCCTAATTCAGACATTAATGATCAGTTGACCTTCTTCTGTTCTGAAAAAGAAGCTTACATATGTAATGTACCAGTTACGTTTTAGATGCTCATTGAATATCATTTAAAATAATTGTAACCTACAACATATGTCACACAGTGTATGCTTTTAGTATTTTTATCAGTTCAATTCTAAGATTCAACTTGTTATGCGACTTGTAAACTAAAATGGCTCATCGCTATGCAATTAACACAATTAGTTATTTCAATTCTTTGCTCTATACCTTGGAAAAGGGGGAGTGTTTAATGGTGGATGGAACGGAAGATTGTATATCTTTTATCAATTTAGAAGGTCTAATTGATCTGAAGCTGAGATAATCATGAGTAGATGATAACCTCAAACGGGACTTATTACCCCATCTGCCGTAGCAAACTCATGGTCAATATATGCCCCAAATCACCCTTGCCCACCAGATTGTTGTCATGTGTCTCTGTATGCAATTGTGGTCAGTCAAGAAAGCAAGCTAACAGTTTCAAGAAAAGAAAATTGCTTTACCACATTTATCAAAGTAAAGTCATTTACAAACATTATTGGGCTTTTCAGGAGTTTCAACAAAACAGCTCCAAATATTGCCATTTCTCTAACCCTCAATGACTAATGGAATCGGCAGGGTATTTAAGAGGATATAGGTATATAGTGGTCTCTTAATCTTCTACATAATTTAAAACAATTTATTAGAACAGATTTTCTGTTACGAAAAGTTTAAAAAATCTAGCGAAATAGACGAGAACTGCCTCCATAGTCCATAGTGAGGCATCCTAGGCAGCCCACCTACGCAGGTACCTAGCCTCCCCGAGGCCTTTTTAGAAAAATAGTTGAGGCTGTGATAGAGTCCATTGCCTTGCGCTATCAAGCATTTTTCAAACAATTGAGGTTCCACAAAATAATGTCAAAGTCAAAAAAGAAACCTCTTTCATTTACACTCAAGAATTTATGATGTTGAAAATAGCATATGACATTTTCTAATCTCCATCAAATTTCACTTTCCCACTCATCCCATACAAGTTCGCTTTAGTCATCTTGCCCTTTTCAATTTTTCTTGAACATTTGAGCTGAAACGATTGAGTTTTATAAAGCATGTAACTCCATGTTCAAGTCTAGCTGCTCAGTAATTTGAAGATTGGAGAACGAATGAACGGCAAGAACACCCTTCATACTGCATGCAACTCCATAGAACTTCAAAACTAACTTGATGAAGCACAGGGTAAACTCATTGATACAAACGGTGGGGAAGTCAGACTCTTGTTCACGCTTATGTGAGATCACCTCCATCTCACACTTAAACCCACCCCACAATGGGTAGCTGATATCCCACTTCTTCACTTTCTTTCAGTGGATCCCCAAACAAAAAAAAAGATATGACGCATGAAACAGCACACAACATGAGCTAGTCGAACAATGTGAAGATGGATGTGGACACCACCACCACCAATAACAAGGATTGAACAAGATGAAATATTTTGTACTCCCAAGCAGCAGCAAGTAAAGATAAATTAAGGTTGGAAGATAAGGGAGTTGTGGTGGAGGAAGTCAGACCTCGTTGACCTGGAGCTTGTTGATCATCTGGGCCATCTTGATTTTATCTCATTCGGGGAGGCTTTCCAGATCACCCAACATTCTCTTGTCCATCTCGACGTTCTTCTCCGATGACAACCCCCGCACCTATTGCTCTCTGTGTAGGCGCCTTCCCCTTTCCCCTTGTTCACCTAGGAAACACTCCACTAGGGTTTCAACGGCGGGGTTTTTCTCGGGGGAAGTGTGGTAGGCGACCCTCCACCTCGATGCACGAGGCTTGCGGGATGGTCGCTTGATGAGATCTTGGCCGTCCAAAGGTCCATGAATGATCTGATGAACGCACTAGATCGATGGAGGGATTCTTAAGTGTCGACTAATAAGAAAGAATATTTATTGGCTAAAACTTAGTGCAATTCAGCTGAGTTAATATTGTGGATATCGGTAAAAAATATTTATAGTAAAATTTATCAAATTTTAACACAAAAATTATATCAAGATTGTAAATCATCTTGATCACTTAATCTAAACTCTTTGATGCGAGCTCTTGCAAGGAAAATTACAAATGCCAATTTTCATTTATGGACGAAGAGTCCTATGCTCCAATGACTTGAGATCTCTTCTTTTGCTAAAAAAATACTTAGGGTCTCTTTGATAATTGAATAAGAGAGAAATAATGGGTCTTAACCTAAAGAATAAGAAAAAATACAGTTTCATAAGACTTGTAAATTTTTTCACTCCTAACTCAGGTTTTCCTAGAATAACTAATTCTAGTCAAAAGGTAGAATTAGTTGTTCTACCTTAACCTGCATACGTTTCAAAATAAAAAAGTGAAAAAATAAGAATAATTTATCTGAGTTTAACCTAACTCGATTTTCCCTATTCTGTTATCAAAGAAAGAGATTAAATTCATCCATCCACTTAGTGAAACTAGGATTTATCTTTTTAATTTGTGAGACACTCATATCTTTGCACTTCTTATGAAAAATGGCATCCAGATGATACTCTTAAAATTGAACGTGCCTATCCGCTGTGTAGAGCGAAAATAAGATTTGTTGACTCAATGATACATGTTGTCTCCCTCCAACCCAGATACAATATGATACGCTATGATTTAAAGAGATTTTGACCATACTTAGAGCGACTCAAGTGCGACTCACACTAAGTTTATTATCTCGATCCGACTCAGATACGATACTGCACGTGTAAGTCGACGTCAGTCAAATATAATAGTCAAACCATGATCATAAATAAAGGAGGAGGAATTTGAGAAGGGCTTCTCCCGTGCTTTCTTCCTAGACAAATTTAATATCATTGCATTGACAAAATAGTGTCGAACCAACATTAATTGAAGTGCTCAACCCCATCATATTAATAAAACTAAACAGGAACCAGCTCAGTTAGCCCCCTAAACAGGTTACATTGTGGCAGTTTAGAACACACAACCGCAAATGGTCCAGAAGCTCGCAGCTTCTAATTAAAAGCACTTGAGTGCTTATTTAGCTTTTAGCCCAATTTTTTTTAGAGGAATATCTTACGCCCTAAAAGCCTATTTAAAAGTTTTCGATTAAAATTTCTTGTTCATGGGGGAAAAAAAGGTAGAGTAATGATAGAGGGATCACATGACGCATTTGTCTAAGATCAATTATATATATATATATACTCTCACCCATCATTTCTCATATGTTAAGTGTATAGACGTACAGAGTCACATCCAAGTGGATATATTACATCAAATATGCCCCAACTCCTATGATCTGCCAATTAAAAAGAGACCGCAATGTGGTCACAAGGGGACAAGAAGATGAGCAAATGTGCACCATCGGTGCCCCCATGGGCCATGGCCCATGGCCCGATTAGCCCCAACTCAGGGAAACCTTACGTGGTGCGGGCTGCGGAGGTCGATTCGTGCACGTGCTCTCCGCAGCTGTCGGTCCGTGATAGGGAAATATTAGAATGAATAATATGACTTTGTAATCTATATTAATTTAGTAAAGTTTTTTTTTAATTCTAAACGATGGAAACGAAATGCAGATTTAGTGTGTTTGATGAAATATTCGACGTAGAAGCTACTCGTTTAGCTGTCAGCATCAGTACGAAGGAAGGAGTTTTTTTTTTTTTAAAAAAAGTTTTAACCCTCTAGTCTGGACCATCACACTGTTTATTTGTGGGTTATTTTCATATATACTCTTCTTATACATAAAATATCAAAATCACCATATTTGATCGTTAAATATTATATATACTATTGTTATTAATTAAAATTTTCAAAAATATCGCTAAATAGCTAAAATACTCCCAGAGTTTGTTGTATTGGGAGAATTGGGGTTGGTTTGAGCAGTGGAGGTAATTTCGTCGTTTAGAGATATTTTTTTTAAAAAAAATTCATTAATAATGATGGTACAGATAATGCTTGACAATTAAGAATGATAAGTTCTGATATTTTGCATATAGGAAGGGTATATTTGAATCTAACGTTTTGTTTTTTTTTCCTTTTTTAGTGTAATTTAATTGTTTCATCTAATTCAATAATTTTTTCATGCAAATTTTCATTTTAAATTAAAATTTCACGAGGATTTTTCATGATAAATTCCCTTCCAAAATTTGTAAAGCTTCCGAGTAACTAAAAAAAGTTGCCTCGAACATTAACGCGGCATAATGCGTGCAAGATTTGATCCGATAGCATGCGATGGGGAGATAAGGAACGAATAAAGGGGTTAGAAGTTAGAACCTGTGACGTGGGGCGAATGACGTCGCCGAGTACAGCGAGACCATGACGTGAGCAATGGTAACGTCGTTTGGTCGGCTTTTGCGTCTGGAATCCCGTTAAAATTGGGTGGGCACCATGTGACGAAGTAATAGTAATACGTCCAGACTAGGAGTTGGGTGCCCCCTCAAATTAACCCCAGCCTGTTATTGGTAGATGTATAGGAGATTGACGTCGAGTGTACCGAATTGGGTTGGGATCCACTCTCACTGCTGTGAATGGAAGGCAGGATTTGGTCTCTCGGAGAGTCTTATAATTAGTGGCCAAGTTGATTTCTTATGATTTAGTAATGTTTTGAGGGAACTCCATTGGATGGTTGACATAAATGACGGTTCGGATGTTTAGAATTCTTCGTGAATCTTTTGTGGACAAAAAGAGAGAGAAATAAATAATTTTTTAATAAACAAATTATTATCAGTATTAAATATATATATATTATTTTTAAAAATGAATCATTAGACGTTCCACTGTTTAAAATTAAATAATATGTAGATGTCACTCATGTAAGATTGTCTTAGCGTGATTTTTTTTTCTCAAAATTTTACAATAAAAAGAGAAATGTTTATAAATAAAAAATATATAGTCAGTAAATTTCGTACTCACATCTCTTTAAGATTAAATGTGAATCAAATAAATTTTTTTTTCTCTCACTCACGAAAGTCAAAGTTAAGATCTCGTTATCACGAGATAAAATATTTTATCGTTCGACTCACTCGCGGTCCTCATTTTAACATATATCTTAACCATCTCATGTGAGTAAAAAATTATGATTTGACGCAAAATAAATGCTAATCGAGTTCAATTTATTCAAAATTATGCCTATCTTCCGTGACCAATGCTACGGTATCACTTAATGTGCCACACTTTTCGTCATCCAATATTCTCATCATCCAAAAGTTATACGAATGTTCCACAAACAATGTTACGATGTCACTCAATGTACCGCACCTTTTGTCACTCACTTTTTTTACGTCTTACGTCTGACTTGCACGGTGAAAAAAAAAGAACTTAAGTTTGACGATCTCGAATTTCATACGATCAAATTTGAATTATTCACTTCATTCTCCTAATCTCACGGTTAAATGACTGAAATAAATTAACAAATCACAGCTCATCTTCTCATAAATATTAGTTACTGTTACGACGGTTAATGGGTCGGGTCGGCCCGACAGATCCGTAAACTTGAGTCGATTTTGAGTCAGATCGTAAGGTCTTTTCTAGTCCGTGGGCTCTTAGTCGGACCTAAAAGTCCGGTCCGACTAAGTCCACGGGGTGAGCTCGGGCTTTAAGTTCGACTTGCGCGCCGTTCGACCCGTTCTCTTCTTTTTTTCTTCGTTCAAATTTTAAAAATTACTTAATTAAAATTATATTATTTAATTTAATTAAAAAAATTAAAATTTTATTTTCATACAAATTATATAATTAATATTAAAATATTAATTAATTTAATAAAATTATAAATTTTATATTATTAAATATATTTATTTTTATTATTTATTTAAATTATCGAGTCGAACCCAATCTTAATCAAACTTTACAATTCTTTAATAGTGTCAGGTCTAACCCAATCTAATCCGCCGTAACTCGAGTTCAGATTAGACTCAGCACTCTAATATTAATAAGTCATATCTAAATTAGGTTAACCTAAATCCGACCCGAGAACAACCTTTTGACGTCACTAATTACTGTATATTCTACGTGTGGTTCACCCTCGAAACCGGCGAGCCCCGGTTGGGGAAGCACCCGCACCCAGACATCGCCTACCGTGCTCCAAAGTCCAAAAGCAAAGGGCCCACGCGGGCTCATCCTTATCCTCACCGTGCTTGGATGGACGGAGGGGGCGTGTCGATCGGTCACACGACGAAGCGATGTCGCGAATGGGACCACTTGCGTACGGCGTACATGCGTGCCAAGTAAACCTAAGTAACCCTGGCCAGTGTGAGATATCTGGGTTCAATTCACGCGTATTTTTTTTTTACTCAAGATCAATAAATTATGTAACCACATAAATAAAGAATATTTCTAATATTTTTAGATTATATGAAACTGTTTTATTATTTTGTTCTTCGTTACAACTAAGGATAGAGTCAAAGAAAGACGGCACAGGGGGTGTGCAGACGTGGCGGCACTGCGGTGACCACCACAGCTCAGCATCCACGTGGATTAAAGAGCAGCGGAGAATATTAAATTGAAGTGGGAAAAAAAACAAAGTTAGGAGGAGAAACAGAAGGGCTTGATGCCTACCAAAAGACACCAGATTTGGGCGTTGGATAGATACATCGTATCCTTGCTGTGACTGCGATTTTCCGGAGACCCAGTGGAGAGAAAGGAAGAACTGCGCATCGCCCTCGGATCCATCGCATAATCTTATAACAGATATTTTAATGATGTGAAAAAGATATGATAACTGCTGTTTGAAAATGAAATAAGTGGGTATAGTGGAAGTTTATCCACAATGGAATTTTTTTTTTAAAAAAAATATTTGACAGACAAACTGTTCGACGAAGGAAAATGATTGAATGGTTCTTACTCGGAGTTCTCGCTGGAATAGGATTTAAGTAAAATGGTTATACAATTGCGTTTAAACCTTTTATTGTTCTAACCATGTCATAACCGTGGTTCACCGTACTTTCGGATCGAGGCACTCTAATCTATCAGTGGCACTATAAAGTACGATATCGTACAGGCCCGTGTAGATCAAAATTGAAGAGCAGGCAATCCATTGATTTAAATTTTCTTAGATTTGATACGAGTCAGTCAACACTGTTACAATAAAAAATCGGCAAACCGTGCTCCTGGCAAATAAAAAGTTCATGAAAGATCTTATAGCTTACGCAGGATTTGGTTACTTAGTCCACACTGCCCTTTTCAGAGAGAGAGAACAAATATCACACAAATATCCTCCAGCTTTTGACAATAAGATAAGAACAAGACCTATTAATTTCACAACCAGATGGAAACGGGGAACATCGAAGGCATTCTAATAATACACAACAGGATTACATCTTACATGCAAACAAAGGGCATCTCCTCTGTGACCAGTCAGAAAAAACTACAAGAAAGGTTACAGAAGAATGCCACAGCAGAGCAAATACAAGCATCAGAGCCCATTACAAGAACCTACTTTGAAACCTTACATGGCACACCCACAAGCCAAAGGAAAAGACAGGAAATTGAAACTTCTTGCCTCTGAACCTTGAAGAAATACCAGTACCAGGGCAAGTTACAAGACCCTACTGCTTTGAGACCTCACACAGCACACCCACAACCACAAGCCAAATAAAATTAAAAAAAAACTGGCTATAGTTATTGAGCAGTCCTATCCTCGTCTGGAACTCGAACAAATAGAAGTTGCAGAGAGTTGTTACAGAAACCCACTTATATCATAATCTATTCTGAAGCTTCCAGGCAGAAAAAAAGTCAGAGAAGCAGAAGAACTACCAAACCCACGAGGAAATCCAGCTACTTGACATAGAGACCACCTTGTTCCTCTGTATTTGCGGGAAAAAATTACAGATACAGAGTCATCGGCGGCACGGACACAGCAGAGAAACAGGGGTTATGGATTGCGTAGAGCCCCCAAGCAGCACCCGCTTCCCTGAACTGAGAAATAGTAATAGATTGGAGAACATGAGAAAATAAAACTAGAGAAGGCGAAAGAACACAAAATTGAGAAGCAGCAATTTCCATAGGCATCCGCTTGCTTCCTCCCTCTCTCCATCCCACCAGCGGGAACAAAAAAGAAAGCAGCTGCAGAGGCAAAACTGGAGGACTCACAGACCGCTTCCTGGGATGAGGAGCTCCACCAATCAGGAGTCGGAGGTGCCCTCGGAGGTGTAGGCGCTGCTTGAGGCCGGGGTGGTGGAGCCGGAGCCCCCGCCTCCGTTCGACCAGCTGGTGCGGGTCAGAGCGGCGAGGGATCTGAAGAAGTCCCTGATGATGCGGTTCCTGATCTGCCCCCGCCGGAGTGGTGGCCTCGCCATCTTCGGGGAGGGTGGGGCCTGGGGTTGCTCCATTGCGAGCAGAGGATCTTGGGAAGGGACGGGGGGAGCTGAGGAGGAGAAGCGGAACAGGGGAAGGAATGTGAAGGTGATGATGTAGAAGGGAAGGATTAAGGATGTATAAGGCCAAAGGTGGGCAATTAATAGCGAGAGCGGTAGCCGTGTGAACGGGGACGCACACAGATCGCTGGCTTGGGTTGTGGGTGTAGTGTTGTCCTTCTACACCTTGGCGCAATGTTCCTGCCTTATGTTCCCCGAAGGGCCCACCTCTAACATGATCATCAGGTCAGCCAGAGTCCATTAGATCTATGGTTGATCAAGTAGTGATACATTTCAATCCCTTATGTGGTCAATAATGTATAAGAGGAACGACATTTTCACCGGTCAAAGTGTAAGATTATACGATGAGTTTGTTTTAATTAGGGTGCCCCCTGACCGTGTCTAGCTCGAAGTATAACATTTCACCGCCTCCCTGTTTATGTTAAAAATAGGCTTGGACGGTAGGGCAAGTGGGTCAAGTAAGGATGATAAAAAAGTTAAGGGACGAGCGATAAAATAAATGTTGATTAGGAGAGAAAATGAGGCTCAAATAATGTTATCGGAGGATGTAAATGGATCGGGTTTGACTCGAGTAAGTTAATATCACATCTTATCCGTAAAAATTTTATAAATATCATATCCGGATAATACCCTATTATTTTGGCGGGTATAAATACGGGTATATCCGTCACAGATATAGATATATCTGCGGATATCCATATCCGTTCGTATAGCATTAGTCTATATCAACCTCCAAGAAAATGTTAGATTTATGAGACTTAGAAAATTAGAAATTCGGTCAATTCTTTCTTTTTTAAAGTAATTTTTATATTTTATAAAAACGTCTTTAGAATTTAACAAGAAGTCTAAACTCACAAATTCAACAAAACGAAAAACGGGTTAAGTTCATGTCAAAATCATAAACCTAACATGCACGATAAGTTATTAAGAGCGGATTCGGATCGGGTATAGATTCGGGTGCACTAAATCCATACCCTATCCTAATATGACATGGGTATTTTAAACATATCCGAATCCGAATCCATATCCGTTTATTCGAGTATTATCCGACCCATCACGGGTCGGGTGATGCGGGTAATCAGATTTACAGATATTTTTGACATCCCTAATTACCACTAAGTGGGAAACTGAATTACATGGTCAGACCATGCAACTTTTGGAATAACTGAGATTATCTATTGCCTCTAGCCTCCCATCTATGTGGGACTCGCACTTGTCGGTTAATATTTGTGATGTCAATTAACTTTTTTTTTATGTCGCACAAAAAATAATTAGTGAATTTTTTATAAATCATCAAGTGATCTGTCATGGCCCACTTCTATAGTCCAGCAGGGAAAAGGGTAAATGAGATCTATGATACGGAGTTCCATAGGTTTTCCCGCACTATTTTCTTCTCATTCGTGAAGATTATCTCTTAGTCCCACTTTGTTTGGGATTTATCTCAAGATTATCCTTATTTTAATTTAAACTTAAGTTATTTTATTTTAGCGAGAATAGATTTAGATAATCTACTTAAAAGTGACTTAGTCTGACTTAAGTCAGATTAGACTATCTCACCTCCACATGCGGGATAACTTAATATCATGCCATGTAAAAATAAAAAAGAATAAAAGTGAATAAAATAAATTCACTTAAATTTAATCAAGTTACCTTTAATCTCAAACCAAAGTGGAGCTTAAAAGATACAAAGTAATGTATCATTGTAACACATCAGGTAATGTAACACATCACTTGCACCTAATTGTAAGCACCGAATAAGAGGAAAATGACGTAAAGAAATTTGTGGAATGATTTTGACAATCCACGGTAAGAATAAAAAGTTTTACATAAAAATTATTGTTAGAGTTAAATTTATAAAAAAATAATTTTTAAAAATATTTTAACAAACATATCATAGTGCAAATCTGAATTACGTAACAATATACTATTTATTCACAATTATATCATTTCTTTTTATCAAAAATTTGTAAAAAATTTACGTTTAAATGATATTTATATATTATTTAAATTAGCTCAACGATATGTCTACTAATATTTTTAAGAATATTTTTTTATAAATTTGTCTCTAACAATAATTTTTATGTAAAAAATTAAAAAAATAAGTGACAACTTGGGAGGGGTTGACGTAGACCTGGGTGGGGCCTCGTGACGTAGGGTAACTCGGCAGTTTGGCACCCAAGCTTTTTAGAAACGCCAACAACACCCCCCCCCCCCCCCCCCCCGCCTTTAATGGTGCCAGCAAGATTCGGACTTGTGGGGAATCTCAAATGATGGAAACCCAAATGCACGGATTGGCTGCACTCTACCGCGCAGCAGACATTATCATATGATTAATTTTGCTTACTAGAGTGCCGTCAACGACGAGTACGTGGAGTGGTGGGGGCAGTTAAAAGCGCAGTTCGAGTGCTACGCGTAAATCTCGACCCCAAAGCAGTCGCATCATCCTATTCATCGCCCAGTCGACGAAGACGGAGATGGTAAATTTTTTTGCTTTGTAATATTTAGAATGAATTTGTTGTCGAGATTGAGCAAGATAATTTGGACGGTGACGAGGATAGTTTTGAAGAGAGGAGAGCGTGGAGCGGAGCATCGGATATTGATTTTTTTTTCTATTTTTTTGTTGTAGTGAAGAAAGGATGTCGGAGAAGGAAAGATACGAGGGGAGGAGAGTGGTGTCACTGGATGTTGGAGTCGATAATTTTCTTGTGAAGAAAATATTTTTAACTCGGGAGTGAGGAATCTCGAAAAAACTACAGATCTTATGCTTAACTAAATTATGTAACCACATAAATAAAGAATATTTCTAATATTTTTAGATTATATGAAACTGTTTTATTATTCTGTTCTTCGTTACAACTAAGGATAGAGTCAAAAAAGGCGGCACAGGGGGTGTGCAGACGTGGCGGCACTGCGGTGACCACCACAGCTCAGCATCCACGTGGATTTAAGAGCAGCGGAGAATATTAAATTGAAGTGGGAAAAAAAACAAAGTTAGGAGGAGAAACAGAAGGGCTCGCTGCCTACAAAAAGGCCCCAGATTTGGCGGGGGAGATAGATGATACATCGTATCCTTGTTGTGACTGCGATTTTCCGGAGACCCAGTGGAGAGAAAGGAAGAACTGCGCATCGCCCTCGGATCCATCGCATAATCTTATAACATATATTTTAATGATGTGAAAAAGATACGATAACTGCTGTTTGAAAATGAAATAAGTGGGTATAGTGGAAGTTTATCCACAATGAAATTTTTTTTAAAAAAAAATATTTGACAGACAAACTGTTCGACGAAGGAAAATGATCGAATGGTTCTTACTCGGAGTTCTCGCTGGAATAGGATTTAAGTAAAATGGTTATACAATTGCGTTTAAACCTTTTATTGTTCTAACTATGTCATGACCGTGGCTCACTGTACTTTCGGATCGAGGCACCCTAATCTGTGGCACTATAAAGTACGATGTCGTACAGGCCCGTGTAGATCAGACTCAATTTTGAAGCAAGATTTGCTGACTCAGTCATCCACACTAGATCAAGATCGCTCTGATCCGGTACATAACGCTCGAATTATATGTGACTCGGGCCGACTCAGTCGTCTCTCACATCACCCGATATATTTTTCTTCTCTCATCTCGACACCCTCTCACCCCGACGACAGATTCTTCCCCCACCCCGACACCCCCGCCTCACCCCCGACATTCCCCCACCGCAACTGACAAAGTCCCTTTTGACCTGATCATCGTCGCCACCGTCGAATCTCGTCTACCACCACCGGATCCTTGCCGCCATCGTCGATTCCTCGCTGGAGAACGTCAAGAAGGTCGCAAAGAAGGGTAGATAAGGAGAGAGGAGTGGTGACTTGATTCGAGTTGACCGGATCATATCTCGAATTTCCGTGGATTCGAGTAGATTAGCTTGAGTCGCCTCGACTTGGACCGAGTGGGTGAACCACACTTTGAATATTTTTTTTCTTGTGAACATCACAGCGCACTCGCCGCTGGTCTCCGCCGTTGGAGGTCTCCCCGAGTTCCCTGGTGCGGCTTTCATCCCCCGCCATGGATGTACGGACGTAGGAGCTTGTCTCCTTCCTGCTGTTGATGGCGCCGTTGCTGTAACGACCCGAGAATCCGATTACCGGGAAGGCCCGATAACCCGAGACTCGCACCGCCACCCACGAGCCCGAAGACTCGGAAGGGTTAAAAAGGATGGTGCGGAGACTACACAAGTATCACAAATAATTGCAGAAATTAAACAGTTATAAGAGAATAACATTTTACATGGTCCACAACAGAAAATAACACAATAACAATAGTCCACGACTAGTACAGTGACAAGAAAGGAAAGTACAGCTACACGGGGCATCCCCCGGCTCTGACCTCCGGCACTACCGCTGGGCACCCGCACCACGCTGCGCTCCTGACGCGCTCCCCGAAGGTGGCGCCTCACCTGAAACACGGTGAAAACACGCAGGGAATGAGTCTCGGAACAAGACTCAGTAGGGATCACTCGAACCCTACCTCGAAAAACGAGAAACCACTACTCTAGCGGTAGAAAAGTATCTCGGAAAGGAAAGCCCTGTACTCTACAGAACTAGACCCTAACGGCACGTAAACCGAGACACGTGCCACGGTACGAGAAGACCGAAACTCAACGGTCGAACCGTCAAAAACCCGAAGGTCGGAAACACACGACTGACAGTCTGACACTCCGTACTCGACAGGAGTACCACCCACTAGAAGCACAGTCGGTAGCGTCCCCTGACGTCTTACACCGCACCGCAGGTGAATCGCCTGACGTGGTAGGTCCTACCCGAGGCGCAAACACCGTACAAGTAACCACAAACAAGTAACTAGTTGGGGTCACGCCCGTCGACGTGGGTCCAACCGCCCCCAACCACGTGTGCACACACAGACCTTGCGTCACTAGGTCTGGTCCTCTGACCGGTTTTCCCCCGTAGCCGGACTCTGGCTACCGACGAGGGGCCTACGGTAACCGGTCCACAAACCGTCTCGAAAGGTGGGTGCCCGTACACCACTCCCAGGTGAGACCAGCACCGCGCACTGGTGGGCTACGACTAGTGGAGGGTCGCTAAAGGAGTAGACTCTCGAGTCACGGAAAACAACACCCAAGCCCGACAACGTGTGGGAATCACCCCACGCACCAGTCCCGTCACACGGAGACCACGGTCGGAGAAAAGCGAGGTTGCCACCCTCATGGGGCAACACAGGAAGTGGCGATCTACCCTCGGACCGTCACTGCCAAATGGCGGTCCACTCTAGGGCCGTCACATGGAAATAGCGGTCTAAGGCGGACCGTCACACGGCCAGGGGGTAGGGGGAAGCGACGCGCCTACCCTAGTGCGTCGCTTGGAAGTGGCGCACCTAGGCCAGGGCGTCACATGGCACCCCACACCCACGAAAACCACAGGGAAAGTAACGCGCTTACCCTGGCGCGTCGCTTGCAAGCAACGCGTCGGGCTCAGTGCGTTACTCGCATATGACGCGCCTAGACCAGCGCGTCGCATGGCCCTCACGCTCGGGATGGAAAGGGAAGTGACGCGCCTGCCCCAGCGCGTCGCTTGTAAGTAACGCGCTGGGCCCAGTGCGTCGCTTGGCCCATCCACATGGGGGACAACAGGAAGTAACGCTCCTGCCCCAGTGCGTTACACGCATGTAACGCGCCTATCTCGGTGCGTTACATGGCCTGACCCCCAACGGTCAAAACCCAACGGTCGAAAGCATGTGACGGCCCAGCCCAGGGGCGTCACTAGCAAACGGCGGCCAGTCGCAGGACCGTTACAGCCCTCGACCCCAAAGGCCAACACCCAGGGAAGTAACGCACCCCTCTAGGGGCGTTACAAGCATGTGACGGTCACTGGAGTGACCGTCGCTTGCCCCAGAGCACGCTACGGCGGGAGAACCCCAAAAACACCAACCACGCCCCCGTACCTCCACCGGAGAGGGGGAAAACAAGGGGGAAGACCCCTGGGGACCCCTAGCATGCATCTAAGCCACCAAAACATAGAATCATGGGCTAAAACCATAGATCGGGCGGCTCACCCCAAAACATGGAAAAACCCCAAAAACGCCCAAACATGCCTCTCTCGGCCTCCCCGCGGCCTACAAACCACGGAAAAGAACGGCGAAGAGCTAGGGAACGTCACCCTACCTCAATGGAGCGAATGCTCCGCCGGATCGTCCACGAATCGCGAAGAACGCTTGAAAACCCTCGTTCTTCCTTAAGCTTCCCACGCTTGCCGCACGCCCCCACGACCGCCTCGCCGCCGCCCACGTCGCCGCGCCGTCGCCCCGCCGCCGTCTGCAGCCGAAGGGGAGCTCGCCGTGGCCAACCGGGAGGAAGAGAGGGAGAGGGAGGGAGACACGGTGGAGGAGGAAGGAGGAAGAAGAAGATGGTGGGGGGAGAGAGAAAAGAAAAAGGGTTTTATAGAAAAACCCGGAAAATCCGTAAAATTCCAAAAAATAGGAAATCACACCCCCGCGATCCTCGGAACGCACCGATCGCAACGGTACCACTCGTGTCCGTGTGAACAGCCCGGTTCACCCGCAACGAGCGTCCGAAGAGAAAAGCCGAAACACACACCGGGAATCGGAAAACACACGCGGAAAAGCCGCGGAACGCCTCCGGGCCTCCGAAACGACTCCGGATCGCGCCGACCCGAACACGAAAGATGTCCGAAACGAAATTTCAGACACAACGGAGCCGGACACTCTGAAAACCAGATCCGGGACCCACGAAGAAGGATCCGAAAGGTCCGGGATATTACAGCCCTCCCCCCTTAAGGAATTTCGTCCTCGAAATTGAGAACAACCCAAGGGGAAAGAAGAGGAAGACTCACTCAAACAGGTACGGGAACTACTGACGCATCTCGTCCTCACGTTCCCACGAAGCCTCACCACCAGAGTGTCGTTGCCACACGACCTTCACCAAGGGAATAACCTTGTTCCGCAGGCGCTGCTCTCGCCTATCCTCCACGCGGATCGGAAACTCTGGGAGAGAAAGATCTGGAGTCACCTCAGGCCAAACGGAAAACTCGAGCACATGAGAGTCATCGGGCATATACTTCCGCAACATAGAGACGTGGAACACGTCATGCACCGACGCCAACTCAGAGGGTAACTGTAACCGGTAAGCAACCTCACCGATGCGCCCCACAATCGCGAAAGGACCAATATAGCGGGGACTCAGCTTCCCACGCCGTCCAAACCGCATCACCCCCTTCATCGGAGAAACTCTCAAGAACACATGATCGCCCACGGCGAACTCGAGGGGCTGCCGCCTACGGTCAGCATAGCTCTTCTGCCGACTCTGGGCCGCCAACATGTTCTGACGAACCAGGTGCACAATATCCACACATTGCTGCACCAATTCCGGTCCCGTCAAAACACGCTCACCCACCTCAAACCAATCGAGTGGAGTCCGACAAGGACGCCCATACAGAGCCTCATAGGGAGCCATGCCGATGCTCGAATGAAAGCTGTTGTTATAGGCAAACTCCACCAACGGTAGGTGATGAATCCAACTCCCCTGCCACTCCAGGCAGCAGGATCTCAGCATGTCCTCCAAAGTCTGAATGGTCCTCTCAGACTGACCATCCGACTGTGGATGATACGCCGAGCTAAATGCCAACTCCGTGCCAAGAGCTCGCTGGAAACTCCTCCAGAATCCAGAAGTGAAGCGCGGATCCCGATCCGACACGATCGAAATGGGAACCCCATGCAACGGAACGATCCGCTCCACATAAAGACGAGCCAACTTAGGCACGCTCCAGCTGACCTTGACCGGTAGCAACCGCGTCACCTTCGTCAGCCGATCCACCAGCAACCAAATACTGTCCTGCCCAGTCGGGGTTCTGGGCAACCCCACCACAAAATCCGTGGTCACATGGTCCCACTTCCAAGCACATCCAAGGGCTGGAGAGTACCGCCTGGTCGCTGATGCTCCGCCTTCACTTGCTGACAGATCAGGCACCTGGCCACAAACTCGGCCACATCTCTCTTCATGCCAGGCCACCAGAACTGCCTCCGCAAGTTCCGATACATCTTCGTCGCACCCGGGTGCAAAGTGTACCTGCTCCCATGAGCCTCGCGTAACACCGCACGACGAACCTGCTCCTCCCCTGGGACGTACAGCCTGCCACGAAACCTCGCAGCACCGTCCTCGCCAAGCTCCACATCAGCTATCGCCAAAATCCGGGGCAACTCAGGGTCCGCATGCTGAGCCTCTGTCACCTGACGACGGATAGCAGGAGTGACAGTCAGACTCGCAAGCACTGCCAACCCTGGCTCCTGGGGAATCTTGAGCCTGAAAGATACTTCGGGCACCTGTTCCCAGAGCCTCCACTTCCTCAACATCAAGGCACTGATCACGACCTTCCGACTCAAGGCATCGGCGACGACATTCATCCTGCCCGGCTGATAAGACAGGGTGAAGTCATAGTCCTTCATGAACTCCATCCAACGCCTCTGTCTGAGGTTCAGATCTCTCTGCGAGAACACATACCTCAAACTCTGATGGTCAGTGAACACCTCGAACTTCTCACCGTACAGATAATGCCTCCAGATCTTCAACGCGAAGATCACTGCCGCCAACTCAAGGTCATGGGTAGGGTAGTTCTCCTCATGGGGCTTTAGCTGCCGAGATGCATAAGCCACCACTCTACCATGCTGCATCAGAACAGCACCCAATCCGACGCCGGAAGCATCTGTACACACCACAAAACCTCCCGATCCAGAAGGCAAAACCAACACCGGAGCCGGGGTGAGCAATCTCTTCAGTTCCCTAAAGCTCTGCTCACACTCCTCGGACCAGACGAAAGGCACATCCTTCCGCGTGAGCCTCGTCATCGGGGTCGCAATGCGGGAAAAATCCTGGATAAACCGGCGATAATAACCCGCAAGCCCCAAGAAACTCCGGATCTCCGTCACCGACCTCGGCCTCGGCCACTGCATCACGGCCTCGACCTTGGCGGGATCCACGGAAATGCCATCACCAGAAATCACGTGCCCCAGAAAGTGCACCTCGCTGAGCCAAAACTCGCACTTGCTGAGCTTCGCATACAACTGGTGATCTCGCAACGTCTGCAGCACCACACCCAAATGGTACGCATGCTCCTCGGCAGACTGCGAATAAACAAGGATGTCATCCACGAAGATGACCACGAACTGGTCCAAATACGGATGAAACACCCTCTGCATCAAGTCCATGAAGGCTGCTGGGGCATTGGTGAGCCCGAACGGCATCACCAGAAACTCATAATGCCCGTACCTCGTACTGAACGCAGTCTTCTCCACATCGGACTCGCGAATTCTCAGCTGATAGTAACCGGACCGCAAATCAACCCGCGAGAACACTCGCGCAGACTGCAGCTGGTCGAACAAATCATCAATCCTCGGCAACGGATACTTGTTCTTAACGGTCACTTCATTCAGCTGCCGATAGTCAATGCACAGCCGCAGACTACCGTCCTTCTTCTTCACAAACAGCACGGGCGCACCCCAAGGGGAAAAGCTCGGACGAATATACCCCTTGGCCAACAGCTCCTGCAACTGCGCCCTCAACTCCCTCAACTCAGCGGGGGCCATACGGTAGAGAGCCTTCGCCAAAGGTCACGTACCAGGCACAACCTCGATCACGAAATCGATCTCCCGCTGGGGAGGTAATCCAGGCAACTCCTCAGGAAAAACATCGGGAAACTCGCACACCACCGCAATGTCCTCGACATTCGGCTCCATCCGGTCAGACACAACCACTGACGCGAGAAAACCCTGGCAACCTGAATCAAGCAATCGACGGGCTCGAATAGCAGAGATAAGAAATCGAGAAGAGGTGGAACGGATACCTTGGAAATAGAAGGTCCTCTTGCTCGGATGCTGGAAGTAGACCCTCTTCATTCCACAATCCACCACCGCTCTATGAGTCTCGAGCCAATCCATGCCTAGAATCACATCGTAATCCCGAAGCTGCAACGCATACAACCTGCCTGGCATACTCCGTCCATCGATCCACATCGGAACCTGGTCGAAGCAATACGGAGTGACCATAAAGTCACCCGAAGGCAACTCCACAGCCAAATCACAGGACAACTGGGTCACCGGCTCCTCGACGCTCGACGCGAAATCCTCCGAAATAAACGAATGAGACGCGCCAGAATCAAATAAAACCCGAGCCGCACAACCCAAAATCTGAACGGTACCTTCCACGAGCTGCGACGCTACTGCCTCTGCCCTGGTCAAGTGCGTGATCTGGCCACGAGCTCTCTGCCTGCCTCCCACACTAGCTGACCTGGGTAGCGGCGGATACTGCCCCTGCTGCTGCTGCTGCTGGGGAACCTGCTGCTGCAGCGGCCTCTGAGGACAGTCGCGCGCCATATGCCCTGGCTGGTCACACCGAAAACAGATGATCGGCGCCGTGCACTGCCTGCCTGGGTGGGTCCCACTACACCGTGGACAAGGTCCTCGCGATCCACCCACCGATCCCTGACGCTGCAAAGAGAACGGCTGCTGTACACTGCCCGATGAAGCCTGCCCCTGATCCTTGTGCTTCTTACGGAGACTCTTCTTCAAGAACTTCTTGACCTTCGAGCCGAAGGACGCAGATCCTGTCACCGAAGCTGCCGATGCCGGTACTCCTGAACCACCCGACACATGCTGGAAGGAACCCTGCTGCTGGGTAGCCGACTGCTGGCTGCGACCTGACACAGACTGCCCCTGGCTGATCGGTCCTCGAGTCCTCTGCATATCCATCTCCAAGGAAATCGCAACACGAGACGCCGTCTCCAGATCAGTGGCCCCATTCGCGATCAAATGGTGCCTCAGCTCCAACCTCAAGCCCTGCACAAACTACGTGGTCCTCACCCTCTCATGCTCCATGATATGAGGTGCATACCGACCCAGCTCGACAAATCGGGCCCTGTACTGCAGCACGGACATGTCACCCTGCACCAGCTCCAGAAACTCCCGCATCCGCTGCGTAGTAACAACGTCTGGACAGTACGTACGCTCGAAAGCACTGACAAAGTCATCCCACTCGATCTGCTCAAGTGGACGAAGCTGAAAGGACGTCTTCCACTCGGAAGACCACCACCTACGAGCCGTACCCTGCAACTGGTTGTGGGCCAACACCACTCTGTCCTCGGCAGCACTCTTCGCTGAACTGAACACCCGCTCCATCTCATCAAGCCAATCACGAGCCGCATCAGGGTCTGCCTGGCCGTTAAAGTAAGGTGGATGGAACTGCATGAAATCCCTCACTGCTCGGCCTGGCCCACCCCTGACTGACGAGCCCTCACCGGCCTCTCTGCCGAACTGTTGAGCCATGAGATGGTACATGCCACGGAGAAAACCCTCGGCCCCCGGAACTCTCGCAGCATCCTCGGCCTCAGTAGCCCCCCGTGGTGCTCTGCTATGCTCCTCCTGGTCCCTCTGCTGGACCTCCTACTGGATCTCCTGGCCTCCAGCCGACTGCCCCTGCTGAGAGCGAGAACTCCTCCTCGGCGCCATCCTCGCTCCTGAAGCAAAAGACAGAAGACACAAAAACGGCAAGGTCAGAATAAACACGCGGTGCCCAATGCCAGCGTCACCTGTACATCATCGTCATGGACTAGTGGACCACTACAATTACCTATGATTCTCATGTAATTCCACAACCGCGCTCTGATACCAGCTGTAACGACCCGAGAATCCGATTACCGGGAAGGCCCGATAACCCGAGACTCGCACCGCCACCCACGAGCCCGAAGACTCGGAAGGGTTAAAAAGGATGGTGCGGAGACTACACAAGTATCACAAATAATTACAGAAATTAAACAGTTATAAGAGAATAACATTTTACATGGTCCACAACAGAAAATAACACAATAACAATAGTCCACGACTAGTACAGTGACAAGAAAGGAAAGTACAGCTACACGGGGCATCCCCCGGCTCTGACCTCCGGCACTACCGCTGGGCACCCGCACCACGCTGCGCTCCTGACGCGCTCCCCGAAGGTGGCGCCTCACCTGAAACACGGTGAAAACACGCAGGGAATGAGTCTCGGAACAAGACTCAGTAGGGATCACTCGAACCCTACCTCGAAAAACGAGAAACCACTACTCTAGCGGTAGAAAAGTATCTCGGAAAGGAAAGCCCTGTACTCTACAGAACTAGACCCTAACGGCACGTAAACCGAGACACGTGCCACGGTACGAGAAGACCGAAACTCAACGGTCGAACCGTCAAAAACCCGAAGGTCGGAAACACACGACTGACAGTCTGACACTCCGTACTCGACAGGAGTACCACCCACTAGAAGCACAGCCGGTAGCGTCCCCTGACGTCTTACACCGCACCGCAGGTGAATCGCCTGACGTGGTAGGTCCTACCCGAGGCGCAAACACCGTACAAGTAACCACAAACAAGTAACTAGTTGGGGTCACGCCCGTCGACGTGGGTCCAACCGCCCCCAACCACGTGTGCACACACAGACCTTGCGTCACTAGGTCTGGTCCTCTGACCGGTTTTCCCCCGTAGCCGGACTCTGGCTACCGACGAGGGGCCTACGGTAACCGGTCCACAAACCGTCTCGAAAGGTGGGTGCCCGTACACCACTCCTAGGTGAGACCAGCACCGCGCACTGGTGGGCTACGACTAGTGGAGGGTCGCTAAAGGAGTAGACTCTCGAGTCACGGAAAACAACACCCAAGCCCGACAACGTGTGGGAATCACCCCACGCACCAGTCCCGTCACACGGAGACCACGGTCGGAGAAAAGCGAGGTTGCCACCCTCATGGGGCAACACAGGAAGTGGCGGTCTACCCTCGGACCGTCACTGCCAAATGGCGGTCCACTCTAGGGCCGTCACATGGAAATAGCGGTCTAAGGCGGACCGTCACACGGCCAGGGGGTAGGGGGAAGCGACGCGCCTACCCTAGTGCGTCGCTTGGAAGCGGCGCACCTAGGCCAGGGCGTCACATGGCACCCCACACCCACGAAAACCACAGGGAAAGTAACGCGCTTACCCTGGCGCGTCGCTTGTAAGCAACGCGTCGGGCTCAGTGCGTTACTCGCATATGACGCGCCTAGACCAGCGCATCGCATGGCCCTCACGCTCGGGATGGAAAGGGAAGTGACGCGCCTGCCCCAGCGCGTCGCTTGTAAGTAACGCGCTGGGCCCAGTGCGTCGCTTGGCCCATCCACATGGGGGACAACAGGAAGTAACGCTCCTGCCCCAGTGCGTTACACGCATGTAACGCGCCTATCTCGGTGCGTTACATGGCCTGACCCCCAACGGTCAAAACCCAACGGTCGAAAGCATGTGACGGCCCAGCCCAGGGGCGTCACTAGCAAACGGCGGCCAGTCGCAGGACCGTTACAGCCCTCGACCCCAAAGGCCAACACCCAGGGAAGTAACGCACCCCTCTAGGGGCGTTACAAGCATGTGACGGTCACTGGAGTGACCGTCGCTTGCCCCAGAGCACGCTACGGCGGGAGAACCCCAAAAACACCAACCACGCCCCCGTACCTCCACCGGAGAGGGGGAAAACAAGGGGGAAGACCCCTGGGGACCCCTAGCATGCATCTAAGCCACCAAAACATAGAATCATGGGCTAAAACCATAGATCGGGCGGCTCACCCCAAAACATGGAAAAATCCCAAAAACGCCCAAACATGCCTCTCTCGGCCTCCCCGCGGCCTACAAACCACGGAAAAGAACGGCGAAGAGCTAGGGAACGTCACCCTACCTCAATGGAGCGAATGCTCCGCCGGATCGTCCACGAATCGCGAAGAACGCTTGAAAACCCTCGTTCTTCCTTAAGCTTCCCACGCTTGCCGCACGCCCCCACGACCGCCTCGCCGCCGCCCACGTCGCCGCGCCGTCGCCCCGCCGCCGTCTGCAGCCGAAGGGGAGCTCGCCGTGGCCAACCGGGAGGAAGAGAGGGAGAGGGAGGGAGACACGGTGGAGGAGGAAGGAGGAAGAAGAAGATGGTGGGGGGAGAGAGAAAAGAAAAAGGGTTTTATAGAAAAACCCGGAAAATCCGTAAAATTTCAAAAAAATAGGAAATCACACCCCCGCGATCCTCGGAACGCACCGATCGCAACGGTACCACTCGTGTCCGTGTGAACAGCCCGGTTCACCCGCAACGAGCGTCCGAAGAGAAAAGCCGAAACACACACCGGGAATCGGAAAACACACGCGGAAAAGCCGCGGAACGCCTCCGGGCCTCCGAAACGACTCCGGATCGCGCCGACCCGAACACGAAAGATGTCCGAAACGAAATTTCGGACACAACGGAGCTGGACACTCCGAAAACCAGATCCGGGACCCACGAAGAAGGATCCGAAAGGTCCGGGATATTACAGCTGCTGTTGGTGTTGGGCCTGCAGGGCTCCTCCCAGCCCTGCCCGGTGGCTCTGGGTGCCTCCACGGCGCCTCTGGGAGTTCCTCCGCCGCGCCTCCCTCCCCCTCGGGTCGATACGTCTTTGGCGACTCTCTCACGCCACCGTCACGCAACAGTTGGCGGGAAACTCCCCGTCGCGCGCTTCCCTCCAAGCTGGCTGCAGTGCCCCCCCCCCCCCCCCCCCCCCCTTGGTGGATTCGCTTCTGCTGGTGCTGTCCCTATCCCCGGCGTCCTCCCACCCTCTACTGGTGCATCCTCCGCGCATGGTGAAGCCCCTGGTTTTGACGGTGCCGGCGTACTGTCGCCAGCTCTGCTTTATGGTTGTCCGACGTTGCGTCCTCTTCTCCGCAGGCCGTTTGCCCGTCGCCCTCCGACGGTGGCCCTCCCAACCTCACCGTGCCCACCTCTGGGCCTTGGGTTGCTGTCCAACCCTCGGCTGCTGCGTCCAACCCCCTCCGACCTGCTTCCTCCTCCACTCCCCCTCACCTCCTTGGTCCGTCGATCCCGTCTGCTCCGTCGTCCGCCGCCTGTTCACTTCCGTCGTCCGGCACTGTTCTTGATGGGACAGGGCCCAAAAATGGTGCTCTGTTTCCTGTTGCCTCATCGTCTTCGCTTTTGCTGTTTGGGCCGTCGTCGGATGGCTCGCCCTCTCCTGCTGCCTTCCTGCCCTCCGGGGCGGTGATCGCCCATGTTCAGCTTCCTGGCGCTTATGACTCGCTTGCTGGCCCCTACCCCGGCGCTCTCGGGATCCTGCCCTTCTTGGATCCGTCGACGGCGACACCCCGCCCTGCCTTGTCTCCATCGGCCTCCCCCTTGTCCTTCCTGTTGCGGTGCTTCTGCCTCTGTTGCACCCTCCCCTGGCCTCGTCGTCCCCCCGGCCTTTGGAGTTGTTGCCGGCGGAGCTTCACCGCCTCCGTGCCTAGGTGGTGTCTGCGTTCCCTGGTTTGCTCTTGCTGCCGTGGCATCCCTCCTCCCTCCTGCTGGTGCCGGTGCTGCGCCTGCCCCTCTTCCTTCGCCCGTGCCCTCTCCCCCGTTCGCCCGTCCCCCTCCCACTTCTCCTCTTGCTTCGTCAGTCCTCCTCTCCTGCCCTCTGCTCCCCCTCCGTTAGCCACCCCCTTCACCCTGCCTTCCTTGTTCCCCTTCCCCTCCTGCCCGCCAGCCTCCCCTTGTTCATCCTCTGGCTCCCCCTCGCGCTGCCTTCCTCCTCCCCAGCCCCCCCCTCGACTGCGTTCCTCCTCCTTCTCCGGCTCCCTGCTGGTTCTGCCCCATCCTACTCCTCCGCCGCCGCATGCCTCTTGGCCCTGGCGCCCCTCCCCCCGTCTGTCCTCCTACTCTCTCTTCTCCCCATCCCTCCATTGCTCCTCCCTTTGGCCTATCACCCTGGCTTCTCTTCCCACCCGCGGGCCCCCCCTCCCTTGCCTCTTGTCCTTTGGCCCTCTCTCGCTCCCTGCTCCCCCTGTCCTGGCTCCCCTTCCCCCCCGCCTGCCCTAGAGCTGCCTTCCTCTTCCCCAGCCTCCTCTCCTCTCCCTCCTTCTGCCCCTGCCCCCCCTTGTTTCCTCCTGCTCCTCTTCTGTCGCCTGCCCCCTTGGACCTGACTCCCCCTCCCCCCGTCTGCCCCTCCTGCCCTCCAGCCCTCTCTCCCGACGCCTTCCCCTTGGACCTGCCTGTCTCTACCCTTCCTTCCCCTCCCCTCCCTGCGTTCTCCCTTCGGTTGCCCTTGCCTCTGCTCGGCCCTGCCTCCCTTGGCCCTGTCTCTCCTCCTTCTCCCTCCGTCTCTCTTCTCCCGTCATCCCCTTGGCTCTGTCTTCCCCTCCCCCTGCTTGCTTCCCTGTCTTCCCCTCCCCCCTGCTTGCCACCGGTTGGTTTCCCCTTCCTGGTGGCGCTGCCTCACGGCCTGCGGACGGCTCCTTCGGCTTCGGATGAGGAGTCACCCGTGGTCTATGTGCTTGCTACTCCTGCCCAGACCCCTGCGGCCCTCCTCGTTGCCCCTCTGGTGGGCTCATCGTCGCTGCTCCGACATGGTCCCCCACCACCCTCGTGTCCTGCTCCCGTTCGAGCTCTCGCATGCTGATGCGCACACGTCTACATGGTGGGTGACCCATCCCAGACGCGCTCCCAACCGCTGGCCAAGCTTGCTACCACCGGCGACCACATTTTCTACGTTCTACATCAGCGTTATCTTGCCCCATGGCTTGGGCTTCGCTTCTGTTCTTCCATTTTTGGGATTTTTTGGGCCTTGTCCACATGTTCTTCTTCGAGCTCCTCCCTTCCTTAGCAAGATGCCCCCCCTCCCCCTGGACTTTCGTTGTCCCCTGTATCCCCCCCTTCTTTCCCTTCTTACCTACTATATATAAAATTTCTTGTAAGATGGCCGAGGTGAGTATCTCCCCTTGCCCCCTTCAAGTATGACTTTAGTTAAAATATATATATATATATATTTTTTCTGGATCTTCCCTTCAAAATTGAAGACCTGACAATGCACTGATTAAAAATTTCTTAGATTTGATACGAGGCAGTCAACACTGTTACAATAAAAAATCGGCAAACCGTGCTCCTGGCAAATAAAAAGTTCATGAAAGATCTTATAGCTTACGCAGGATTTGGTTACTCAGTCCATACTGCCCTTTTCAGAGAGAGATAACAAATATCACACAAATATCCTCCAGCTTTTGACAATAAGATAAGAACAAGACCTATTAATTTCACAACCAGATGGAAACGGGGAACATCGAAAGCATTCTAATAATACACAACAGGATTACATCTTACATGCAAACAAAGGGCATTTCCTCTGTGACCAGTCAGAAAAAACTACAAGAAAGGTTACAGAAGAATGCCACAGCAGAGCAAATACAAGCATCAGAGCCCATTACAAGAACCTACTTTGAAACCTTACATGGCACACCCACAAGCCAAAGGAAAACAGGAAATTGAAACTTCTTGCCTCTGAACCTTGAAGAAATACCAGTACCAGGGCAAGTTACAAGACCCTACTGCTTTGAGACCTCACACGGCACACCCACAACCACAAGCCAAATAAAATTAAAAAAAAACTGGTTATAGTTCTTGTGCAGTCCTATCCTCGTCTGGAACTCGAACAAATAGAAGTTGCAGAGAGTTGTTACAGAAACCCACTTATATCATAATCTATTCTGAAGCTTCCAGGCAGAAAAAAAGGCAGAGAAGCAGAGGAACTTCCAAACCGACAAGGAAATCCAGCTACTTGACATAGAGACCACCTTGTTCCTCTGTATTTGCGGGAAAAAATTACAGATACAGAGTCATCGGCGGCACGGACACAGCAGAGAAACAGGGGTTATGCATTGCGTAGAGCCCCCAAGCAGCACCCGCTTCCCTGAACTGAGAAATAGTAATAGATTGGAGAACATGAGAAAATAAAACTAGAGAAGGCGAAAGAACACAAAATTTAGAAGCAGCAATTTCCATAGGCATCCGCTTGCTTCCTCCCTCCCTCCCTCCCACCAGCGGGAACAAAAAAGAAAGCAGCTGCAGAGGCAAAACTGGAGGACTCACAGACCGCTTCCTAGGATGAGAAGCTCCACCAATCAGGAGTCGGAGGTGCCCTCGGAGGTGTAGGCGCTGCTTGAGGCCGGGGTGGTGGTGCCGGAGCCCCCGCCTCCGTTCGACCAGCTGGTGCGGGTCAGAGCGGCGAGGGATCTGAAGAAGTCCCTGATGATGCGGTTCCTGATCTGCCCCCGCCGGAGTGGTGGCCTCGCCATCTTCGGGGAGGGCGGGGCCTGGGGTTGCTCCATTGCGAGCAGAGGATCTTGGGAAGGGACAGGGGGAGCTGAGGAGGAGAAGCGGAACAGGGGAAGGAATGTGAAGGTGATGAGAAGGTTGGAAGGGAGGATCAAGGATAAGGGCAAAGGGGCCCAATTAATAGCGAGGGGTAGCCGTGTGAACGGGGACGCACACAAATAGGTGGCTTAGGTCGTGTGTGCAGTGCACCTTGGCGCAATGTGCCTGCCGCATGTTTAGGCCCACCTTGATAACGGGTTAAGTCCGAGTAGAGTAAGTTAATCGGGGTCGGATGGAATATTCCTTGTTTGATTTTTTTTCTTAATCAGAGTCGGATAGGGTTAAAGTGGATTAACTCATTTCTACGAAATAGGTGGAATGAATTAATCCACCTCAATTAAGATTAGGGGTCGAGTGGATCACCTCAAATAGATCACCCGTCTCTACCCTAACTCGTTATCAAACTCGCCCCTAAGGGGCCACTATTAACATATCAGGTCAACCAGAGTCCATTAGATCTATGGTTGATCAAGTAGTGATACATTTCAATCACTTATTTGGTCAATAATGTATAAGAGGTACGACATTCTCACCGGTCAAAGTGTAAGATTATATGATGATCCGTGTCTAGCTCGAAGTATAACATTTCACCACCTCCCCGTTTGTGTTAGAAATCGGATTGGACGGTAGGGCAAGTGAGTCAAGTTAGGATGATAAAAAAGTTAAGGGACGAGTGATAAAATAAATGTTGATTAGGAGAGAAAATGAGGCCCAAACAATGTTATCTATATTAATTACCACTAAGTGGAGGGCTGTGAATTAGATGGTCAGGCTAGGCAACTTTTTGAATAACTGAGATTATCTATTGCCTCCAGCCTCCCATCTATTTGAGACTGACACCCGTCGGTTAATATTTGTGATGTCAATTAACTTTTTTTGTCACATAAAAAGTAATTAGTGATTTTTTAATAAATTATCAAGTGATCTATCGTGGCCCACTTCTACAGTCCAGCAGGGAAAAGGGTAAATGAGATCCATGATACGGAGTTCCGTGAGTTTTCCTGCGCCATTTTCTTCTCGTTAGTGGGGACCACCTCTTGGCCCCATTTTATTTGAGATTTATCTAAAGATAATCTCCATTTTAGTTTAAAATTAAATCATTTTATTTTGACGGGAATAGATTTAAATAATTTACTTAAAAGTGACTTAATTTGACTTAAGTCAGATTAATCTATCCCACCTCCAAAGGTGAGATAATTTAATCCGATGTCATGTCACAGTAAAAAAGAATAAAAGTGGATAAAGTAAATCTACTTAAATTTAATTGGGTCATCTTTAATCCCAAGTCAAAGTGTGGCTAATGGTAACACATAAGGTAATATAACACATCACTTGCTCCTAATTGTAAGCACCAAATAAGAAGAAAATGGCATAAATAAATTTGTGAAATAGTTTTGACAATCCACGAAACGAAAAAAAATACATGAAATTTATTGTTAAAGATGAATTTGTGAAAAAATCATTCTTACAAATATTTTAGCAAACATATATCACTATGTAAATTTGAATTATATAAAAATATCATATTTATTTATAATTATATCATTTCTTTTTATCAAAAATTTATAAAAAAATCACATTTAAATGATATTTATATATTATTTAAATTAATCTAATGATACGTCTGATAATATATTTTTAAGAATAATTTTTTTTTAAATTCACCTCTACCAATAATTTTCATGTAAAAATCAAAAAAATAAGATGATCGCATGTGACAGCTTGGGAGGGGCTGACGTAGACCTGGGTGGGGCCTTGTGACCCAGGGTAACTTGGCACCCAAGCTCCCCCCCCCCCCCAATGGTGCCGGCAAGATTCGGACTTGTGGGGAATCTTTGACGATGGAAACCCAAATGCATGGATTGGCTGCACTCTACCGCGCGAGCAGATCGACTTTATCAAATGATTAATCTTGCTGACCAGAGTGTCGTCAATGACGAGTACGTAGAGTGGTGGGGAAGTTAAAGAAGCGCAGTTCTAGCTACTACTACGCGTAAACGCGGGCTTCGGGTTCTTTTCTGATCGATGGGTGCCGAAGAGAAGTCGACCCCAAAGCAGTGGAATCATCCCATTCATCGCCCAGTCGACGAAGATGGAGATGGTAAATTTTTTTTTGTTCTGTAATATTTAGAATTTGTTGTCGAGATTGAGCAAGATAATTTGAACGGGTGACGAGCAGAGTTTTCAAGAGAACGAGCTTAGCTGGGAAGAAGGCAGCTAGCCACAAGGTACAAGAGAATTAACAGAGTAGAATTACCATTGACTGTCTTGCTTTGACGAGATGCACTTTTGGGCGTCGTAGCACATCAAAACTGGGGGACCATGCATCCACAGGTGGGAGTGGAGTGGGTTTTTTCTACGTGGAAGATGGAGGAAGCTGGGAAGAAGGCAGCCACAAGGTACAACTGCTGGAAGCCTTCGAACATCTGAATGCCGATGCCTGTGTAACGGGACACTTTTGCTGGGCGGTGCCCAGTTGAGGTTTTCCGGGCCCCGCTTGTCCCCACAACCGGCCAAACAAAGACAGAGAAGGCACTGAGAAAAATGGTGGGAGGGAGAAATCCGCAGCTTGGTGCCCATGTCTTCTTTTGTTTGGAGATTAAGTTTGCAGGTTTCTCTTGGTCCCGGGCATCTGGAAGCTGAATGTGGGTGCAGCCAAATCCGGTCTCCTCCTCTTTGTTTGTGTGTGTGTTGTCTTTTTTATGTTTTTGTCTTTTTTGTGTGTGGTTGATTGTGTTTGTGAGGAGTGCAAGGAAATTTAATTCTTTAGGAATGTGTTCCTATGGGATTTTTTTTCCTGCACAGCTACTCTTAACTCTAGTTTTCATTGTATAATTATATTCTACAATGAAATTAAGAACAATGGAATTGAATTAGGTGATTGACATGGAGTTAATTATCATCTTGATTGTCAAAGTCTTAGCTTTTATTGGCCAATAATTACAGATGCACGTGGGGGAAGAATACTAAATTTTTATATGTATGCCGCTATAATGTAACATATACTTGCAATATATATGTCTCTGACTTTCATGAATTGTAAAAAGTACCACTCTTAGTGCTTCCAAATAATGGTTGTAGTTATGTACACACTTCCAGTTCTTAACGCCATATGATCAAGTTAATTTGAAAGGAATATTCTTAATTAGAAGATGTTACAAAAGTGTTAAAAGTATAAACAAATAAAAAATATCACCCAGATTCTTGTGATCTCATCATCAAGCTCTTACAAACCATGCTTCGATGGTACATATATATATATATAGTCTGATCATTTAAACATTTAAACTGTATTTAAAACACAGCGAGGGGTATAGTTGTAATTATCTAGAAGTGTTCATGAGTATCTTTGTCAAGTGATAGAAGTGATCAGACGTATAAACGTAAGTACCCTTGTCATGGTGGTATATATGCAAACATCTCTAAATTATTCTATCTCTTTCTTTGCTAAAAGACAATTGAAATTAATATATATATATATTTGTATATATCCTAAGGGAAGGATATCTAACTACTTTTTTCTTTGCTCGAAAGGACGTTCCAACTTCCAAGTCAAAATCACGCGGTTACTCCGCTTTGGGCGTCCGAATATTCCACTGCCCGAAATATATATTCCAGTTGTCAAATGATATTTTTGCTCGATCGTATATATTAATTAGCTAGTTGACCTCCTATCCCCTATATTCCACCCATTTAATTATTTTGTCGCTAAAATGGGGGTTAATTAAGTTTGCCGATTAATTAAAGTTTGGTGAAAATAATCTGTCATAAAGTAACGTTTGACAACGTGTGATTAATTAGTTAATTGGAGTCAACTTCATCCAACTTCAACTAATAAAATTTCATGGAGATCACGACGTTCCATCTTTATTCCATTGACTCTGGTCCTATGTACGTGCGATGATGCACTTTTAACTTGCTCATGCAGCTTACGCGGTTTGTATGGTTGAGCACACGGTTGTGGGTGTTTGAACAAATTAAGAACACAGACTTAATTAACGTACGTTAGCCATGGTTGTGTCAATGCCCCCACAAATTGATTAAGCACCCAACGTACGGATTTCTTCTCCCTTCAGAAGCATCCGTATATAGTTGAAGCTGGAAAAACGTCACGGACACGGTTGACATCCAACACCGTCGAGTAGGGATGTCAATAATCGATAATTTAATAATCGTTCGCTTCGTTAACTTAACGAATAGTAAATGGATAGTATTTTTCCTTTCGATAAATTAACAGATATAAATATAGATATATCCGATTTCTTAGCGGATACGGATACAGATACACCTCATTTCGAATTCATATCCGTCCGTTACCGTTAAACAAGTTTGTATTTGACTCAAATAATTTAGTGTCTTGAAAAAAATGATATTGAGGATGAGATATACTTATAATTTAAGTCATTTCTATTTTCACGATGGTAAAATATTTCTAAATTTTAAAATATTTTATACTTTTTTAAATTATCAACTTAATATAATCTTTATTTTCATGATAGATACGTAAAGAATGAGAATACGATGGAGATTAAAGTCTAAAATAATTAATTTATTTTATTATTTAAACTTTATATGTTTTATATTATCTTTAGAGATATTGTAATATTATATATTTGTATATTTTTAATTATATTATATGTTGACTCATGAATAACGATGACACAAGAACTAAATTGAAATATATTTGTTTATCATATAGATTGTTCTTTTCAATTTAAAATTTTTTTCTGATTGAGTTAATTTGCATCTTAAATTTTAAATTTACATGTATTTTTATGTCTGGTAACTATCCGTTAACCGTCTGTTAATCGTATTTTTCGGATACTTGATAACGGTTTCAGATACACCACTTTTCGAATACTTAACGAACAGTAAACGAATACGGTTCTTCCTTATCGGATATAGATACGGATAATCCACTATCCGCACTATATCTGATCCGTTGACATCCCTACTACCGAGTTCACGAGGGTACTAGAAATACATATTGTAACGATCGGACGCCATAGTCAATTCGTTCCTGCATGGAGCTCTCTCTCTTTTGTTTGGCAGGGTCAACTGGCTTGGCGAAGTTGGATTCTTCATCGTGTAATTAATCTGTGAGAAGGGGATCGCTTATATATATATATATATATATATATATATATATATATATATATATATATAGAGTTGCTGTGCATGATAGACTTAGCGATTATATACCTCATAAGAGAAGACAATATTACAGCTTACAAACGAAGTAGAAAGGTCAAATTAATGAGTTGGTGTGATAGACTCATTGATTACTTCATAAGAGAAGACACTACAGCTTACAAACAAAGTAGAAAAGTTTAAGATGAGTTGGTGTGATGGGCCTATATACAGTGATTACCTCACAAGAGAAGACATTCCATCTTACAAACAAACTAGAAGATTACATAGCTAGGTTCCTATATATGAAGTTGGAACTAAGAAAACAAGAAACAAACACCCCCCCTACATACCCCCACCCTAATTAACCCACCAACTTTTCCTGCCTCTAAGGCTCCATGAAGCTTGTTCATCATAAGACTAATTCATTAGAACACAAAGCCGCATGACACAGCATCCATGCACTCTTTTATTCTTCCCTAAACATATATGCACCTCCATTTTACTTTACATCCTGGTCTTCTACTATACCTTCTTGGGATCCTTTCAAAGCACCTCTCCTGCCCACCTCAAACCACAGCCTCGTTGATGGAGTTGGTGGAGCCGAGGAAGCGGCGCGGCGCCGCCGGTGGCCGCTGCGTCGACCCAGCAGCAAAGCTTGGCGCTTCTGGACTGTAGCCGCTTGAGGCCGGGTCTTCACCTTGGCACTGCTGCTCTCTTCGCCCCCCTCCTCCTCCCCCTTTCTTGTTGGCCATGGTGAGGAGTGAACGCACGAGGACTTCGACCACCTTGACCTTTACCTGCCCTCTCCTTGGCTTTCCCTTGTGTGGATCGGGCACCTCATACCCCATTGCTGCCCACACAAGTAGCTAGTAGTAGAACCAGGAGCACACCTGAGGAGACTTGTCGGGGTTTGGGGTGGGGGGAGAAGGCGGTTGGGGTATATATATATATATAGAAGAAGAAGAAGAAGAGGAAGAAGGAATGGAGTAAAGTTGCTGAGTGGGACATGGGAGAACAGAATTATGCTTCTCACTCCTCAGGGTGGGAATAAAGAGTGGGTACGTAGGACCGTGACACAGCGCGCAAGTGTGAAATGCATATGAGACATGAATATTATGTATTATTGAATAGAAAAAGAAGCAGCTGGGAGCCCTTCATGATCAGCGAGGCCCTTGGAGAACAAAGGAGGAGCCACAAAAGAGTCTTCAAACTCCAAAGGAGACGACAGAATGATACTCATGTCATTTCAGATGGTGACCTGAGGGAACACTGAGTATGTTCTGTCTCTTTCGTCTGTTCTTTTTCTAACTAGCTAGGAGCCTAGGACGGAATTAACCTACAACGCCAATTCTTTACTATGCACACTTTTGATTATTCCAGTCTCTGGGTTCAATAAGATCTTGACAACAAAGTTGTCGGATTGCAGATGAAAAGATGAACTGGGCGGATGAATTATTTGGATTCCTTCTCGTTCAAATTGAAGTAGCATGCATTCATGTTCGACTGCAGTGATGTGAGATGGCAGCAGCTAGAAGCTCCCAACGAGGGTTGGTGATTAGATTATTGCCCGAGTCTTTATTGCATAGAGAAGAGCTTCTAGAGTTGTCTTGGACTGTGTTCAGAGCAATCGCTGGCGTAAGGACATGACGTTGTGCGACGGCCAGCATCCAACAGTGAACAGTGCATGGCAACATGAGACTAGAGATGCAAACGGTAAAGGATAACCCATTTATTCATCTGATTATTAATTTAAAAATCCATTGATAGACACTTTTCGAACAGGGATCAAGCAAAAAAATTCAAATACTAGAGATGCATAGCGGATAACATGATGGATACACATGTCAACAAATCCGATATCTGATATAAATTAAATCAGAAGTTATTTAAAATAAGCATTATATTTTAATTATACTCTTATATTAAAATACGAAGGTCCTCACTGACCAACCCTCGTTTATTTCGCAACTCTTTTATTTTTAGAACTTAGAAGCATGCGTAATATATAAGTCCAAACAAATTTTATATGAATCTTATTTTAAAATCATTTGCTCTTAAAACTTGCAGATATTTATATATGTGACTAATAAACAATTTTATATGAGTCTTTAGTTGAAACTCTTTTAGAAGTTTTTTTTTTTTGGTAGAGTTTCTTTAAAATATCTTATATGCATCACTTTGTATCCGGGCCAGGACCCTACCTGCAAATGTGCTGCTTTTCGTGGGTCTAATTACTTATGGACTTCAATAAATAAAATTTTAAATTGTCGTGTCTGAAAGTACAGTGATTTATCTCAAACCTAGAGAATTTAAAACACCAACAATAATCACACTTGCACCATCCCTTGACCTATTCTTCTACAAGGTTAGGGGTATCATGAACTCAAGGGAACTCCCACCTCAATTAATGGACCGAAATCCATGTTCTTCTTCAACCATTTCATACCTTTTCCCGTTGAAAAATTGGGAACTGCATGCTGCAGAAGAAGTAACTTTTAGACGAGTAAGGAAGGAATTTCTTGGCTGAGTGGAAGTAAACGAGTGGGAGGACTGTGACTGGAGGTGTGGAATGAATCAGAGATTTGAGCAGTACATTTTATTGGACAGCACATAAGCAGCTGGGTTCTTCATCACCAGACTTGGGAGCTGACCAGAGGAGGAGCTAGCCTAAAAGAACCTCTGAATTCCAAAAGAGACACACCGAATCATACTACAGATGTAGCGATGCGAATCCAAATGGTCCCAGAATTTAAGGAGCATTAATTAAATTTGCTAATGTCATGTGCAAATCCAGTGATCGATGGGCTGTTGACAGAATGGGTTAGATTAATATTGCTTAGTCTTGGAATCGCTTCCAAAGCAATGTGGACCACCTCTAGACCAAGTGACCAGTTACACTACACTGAAGACTTGACTTGTACCAGACCGCCCCCAGGCAAAGACGAAGCCTTGCCAGCCTGGTTCAACATCCAACAGCGGCCAGTCAATTCCGGAGGAAACATCAGACCCATTTTGCTTGTCCAGCGCCAGTAGATGGAAGGGGACGTACACCTACATTGGTTTGGAGATCTACTCGGATGACATTTTTTAAAAATTATCTCTGTAAACTAATCATGAGCTAATTGGATCATGAGAGGTCGACGTTAGCGACGCCGAATCGGTGTCAGCTCAATCCCCTGCTACTACTGTCAGCTCGGAGTTGGCTCATAAGGGTAGCAAAAAGAGTTATTCACATCGTCGCTAGCCGTCGGTTTGGATTCTCTCAAGGCCGGTTTCATTTGAATCACTGAGCTTTTCTCAGATAACCACTGCGTTACCCGACCCTTTGCTCACGAGGATGGTAGCCGGATGAAAGAAGATGACGATAACGCCGTCGGAGCCGACGCCGGATGCTGCCGCATGACCCCGCCAGCCACCGTCTGTCGCTCCTCTTCTCACCCGGTGCGGGATGCAGCGCGGACGCCGTGGACGATGGTGTGGAGACACCGTCGGACACAATCGAACGACGCCGGATGTCGGCGCCCTTCTCCTCTCCGGCATCCCCCTCCTCGCTGCGAAGGAGGACGATGATGACGACACATGGTTAGCCCTGAACGACCCCGAGCACCGTATTCGGGCGAATCACTCGAATGGTTTATCCGCCGAATAAGACCGAGTACCCTAACCGACCCAGAATGCCCCATCCACATAGTCAAATCGAATATGCTAAATTAGGTCAAGGCGCTCGGGCTTATTCGGCGATCCAAGCCGCCCTCAAAATTTGGGAAGATTTTTATTTTTTTGCATCGTTACCCTTGTTAGAAATATAATTGGTTGAGAGTATGTTCTAGATCTGCATCTATATGTATACCTTTCATTTATAAGGATTACGTGACATGTACGTTCTCCCGGTCAACTTCATTTAATAAATCATTTAGACCGTGTTTGACAACGGGGTTGTCCACCGGTTAGCCGACATCGACTAACCGGTGGGCCCCGCCTCCGCCCACCCTCCCCCTCACAGAAGAAGTCTAATCGGGGTCGGGTACCGTAACCGACCCTTCGGAGTCCCGGTACTCGGTTCTCAAAGCCGCCCTTAAGTTTCCTCGTCAACGATGAAGCAAAAGAATAAGGAATATTTCAGAAGGACTGATTTGAACGTGGTGCCCAACTCTGGACAAGAGTCATGTGTGCGAGGAGAGAGTGTGGGCCCCCCATATTTCTCTCTCCTTATATGAAAAATTGTGCGACGTTATTCCGATATCAAATCGACCCTAAATATTTTGACCAAAATTTATCATAAAGATATCTGTGAATTGTGACATAAAGTTCATGTACAAAAAATGTACGTACAAATGTAAATTTAGGATAAATTCTCGTACGATTTTATTTCTAATAAGGGTATTGATACTAAAACTCCTTAAAATAATTAGGACTTGCAACGGTGAAACAATCTCGTGGGAAAGCGGAGGAGGGAGTGTGATCTCCTACTAGTATTTTTAAATTAAATCATCTTTATTAATTACTAAGATTATTAAATTAATAAGAGTTACACTAAAAACTTTTGATTTTTCTCCCTACAAAAGAAATAACGTACACAGACATTTGACCTATAAATTTAAACGTAAGATTGTTACGCAATAATCTTAAACTCTAACAATTAACATGCAATGTTCTCCTCGATGATTTAATTCATTGCATGCGAACGTCTCGTAAATTTAACGGGTATAACATATAAAGAGATTATCTCCCATGAATTTAAGAGCTCAGATGTCAGCACCCTGACAAATTATCATGGTGCCGACCTCACGTGAACATTTCCCGTATATATATATATATATATATATATATTAAAGCAATTACAAGGAATACTTGTAGTGTGTGATACCTAAGAGAGAGAGAGAGAGAGAGAGAGAGAGAGAGGGGTTCTAGTAATAAATTATTTCTACGTAGCTTCAAAGATTTTATATGCACGAGAATTTGGTGCTATTATTGTCTAGTATTTAAATTATTATTGTTCTTGGATTTTATGTCATGAGATAAAGAATCGTCATTAATTGAGATAAGATCTTTCTCTCTAAATTTTATAAAAATATATATCCATGAAATTGGCATAATTATAAGACAAATTAAATATCCATTCAGTGATAAGATATTTTTAAATATGTATTATATTATCCTCATAAATTAATTATTTCATAATTTTTTATTGTTGAATAAAAAATAAGTTATATTTGCAATCTTACTAGATATTATTACAATTGTAATCACTATCACAACTATGATAGTGACTTTAATTAATATTGATCTCAACTATATATGTATGTATATATTTAAGAGGAGAATGCTTATAATGATATATATAACAATGTATAAGATCAAATGAAAATTAGTAGCAAATTTATGATTGGCATTATATTTTTATTATGGTTTTAACATTATTCTAAAGAATTAATATAGTACTAATTGTATAAAACCATTAAAGATATATTATATTCTAATTAATAAAAATTAAAAATATAAAATTTGAGGTTGAATGATGGAACTATACTCATAAATGATCCTTGCATCTATTGTCTTGTTCTCGTTCATAAAGAACAAAAGTTAAGATATTATTGGAAATCTATTCCACGATGAATTGTTCTTTGAACCTATCAATTTGATCTGGACTGATTATTTAGCCTAGCATGCATAATATGATTGCTTAAGACTTTTGAGGTTTACGACTTTTCAATGCCAATGTCATAGGACTCGATCTAGTCCCAGAGAGGAGCACCTCAAAAAATACATAATGATCACTTGACAGAATGTCTCGCTTGAGATTTCTCTCTTAGGCCCTGTTTATTATTCGAACAGGGTTACCGTGTTCGACCCAAAAGAGTCGAACACGGTATCCGATCCCGAGCAACTGCATTTGTGTGAGGGGAGTTGCTGAGCCCCGCTTTATCTTCTCTCTCCTCAATTTGCTATTCGTCCGACAATTCGAGTATCAAAATGACCCTTAGAGATTTTTTTACAGAACTTCTCGCTATAGACTTTCCCCCAGGAGTTTCTTGATCTTGAGATGTCACCATAAATTATTATCCGAGAGTTCTTGATCAATGGGTTCTATAAGAGATAGTTTTGAATGATATAACCATTGCACCTCTTATCTTGATTTGATTTGCTAGGCATTCATGAATGTTGCTTGTCATATTTATGGCAAAAGGGAAGAACGCCAAGAACAAAGCATACTACCTCCAGAGTGGCTCGCCATGACCCAGCAACTCCCACCCTCCGTCAACATATTTTCTGAGCTGACATCTGGTAGGTCGGCGATGAGGAGAGGGATGCCGGAGCACATGCTGGTCCCCCACAATTGCACAGTGCACACACAGCTCGGAGTTGAGGGCGCCAGTCTTGAAGAATGAGTGATTTCTATTTTTTTTTTCAATGAGACATTTCGTCAAACATCCATCGTGCACAACCATCAGTAACTGGGCAATTTGTGTGTACGATCCAGATTCAGGTATCTGATTACCAAAGATGTCAAAGGGAGAGATGGGTTACCGCCGAAGTGCGACGTCTCCATCCGGAATAGATGGCTCTAGCACAAGCCGTAGGAGGCAAAGCTGCTACACCAACTGCTGGACTACTGAGTCATACGGGGAGAACCTGCGTGCTCTTCATCAGCATCCCCCCAAGACCACCAAACTCTTGTCAAAAGCAGACATTCAGAAGAAGCTGAGAGGATTCTACAACACCATCTACACAATCTTCTCCACCCCACAACTCCCGCCCAGGGTGTCATCGGGCGGGCCAGCAGCCAGAGTGAGGCCAAAGACAGCAGCTTTGCGACGAAGCCTCTCTCGAGGCAACAGTAACAGTTTCAATACGGGTACCAAGCTGGATTAAATCTGATACAGTTATGACTGTTTTTTGTGAATAAATTTTGAAATCAATATAGCCTAACGAAACACTTGTTTTGAGTCCTTTTAATATCAATATCAAAACTAATATTGATATAGGTGTTTGATACTGTAACCAAAACAGGGCATAAAATTTTTCAAGCTCCAAAGAACTTGCACTCACTAGCAAGTTTCTTTTTCTATTGGGGTTGCTAACCTAGTGGCCATGAACTTAGATCCACCCCACAAGAATGCGAATTTAAAATTGAAGATTATTTCTTTACTTTTTGAGACATGATTTCAAGAATGCGAATTTAAAATTGAAGATTCTTTCTTTACTTTTTGAGACATGATTTTGGTCTTCTTCTATATATAATATAGCAGCACACTTCTATAATGACAGAATAATGCTCTTCGTCTCGAGAATCTAAGATCTCTTATTTATTACACATAAGAGAAGTCACCACTCTTCCATACATTTCATGTGCATTTGCTAGAGATTCGTTTCCAGAGAAAAGAATTTGGTTCGGATCGCTAAATCATACCACTAAAGCACAGAAATATTGCGGTTTACTTGTTCAAACAGTTTCCACAGCTCTGCTCATGTGTTATGCCTGTCATGCAGGCATTCGGTTCCGGATGGAAAGAAAACTGTATCAGTTTGTTAATGCTCGTAATGGTTTGCCTTGGTAATATTGACCATGGTTTGTCCTCTTGGTGAGAGTCGATCGTATCGTATCATATCTAGGTTGGACCAAGACGGTCGACTCGATATGAGACGACCCAACTCTCTTCGAGTAAGCTCAAGTCTGAACGAGTCAGACCTTATCGTATCTTATCTAGGCCTCATCGAGTCGATATGAATCGTCGATGCAATGAACCTTGATATTGACAACCATGACTTGAGTAATTAGTCTGCAAAACCTATTTCAAGCTTCCTACAACCCCATTTGTCTGCAGAGCCAACAACCAATTAGATTAGGTCTGATTCACAAGAGCACCCAGTTTATATATAACCTGGGACCTTACAGTTCTTGATATACAGAAGAAGAAGAAGAAAAAGAAGAAGAAGAGGCTTCCTTGTGCTGCCCCTCTGGCCTCTCCTTCAACAAGGTTAACCTTCATGAACTCAAACTAACTTGAGCCTCAGTTTGTCAGCAGAAATTTTATGTTCCCTTCTTCAACTGAAAACTGCTGCAGAGCAAGATGGGAGCCTAGGAAGAGCCGCGGTGTTGATGAACAAGTCATGCTTCTACTCATTGGCAATATCTTTTGATCCGCCCAGGTGAATTGTGCCCACCAAAATTATCCATCTTCTGAAGTGTAGCCACTTAATGTCGGCGGCGGCGACGAGCCGGAGGAGCAGCGTCCGCCATCTCCCTGCCCTCTCCTCCCACTGCCTCCTTTGTTGGACCCGATCGTGGCGACCGACCGGAGCAAGCCGCCGAAGATCTTTGCTTTGATTTGACCCCTCCTCGGCAGGGGGTTCCTCTGCTCCTTGCTTGCAGCAAAATTGGAGAATTCGTACACCATGGCTGAGATCTTTGGCAGTTCCTGAATGGGCTGCAGCCGAGGAGTGAGAGGCTGCTAGCCTGCAAGGGAGTGTAGGAGGGAGAAGGTGATGGTAGTGAATGCAAGACGAGGAGGAGAAGAGGAGAAGATGGGTATATGATTGGTGAATGCAGGGCTATGTGTATATATAGGCTCCACAGATGGATCAAAGTTCCTTGGGGTGCAAGATTTTTGAGGCTTTTCAACTGCAGCTGATGTCACAAGCACCTTTGAATGGTTCAAACGTGAAGACAACATGACAAGAAGGTTGAGAAAGGCCGTACACATGACCAATCACCACTGGACACATGTTTGATGACTGTTTAGACAATAATCTACTTCTCATGAAGAAGCCGTCCTCTCGATTCATAGGTTCAGGTACTGACATTTGACAACCGGTGTCATTTTCCATAATCTTACTGATGACTGTTTGATTGAGAGTGCACATTGGAAAGAGGTCGGTATTTAAGAGAATCTGCCCATCTCCTTTCGTTATCTCAAAAAAAAAAAAAAATTGTAAGAGAAGTAGGAGTGGAGGTAAGAGATGATGGTTCTACTCGTACCGAAACATCTACCTGAAGATCAATACTCTAGGAAAAAGAAAAAGGCTTTTGAATGTCATTTGTATACAGAAGCTCAGTAGACAAATTATTAGATATTTATAGATGTTTTGTCTTATGATTGTGGTATAAAGTTTTTAAAAGCTGCAGACTATTATATATAGCTCCACATGCAGATGGACCAAGGTTCCTTGGGAAGCAATATATTTAAAAATTTTCTAACTCAAGCTGATGTCACGAGCATCTTTGAATGGTTCAACGGAGAACCCAACATTGCATTTGAGGGCGGCCATACATATAACCCGGCCAATCACCGTTAGATGCATGTTGAGATCAAACAAAGACCAGATCACACGAGATGTTTACGGATCTGACATGAAATATTTGACGGACGACAGGGGTGGGTGCCCGGGGGGGGGGGGGCAGATGAAGCCAATTTAACGCGCAGGGGTCAGGATGAAGGTCTCTCGTCTTACTTGAACTGTTGAACAGGACCGAGCAAAGCGATAGTTTTATTGACGGGTAGGTGTGACTGCCGTTTTCGTTTCGAAGGAAAGAACGGTGCCCCCGTTTTGACTGTCTACATATTACTACTTGGAGCCAGCTCCTCGAGCACATCTGTTGGAATGAATTCGCGCAGATGAGGAAGCTATAAATATTCTGAATGCATTGTCTCCCTGCAACAGTGAGAAAAGAAAGACCTGTTGGTCAAGGTGAAATCAATTTGAGATGTGTTCCCCAGCGTTTTGGTCCATGGAACCCACGTGGGTCGTTGACCCATTTTGTCTGTGATCACAGTAGTCTCAGGAACGTTTGATAAGGATTGAGAAAGAGATTTATATTATTAGAATTAATGACATGAAACAAATTATTATATATGTCTCGTTGTACGTGAAAAATTAAATTTCAGTGAGGAGGAGAGATATAGATTCAAAAGATGGAGAAAATGAAAATTTTTCAAAAACTCTTTTTTAACGAGATTCTCAATAATTGCAATAGATTCCGATCATTAAAATGGAGGGAAAAATTTCAAAAGTGGGTGAATAGACAATAACATCTATAAAATTTGAGATTTGAATGTAAAAATTATGGATATTTTAGACAACTTCATATAAAATTCATTCACAATTGAGTGTGTTCTCAAATGAGATTATTAAACCCTTATTTTAAAATAAAAAAGTCACCTCTTTCTGAACAATGCGTAAAATTTGAATTCTCTAGATAAACACACGATCCCTACCAAATGCAGCCTAAGAAAAAATGAGAAGTATTTGTTACAATCTGGATATTGCAGTTTTCCCAATACATTATCTTGTCAAACGAATATGGATGGATGGAAGACGAAGTTATAATAAGATAGCATGGTCAATTGCAATCCCTAGATCGCAGCAAGTATTCTTGGGAAAGTCTGGATTATTTGTGATGTATTATTTAGTCGAAAAAGAAGTGGATGAGGGCAAACAATTAAGTTATTGCAGTAGTTTCAGTAAAAATTAAACTCTGATTTGGTATTAAACAATTTCTAATCTGACGGAGATTATGAGTTAAAAAGGACTCATTTTGGTGAAATCCAAGTCCAAACTGATATTTGTAACTTTGGTCGTCGGGATTCTTTCCAAACAGTAGAGTCGCCATAACCCCATAACCCTAACTGAAGTTCTCTTTGGCCAAGCGGTGAAAAGATCTGACACCACATTCCCAGAGAGGGGCTGAGGCAGAAACCTATTGGAACCCCCTTGAGGAGGAGGGAAAATACATGCATACATGGAAGTGTCCGTACGTACCCCTCACATAGAGAGAGGGGAGGCTAGTTTTCTGTCCGGCTCCACGTGACCCTCGGCTTCCCATGCAAGGGGAGACCAATGCTGTCATTCTCAACAGATCGATGCTTGGCGACCACAACCATGTTCAAGAGTTCGACCAAATGATGAGGCCTTAAGGCTTCACATGAGATCGATCACACATAATCTGTCTCATGTTTTTCGAACTTGGCCAACATGTTTTAGCCGTCCCATCCCACCAATTTGCTCCCTTCTCTCGAAAGAGAGCAGTCAGTCGGGATCTGGAGTTTGATGTTTCTTTTTAATCCGTCCTCATGAGCAAAAGAAAAAATCGACGTAGGTCTAATCATCTTGAGTTCTACAATGTCAGGCTGTCTGACGGTCTCTTTTTCTCAATTCGATCAATGGTGATGGCAGGTTAGATAAATTAGGTATACTTAGCATCCGATTATTATAAATATTTTCTTCTTCAGTTATTAATAATACACCCCCTTGATGTTAGGTGAGAAAATATTTCTCAGATTGAAGAGCACTCTCCGACTAATCACTAGATAGGACTTTTGATTAAAAAAAAAAAGCAGAACGAGATGGCAGCTTCACAAAAGGAAGCTCCACTCCACACAGTGGTTATAAAGCATCCGCTATATATTTGCTGACGAAACAAGACGTACTTCTATTTATTAACATTATCTTTCGACTCGTTGGCTGAGCTCAGTTCCCGAAACTTTGTATTCATCTGAGCTCGCTTCCGAGGCGTAGCCGCTTAACGTCGCCGGCGAGCCGGAGGTAGAGGAGTGGCTGCCTTCACCCTGCTCTTTCTTCCCCCTCCCCCCGTTCTTGGCGCCGATCGCGACGACTGGCCGGAGCAGGCCGCCGAAGATCTTTGCTTTGATCTGGCCCCTCCTTGGCAGGGGATTCCGCTGCTGCTTGCTTGTTGCAGAGTTGTTGGGGAATTCGTACTCCATAGCTTCAATCTTTTGCAGGTAACAGGAAAATGGACTGCAGAGTAGAGGGAGGCTGCAAGCCTGCATGGGAGTGTGGGGAAGAGAGGATGTGATTACAAAATGGGAGGAGATGGGGGTGTGAGTGGGTCAACGCCAGAGTATATATATATATATATATATATATATATATATAGGCTCCAAAGGTGGATCAAAGTTCCTTGGGATGCAAGACTTTGCAGGTTTTTCAACTGGAGGCTTATGGCACAAGCAGGATGCGTGCGGGAGGTGTGGAGGAGTTGAAGACAATTTAACGCTCAAGAGTCAGGATCAAAGTCTCCTCTCGGACTGTTGAACAGGACCGAATCGATAGTTCTGTTGACGATGAGATTTTACTGCCGTTTCACTGCCGCGAAAGAACGGTTCCCGGTTTGACTGTTGACTTGGGGTCACCCCTAGCACATCTGATGATATTAAATTGTGTACGTATCCCTATAAAATTTCTGATTACCAAATATATCTCTCGTAATTTATATCTATTATCGAAAATATCTTTTAAATAGTTAGAATGTTACGTTTATATACTCCTTTCATAACTGCCGTTGATTTGACTCGGACTAAATATAAGTTAAAAGGTTATATTACTAATATACTCTTGCGTTATATCGCTCTCTCTCCCTCCTCAATGGAAACCCTCGCTCTCTCTCCCTCCTCAATGGAAACCCTCGTCGTAGGGAGAGAGGGCAGTCAAGATGGGGAGGCCCAATAGAGGGGGTTCGCTAGAGGGTGGTGGATCGTCGGAGGTGGGGGAGACGGTCGGGAGGGGGGGGCAACTGAAGGAGCTAGGAGGAGGTTGGCCGGGAGTAGATCGACGTGACTAGTGCGATGAGACTGGGGCCACGAAGAAGGGCCGATGAGGAGGCACTGGGGGCTGCAGACCCATGCGAATCTATGCAAGTAGTGGCGACGACGAATGAAGGAAGGGTTGTGGGTAGTTTTATGCTCTCCGACGATAGTAGACTGGAGAAGGGTTGGGTGCACTATGGAGGTCACGATGGAGGGAGTCGAGAGGGGTGGGGGGGAGATAAGGGAGACCTGAGGTTGGGGGGGGGGGGGATTGCTCGTCGAGGAGAGAGGAGGGGGCCGGGAGGGGTGTTGGTGGGGGGGGATGGGGGAGAGCATCTCTCTCTCTCTCTAGATATTTTGGATATTTTACACATACTCAAATGATTTTGTTGAAATATTCCTCCAAATATTCATCTGACATAGGGGACATTAAATCAAAAGGGTATAATCATAATATTTCTAGTTATTTGGAAAGTATTTTTGATAATAGGTTTAACTGTGGGATATCTGGGAATCGAGAACTTTGTAAGGGTATACATATACACTTTCCCTAAAAGTTTTACATTATTGTGAGGGCGGATGAGGAAGCTATTCTGATGCATCGTCTCCCCTGCAACATTTTATTGACACCAGATGTGTGCCCACTGTTTCAGTCCACGGAGCCCACGTGGCTCCTTGACCCATTGGTGGACCCGTGAAGAATGGTACCGATTCTACTGTAGTTTTAATTTGCCAAACCCAATTCTATTGAGATTTATAAGTTACGAATCACCACCTTACATTGTGATCAAAATCTTTCAAAAAGATTCCTTCCCTGTTGATTTTAGACTTTTCTGTGAAAAATCTGCGACACAGGGAAAATCTTAGAGGGGTACGCATTAAGTTCATTCCATCTGAGTCACAGGTGATCTAATTCTCGTCAAATTAATAATAATAATAATTACAATCCCTCATCATCTTCTGTTAACAATAACAGATTTAATTCATTAAGCTGCAAAATGGTCTCAAGTTTTCTATCATGCACACCAATTAGATTTAGCTCTCTGCTTCACAAGAACACCCAATTTATATACAATCTGAGCATCAAAGATGCTTAATATACAGAGAACGACATGAAACAACAAGAAGAACACCCATCGGCCTCTTTTCCCGTAGAGTTAATTGGCCTTCAAGAACTCGAATTCCCGTCTTATGTTCAACTCGCATCTCAATTTGCTCCCTTCTCTCGAAAGAGAGCAGTAGATGGCAGCTTTCACAGAATGAAGCTCCACAAAGTGGTTATAAAAGTAACATCCACCGGATGTTAATCAACAAGACGTACTTTCTATTAATTCACAACATCTTTCGACTCGTCGGCTGAGCTCAGCTCCCGAAACTTTCTTATTCATCGCAGCTCGCTTCCGAGGTGTAGCCGCTTAACGTCGCCGGTGAGCCGGAGGCAGAGGACTGGCCGCCTTCGCCCTGCCCTTTCTTCCCCTTTCCCCCTTTCTTGGCGCCCATCGCGACGACCGACCGGAGCAGGCCGCCGAAGATCTTTGCTTTGATCTGGCCCCTCCTCGGCAGGGGATTCCACTGCTGCTTGCTTGCTGCAGAGTTGTTGGGGAGTTCACACTCCATGGCTGCAATCTTTTGCAGGTTACAGGGAAAGGGAGCTGCAGAGTGGAGGAAGGCTGCAATCTTGCAAGGGAGTGTGGGGGAGGAGATGATGGTGTGTTGGTGGTGAGCAAAGGATGAGAGGAGAAGGTGAGAGAGAAGAGATTGGGGGTGTGAGTGGGTCAGTGCCACCGTTTATATAGGCTCCACAGATGGATCAAAGTTCCTTCCTTGGGATGCAAGATTTTCCAGTTTTTTTGCACAAACCATCTTTGAATGGTTCAAAAGAGAGAGAAAACGACAGGCGAGGGTGAGAACATCAATTTTCTTTGTAGGGTCAGGTAACTATTGGGAAGGGATCACGCTTGGGCTCCTTTGTAATTTCCCTTTTAAGGGATGACCTTCACTTGTGATATTGAGACTCCTCAGGGATGATGCTTCTAAAGATGTAATTGACATAGCTGATGGGAAATCAAAGGAGGTAGAAGAAAGAAAGAAGCAATCGCACGTGACACAAGAGATTTATTAAAAAATTTAATTGAGAAAAATCACGGAGTCGCATATAAAAAATGACTTGTTGTACGTATTGATGTGTAATAAAGTATTGCAAATCTGATTTTGATTGACCCATGTCATGGGAAGGTCGCGACGCGCCTTCAATGTACCGATCGCATGCAACATGAGCCGCTTCACACGTAGTTCAGTGAACTCCTCGTGTAGACTTTTGTGAGTGAAAAATATTATAGATTGATGAAAAATAATTCATATGAGACTATTTTTCACGCTTAAGAGTTTATAGATTATTTTTCACTCATATAATTTATTTTTTATTAATATATATTATTTTCACTTCATCTAAAATTTCACATAAATACGTAAATTTACGTGCAATATATATTGGGTTACGTACGGGCGATCAGTACATTGACCAACGGCGTGGACCACTCAAAATGAGATTTGAAAGTTTGCTTCGCGCAAGCCATTCTCTTCGAAGAAACTTGGGATGCCCTTCTTAAAATGAAGGTTTAAAGGAGTGTTCGTTAAACGGGCACGGTTAACGCACTTGTGAGTGAGAGTGCGGTGGACCCTCTCTCTCATCAGGTGCACTAATCTAATCAATTAGCAAACACGTCCTAAAATTCTCACCGCTCTCTCTCTCTCTCATCGGGTGCACTAACCTGATCAATTAGCAAACATGTCCTAAAATAATACCGAACAATCGACACCATGATAACGAGAAGATACCAGTTGATTAGGTAACTGCGAAGAACCTTTTAACATCCAACAGAGGACAAATCGTGCGATTACATGATGACATCATTGATGACAAGAATGGCTGCCGGATGGGAAAAAAAAAGGTCCAGTCTTTGCTTGAACATGACCAGGTGGATGTCATCCATGAAGTGGGTTTTTACCTCAAGGAGGGGAGGGTTGGCCTGTTGACTGTTGACTTGCCGCCAGCTCATCATGTTGGAAACAGATGTTATTACGAAAGCAGACGTGGGCCATGTTGGGCTCTTTCAGGACATTGGGGTGTCGTTGGTCAAAGTCAAACAGATTAAGGATGTCCTTCTCAGTGTTTCCTGGCGCAGAGTCCCAGGGGCTTAATCCTCCGGGCTGTCGTGAGACGCAAAGTGTCATCTGATATTTTTCAGCCTCTATATACATTTTTGTCCTGAGAATGTCTCATAATTTTTTGCCCGAAAACATGTGCACGAATCTAATACCCATTTTTCAAACATTGTATTCGTCAACTACTAGGAATTGACAGACAGGAAAAGTATTGAACGTGAGGGTCTATCAATTATGGTTGTCCAAACCTCACCCCTATGAATGGGCCTAGATCAGCTTCCGTGCCATTCAAGATGGCCGCAAATGGCCATTTCGATTTGATCTTCCAATCTTGTCGTGTGAAAGTCAAACTGAACTGTATAATATTGTCTCAGTCTCTAAAGATATGTATCTTAACAGCAATTCAAACGATTTCAAGAGTACAGCTGGGTCATGTGAATATCTAATTTGAACTTTGCGAGCTTTTATAATTTTTTATTTTATTTTATGATGGGGAACCTAACACAATGCTATCTAGGTCTACATAGAGTGCGAGAGAGTTGGATTCAAATCTAACAATGCCCAATTCAGACGTATTCTTTTTTTTCTTAAGATTAACAAATCCTGAGGTCAGGTCTCTCGAGAATTAAATATGAATCGAATAAACCCTCCCCCAGTCTCTCCTCTTAGGGCGTGTTTGACGTGCGATTAAGATAGGGGAGCGAATGAGAGAGAAAGCGATGGCCCCCCTCTCTCCTCACACACAGATGCGTGAATCGGACTCGGTTAACAAAGTCCCCCTCAGAGTCGAACCTAAGGCCTCCTTTTCATGAGATGAGATTCTTACCGGTGGACCCACTCAGATGTCCTCACAATCTTCTACACGTTAGTGATCATTTGTGTTTATTCGTGCAGCCAGAGGTTGGTGACCTCATCGCATATATATGCGTGATGTAATGCCGGCCCCTCAACTCATCAGAGTGGGTATTAATGCTCAGCGGCCCACAGCGATAGGTTTTTGTATCCATCCGGACATAGCTTGGGTTGGTGACTCGGCGCACCACAGGCTAGATTAGGGGGCCATGTCCTTGTGATATTCCCAGCGAAATGGACAGAAAGCGATGCTTGAGCTAGCGAGTTTAATCGAGCCGTCGCCACAAGCAAAGCATGGGCCGGGGTGGTCCAGGAAGAAAACCCCTTCCCCAAGGAAAAAGTTTGAAAAGACACCGTCACCTTGCTGGCTTCCACGCAAGCATTTATAACGACACCTCGTGGATTGATTCTTTTAGGGATGTTTTGATAACGGGTTGGATTAAGGGCGGGTGGTCTATCCGGGGTGACCCACCCTCCCTTAACTCAACCCGTTACCTAAGTGGCCCTAACCTGGGTGGAGTAACTCATTCCATCTATTTAAGTGGAATGAGTTAATCCACTTTAACTCTATCTGACCCGGGTTAAGGAAAAAAATATCAAACAGAGAATAAATCACCCGACTCCGATTAACTCACCCTAACTCACCTTAACCCGTTATCAAAGTGGCCCTTAAATAGTTCTAATTCGAGTTATGATTTAGGTGAGGAATTAACCATAATGGGTCTAGAAACAAAAGAATCAAAAGTACGATAACTTCATATATATTTTTCACGAGTTACACCCGATCAGTACTCTTCGAGATATGAATCTCCATGAACAGGTTCCAGTTGCATGCATGATATATATGTCGCCTCTCCACTTCCCATCTAAATGAAAACTTGGCGTCAACACATGCAATATTGGTCGAAGCTAGGGTTGATGCATGTGCAAGCATCGTGCAATCTGATCTCTTTAATTTCGGGAACTGCATGCCAAGGGTGAGTCGCTAGTGTCTGGACAACCCACGCCTCTGATTTGAAGAAGACCGGTCTTGGGGGGGGATGGCACTACGTGCACCAGGGCAAAGTTGACCAGAAAAACTGGTTGTCTATAAACTAACGGAGGCTTATCTGATCAAAGGGCAAGGTGGTGGGTGGCTGTCCTATCGTAATGCCTGCGGCCGGCTCTCCTCGTCACAAGATTAATACTGGGCTTGAAGAAAAAGGTTTGGCCGTTTGCAGGCAGACGTGGTTCACTTTGTTTAGGCAAAGTGGTGGGGAGGAAAGAGACGACAGCGAGAGATCATGCGTGACCTTGGGATCACCACGTTTAACATTTGCTATCCATGTTGTCGAAGGTGGCAAGCTATCGCCATTTGACTGGGGCGGCTCGCACTGCGCAGCCCTTGTCATTATTGTCTATTATTGCAATGGAAGAATATATACGGAGAAGATGCCACTCGGCTCTGCTGCCGAAGTGGATGGTTCACACGGATGCCTGTCTGTGTCTGCGCAGGTTGTGGGCGCCTTCTGGAAGTGCTCGGGAGAGAGGAAAGGACGGGGGAACGAGGGAGCCGAAGCAGCTGTTCAGCTGCCTTGTTGTTGGGTGAAGGGGGCAACAAGAGCAATGGACGTGAGAGGAAGCAACAGGAAAAGGGGTAAAGCAGCTAGCTCTTCTAACACTGTTGGGAGAAGGGGGTGGCCCGGTGGGGCGTGGGGGGGACAAGCAACTAGTTACAGTCTTGTCTAGTGTGCCTAGAATGATCAAAAGATTATGATATTTTGTAGTACTATAAAAACCATTATTTTTAAAACGAAAAGATTATGATATTTTACGGCACCCAAAATAACACCGAATGCATGTTTACATGAGTTTATGTACTAGCTGGCTTGTAGGTAAAATTGGGTTCTTTATAGTATATCCTTTCTTTTCTTTTTTGTTTGACGATGGAAGAATAAAACATTTTATCTGTTAATTAAGGAGTGCTTGACATCTTGGCATTTGAAATCTTAACGGGGTGTTTGGTTATGTTTTTTTAGATATTTTATCTCTCAAATTTATTTTGAGGAAAGAACGTGGATTAAATCATATTTGGAACATCTCTCTTAATATTTAAGGAGGGAGTTAACTCTTCATTCAATTTTTTTAAATAAAAAATAATTATTTTCTTATTTTTTTTAAAAGAGATATCTCTCCCATAATCAACTCTTTATCTCTCGCACACATGCGTCACCTCTCTTTCTCAACCTCCCATAATCACACCTCTCTCTCTCACGCATACACGATTATCACCTATCTCTCTCTCTTCAACCACCTCCTAACGAGGAAACTCCTTACTCTCTTAAATATTATTTAGATTTAACCAAACATGTCAAAAGTTAAATTTTATAAATTCAAAAATTATGACAAAAATCACAGTGAAATATTTTTTAAAGGAGAAATAGTCTTAAGAAAAAAATTACTCCCAGACACCCTATAAGACTCAAAAAAAAATGTGAGAAACGATGATGTGATTTTGTTTGGAGCAGTCTTGTAGACTTTCTCCGAACTTTCAGAAAAAAAAAACCATCTTGAAATATTATTCCGCGATCCAACATTAATCAGATTCCCTTCTTTTTTAAGCCACACCTAATTGCAAAGTGATAAACCGAAAAAAAATGAGAAAATTAAGAAAAGATCAAAGCTGGTTGATTTGAACAATTGAGAAAAGAGTAGAGTTAACGTTTAGTGCACAGCCGAGTGTAATGTTTGCTGCACACCGCCGAGGGCCCCATCGGACCAAAGGGAGGGTGCCTACACTGCACATCGAAGGTCTGCGGCAAGCATTTCTTCTCAGATATTCTCCCATATTTCAGGCCATATATACTCTCCCATCCCCCCCTAATAATCCAACTTTCTCATGCTTACATACTTAACAGTAACCAAATCACATGACATAATCCATGACAAATTTGAAACGTTCATTCAAAGAAAATTCACATTTTGGCTCCCAAACATTTCCGTCAAGTTTTATCATGCATGTCAAGAACTTTGTGTTGTTGATGAACGCGTTTTCTTGTCTGGAATGAATGTTTTGACTCTCTAGAGAGGGGAGTATCTTAAGTTGCATCAAACTTTGTGAATCAAAGCTCTTTGTTGGTAAACGAGTCTTCTTGTGTCAAATGAATGAACATTCTTGACCCTCTAGAAGGCGAGATGGCGAATCATAAACGTCCGGAGTGTAGACTTGAGCTTGGGAGTCATCAGAATCGAAGCACATCAGAACATAATCGTCTACGTACGGCATTGTGTTTTGGCTTACACCATCTCTCTCTCTCTCTTACAAATCCTGAGTGTATTAGTTATTTCTGCCCTTTAATCGAATGTGTTGACAATGAGGGTATATGTGCAATTTTTTGACAATGAGGCACATTTCGGGGGGAACAGTTACAAATTGTATACTTGCAAAAATCCCAACTTCTTTCTTGTAAGAAGGCACGGCACATAACATTTCCCACAGATTACAGGTACACCAGCACACCACTGTTCTGTGATGCCAACACCTTGAAGAAAAATGGAGGTGAAAGGGGGCACACTTACTTCACTGGGGCAACAAGTGTGTAGACTAGCAGCATGGTAATGACAACTATTGCTCCTACCAGAGTGAACATTGGACTGGTCCAGAGCACTAGGTTGGACCTCTCTGTCCTCTTTATCGGATCGATTTCCTCAGACAGTGGGTACTCAGATCGCCTAGGATTCCAGGTTACGTATTTGCCGGGGTTGAACTGAGAGAAGAGGGACTTCTTTCCTCGCTTCTTGAAGCTTGACCATGCCTTGTCCCAGTCGGTTGACGGCCTACTATCTGCGACGTACAATCAAAATGTGAGTCACCCATGTAAAACCAATGTTTTAAGCAAGACAAGTTTTCATAAACTCTTTCGAGTTTGCTTCATGTGTTGTCTGTGTCATGAACATTATGAAGGTGTAAGCAGCAACATTTCAACTATAGATTGTAATGGATGAAGTAAATATTGAATATGCTGCTTGTGCTAGAAAACCCAAAAGATAGTAGTAGAGGACTTACATTTTTTGTTTTATTCATGATAGTACATATCAGCTAACTTAGGAACTTTTGGTGATATTCCATTACCAAAGCAAAAGAGGCCTTTGGGATGCCAAATATTTTACAGTTGAAAGAGTGATAACTTCTCGGTAGCATCTCTTAGGACAGCAATAACACAAAACTCAGTTGAAGTATCATCAAAAGAGCAAAATAATCTGGCAACATGGAACATAGATGGTGAGGTTGGATTCTGTACTTCCATGCATGAAAAAAAGAAAGAAAATGGAGTAGAAGAGAGATAGACACTTGCATGATAATGAATACGGTGGATTGGTTGTCATCATCATCATCATCATTAGAGCTTTAACCCATTTACTTGTAGTTAATGAATCCTATCCTATAGCTTTGATCCATCGAATGACTCATATTTGTGGTTAAACTTAATTGAGTCCTTGATTAGGCCAAATCATCATATTTTAGGTCTTCCTCCAGTTCTTTTGCCACCCTCCACTTGGATCTGATCACATCTTCTAACTAGTGTCAAACTTAGGTGATGCACACATGACCAAATTATTAAAGCCTATTTTTGTAAGCTTGGTGTCAATAGGAGCTAATATTACATCATTTGGAATTGGGATCGAATCAGCCGGCCACAACGCGATCCGGCATGAAGGATAACTTGTAGGGTTTTTTATACAATAGTTCAAGGGTTATTATACCCTTCATTGCCTCTTCCTTCCCCCATGCCGGCTGAGGCTCCTGCCCATGGAGGACAAGGGGGAGGAGTCACAGGCGGCCGATGGTGACGACATCAGTGGCTAGTGGCAATGGCAACGGTGACGGTGACAATAACAGGTAAGTTCTTCCTCTTCTTCGGTTCTTCTTCTCCTCACTTTTTTGGGATTTTTGCATACAAGCCCCTACAATCATAGCTAATTGCTTATTAGTCCCCGAGTTCTTGAGACGTGCATATAAGTCCCTACGATCTTTTAACTCTTACTAAAAAGTCATTGTGATTCGCGACCGCCAAAATACCCTTTTCAATGTGACCCCCCCTACTCTCTCTCTCTCTCTCTCTAAGAATGGCCCAAGAAGGCGCCCCGACGATGGTGCCAATGGTGGTGCAATCTCGCTGACCAGACCCCCCCTAACCTGCTACCCCAGCCGAACCCACCCCCTTCCCCCCACCTGCAACCCGTCGATAGGACCCCAACTCCCCTCAGGCCTTCACCCCACCTGCTACCCGCCGGCAAGACCTCCCCTCCCCCCACTTACTAGCCACCGGCAAGACCTCCTCACCTCCCACGTGCTACCCCACCGCCAGACTCCCCCTCCCCCCACCTGCAACCTGCCGACAAGACCCCCCTCCCCCATGTTACCCCACTGCAGGAAATCCCCCCACCTGCTACCCCATCGTCAGACCCCCAGGCCGGCGATGCAACAGCCCCCTTCCCTGCCCCACCATCGGACACCGCTGGACCCCCCTCCCCAACCCTCCGATAGGACCACCCCCTCCCCTTTCCCCACCTACTACTTGCCGGCAAGACCTCCCCTCCCCTCACTTGCTAGTTGCTACCCCTCCGCCGGATTCCCCCTTCCCCCACTGTCGAAACCCCCCCCCCCCCCAGACGGACGCTGCTAGACCCTCCCCCCCCCCCACCTACTATCCCATCATCTGACCCCCCCAACCGGCGATGCAAGCCCCCCACCCCTCCCCCCACTTGCTACCCCACAACAAGACCCCCCCCCCCACCTGGTACCCCGCCGGTGGACACCCCCCTCTTCAACCCTCCTCCCCCCCTACCAGACGACAGCCGTCCCCCACCTGCTCTCTCTCTCTCTCTCTCTCTCTCTCTCTCTCTCTCTCGGCGAAGATTGTAGTGACTTATATGCACGCCTCAAGAACTCAGGGACTAATAAGCAATTAGTTGTGATTGTAGAGACTTATATGCAAAAAACCCTTTTTTAAATTTACCTAGTGGGTAGGTGGGATTGGCCTATAGGGATTGTGCCGGATCAGCTGATCCCAGATGATTCGGCCTCTTCAGACACATAATCGGAACCGTAGTGATCGGGATCGGATTGGATCTATCTAAATCAGATCGGATCAGCCGATCTAGGCCGATCCAATCCGATCCTGCCTTCCATGATTTCTTGACTTATTAGAAATCTTATCCTTTCTAATCTTTCAGAATATCCATCTCAACATTCCCATATATGTCATTCACATATTTCGTCTATGCTTATTTTTTTTAACCTTCACTTACCATCAAACTCTAAGTCTCATACAATATAACAACTCTCATGATAGCTCCACAAAACTTTCCTTTAAAGCTTTAAGAGTACAAGTGTAATGATGAATTATGGGCAAAGTCTTACAAAACACGGCCATGGCAGAAAAAGGTAAAGTTAATGGATGAAGCTTGATAGAGAAACAGCCAGAACAAATAGAAATATCAAAAGAGGTTATTAAGCAGCCTGACAAAAAACATTTCAAACGTCCAGATACATACAGTGATATTGGCAATGACATTGAATAGAGATCATTAAAGGAAGTAAACCTAAAATCAACAAGAGAATCAGCTAAAAGTGTCCTTAAATAATTTGAAGTTGCTCTTAAAAGGTCTTTCTGTAGTCTAGAGATTAATTGGAAAGCATGCTCACCCTCCTGGAGATACTATTTGATAGTCACCGAAAGGGGGGAGAGAATACAAAAGCAAGATAAAAATGAAAGAACGAAATGAGTATCATAAAGTTTTGTATCAAACGTCAACAACTGTAGACATGGGAGCATGATGACAAATATGCAGTTCCCTTCTAAAAATTCTTACGACAACTAAATCATCCTTCAAGGTATTGTATTTTCCTTCAACATGCTATTAACTATTATAAAGATTTAAAAACCTTCTGGAGTTATGAGTCAGTCACAGATGATCACCTCCCTGGGCTCTAACTATCCCATTTATTCAGGGTGCAAATGAAATAACCTCCTTCTCTAGCTTCCTGCTGCGTCATGATAGAAACAATTTCAAGTCGTAGAGAAATACCAAAACTTCACCGAAGAAAGGACACTACATAAGATTTCTGTTGACTAATTCTAATCCATCTTGTGGAAGGTCATCACTGCAGTAAGGCCATCGTCTTAAAATGATGTTCATGTTACATAGATTTGCACTTTTAATTTGAAAGATACACTGAAATGGAAGAAAACTGATTTCCTTCTTCCTCCTTCACTGCTGTGTAAGACAGGGAAAGGGGGAAAAGATACCAAACCTATTTTAGAAAGAGTTCTTGAGCTTTATACTCCTTTTTATTTGCCAAAATAATGAAAAGGAAAATATGTCAAGCAGTGAATGAACCCATTAGCAAGGATGATTGGAGAACCATTGGATTAAGCTAAAAAAAATAGCTTGGAGAACCATGTATACATTTACTCTTCATTTGCTAACCATGATTTGTGCGTGTAAGAGGCCATTTCTTCTCCCGAGCATACTGCAATTTGGATGGCAACGACTTACTTCCTGGCTGAAATTTCTAGACTACAGATGACTGACAGCCCATGATCCACATGCGCCCCCCCCCCCCCCCCCCACCCTACCAACATGGGGCAATGTGTGCATGCCTAATACTATTTCACAAAATGAAGAATTATTGTATTGCCTAGTAATGCTGCAGTTTGCTAAAAATTCTTTTTTAATGTACAAAAATGTCTAAGAAGGTTACATGGGTAAGGGAAATTGCAAAACAGAAAAAGGTTTAAGAACTACAATTGAGGTACCAGACAAAGGATATAAACAGTAGGACTACCGAGAGGAACCTGAAATAACTTGTAGACATTAAACACAAGGTATCATAAACGGTAAAAGAGATTCCACAACTAGAGTGAGCAAACAAACATTAGACAGTCAGGCTGTCTCATGGTGCGCTAGTAGCTGACATGCTTCTGTTCTACCAAGGGAGGAGTTTGAACCTTGATGATTCTGGGTTTCCATCGCAGATGCACATGATCTCTTTTTTGATGACTAGTAATAGTGAATGAACGAAAGGATGAAAGTTATAAGGTAAGATACCACTGGCAATGTCTCCAAGCACAACCAAATTGCCCATGTATTGGGCATCTTCGTATATGCTTAGTGTTAGATCCATTGAGACTATATTGTTTTTTCTCACAATGCTTGCAAAGGGGTTTTCTTCCAATGCAATAATTCAAAAGTGGGAAAATGGAAAGTGAAACTTGCTGGAACAGAGAATCCAAGTAGCAGGATTTACTGGCCTATTTTTTACCTACTTTTAGAAGTATAGACGGCAGAAATCTGTAATTAGAACTTGATGTCATTGTCGCCCCATGGCCAATTCCCATTAACTTCCATAGAGGTGTGTTGATACCCTGAATCCCCATAAAAGAGTTTTTTTTAAGTGGTTTGTACCACATAATACATTAAAAGTAAAAGAAGGAATATGCAAGTATAGTCTGCATGCTCTCAAAAGATCCCTGTACAGACGGACCATGCCAAGGTGGTGTCGCATCCCTTTTCCCTCCAACAGAACCAAGAAGGAAATCCCCATAAAAGAGTTGAAAGCAGTTATTGAGATATAAGTTCTCCACTCCTTTCTTGTGCACTAGAAGTATGACTGTTGTTATTTGCTTACAGCAATGCCATGCACTCCTTTTTTATACACTGAAAACATGGCCTTTGGTTTATCAGTTTATTAACCATTGCTGGGTTTAACCAACTTGTATGTGAACACAAGGTCGGAAACTGTAAGATTGACATCAGAATGTAGTGACATAATAGCATCCGGGAGTTTCTTTTCCTTCACCGGACGAGTTCTTGTCAGATGAGGGGAAAACATAATGAATCTCTCTCATTGCGTCCTCTGCTAATCAATAAAACCATCAACAATTAGTCCTCCAAGGACACTGCCTTCCATGTCTCCGAGTCCAATAATGAGATAACTTAATAGAGCAAGAAAAAAATGCCACAATGCTTCAACTGATCAACTCCATTCAAATCTCAAACTTTTCCCGTCCTAACGAATCATTCGATCCACAGAAAAATCCACGCCCTCTAAAGCCTACTTGATGTTCGCCAATAACAAAACAAAAAAGAGCAGAAACCAAAAGACACAAGAACCCAATTGCACCCTACGGCTTCCAAGAAAAGGGCTTTGCTCAAAACCCAGTAAGAGCCCAAGAACACAGCAAAAAGCTAACAAGCAGAGAGCCCCAATCCCGGAAAACCCACTCACTCATACCTTCGTCGTCCCCGCGGTTGTCTGGGGGCCGCCGAGAACCGTCTCTGGAGCAGCGGGTCCGCAGGGACGAAGGGGACGAAGAACGCGGCGACGGCGCAGAGGGAGGCCGCGACCACACTCGGCGCGCCGTTAACCTCCCCGGTACATCCATCAAGACCTCGACTCGATCGTGGAATGGTCGTCGGAATAGAGCTGCGTAGATCAAATTGGGGAGGGAACTCGGGAAGGGAGGAGTGCCAAGGGGAGCGGCAGCCGCCATCGGTGGATGAAGCCGTTTGAGCTCCGTTGCCACGTGGCGCTCCCAGGGCAACGAATTCGATCCATGTGGGCCCACAGAAGGGATCTGCAGATATCCCCGCGCAATCTGCCGAACAATATAAAAAATTGGAGTAACGATTAGTGCACACCGAGTTAATTTTCAACCATACTATGCAATAATTAATTTTTTTTAATATATATATATATATATATATATCTCGTGTATCTCGAGTCACATTTGTTTGCCATAAAAATGCACCTTCATTCTGACTGTCCAACAAAATTTTAAAAAAAATATTTTAAATGAATATTGTTGGGCCCAATTATTTAAAATAAGTTCTTTTTATTTTAGATTTTTTAAGATGTCGAATCGAGGTGCGCATTATACGACAAGCTAAGGTACCTTGCATCTCACGTTATAAAAAAAATAAAAAAATATTTACTTGGTGCACATCCCATGTGTAATTACACTCGTGTGTGCACTAATTAAGATGCACATATAATTAAAGTTGTAAAATTAAATCCAATGAATTCTAAGTTTGGGTTTGAGTTTATTATAAAATTATCTATCTTATTTTTATGCTATATTAAAAATTTTATATTTAAATAGTGTCATATATATTCCAATAGTTACTTTATATTCAAGATGCAGAGAATACTCTGTTCTCCATAAAATTAAATTCTATTGATGAAAATATCCTTGAAAAAGAAAAAAAATTATCGGTGTACCAGAGAGAGATTATAAGAGATTAAGGATATTTTAAACTTTATTTAATTTAGTTAAAAGTTTGAATAAAAATATAAATTCTAAAAAATTTGTAAGGAGTATACGTTTGAGTAAAACTCAAGTCACATAAAATCTACTCATTACATATCGCAATTTCAAAACTTAAAATGTGAGAAATTAGAATTAACAATACATATATCAAACTCTAAAATAGATAAATCATCTTCACTAGTAGGCCCATTGATCAAATTTTGTTAACCTTCTCACTAAAAATTGATACATGTGAATTGCTAACGGCTAAGAACCAGTAGATTGCTTGTTAATAATGGTTAAAGACACACTGAATCAGTATAATAGATCTCATACATGAATTCAAATCGAGCATGGAACACAGTTTGTGGTCCCGAACATGTAGCTCAGTGGACACCACCCTCCTTGAAGGGAAGGTTCCAGGTTCGACCCTGCCCCAAGTGTGTGGGAGCGAGATTCCCCACATAACACACACCCCTTGTAGGTGTTGGGTCTCAACCCCCCCACCCCTCTTTCCCAGAGTGTCCAACTATTGGGTCAGTTGTCAAAAAAAAATCAAGCACATTTTGTAAATCACTTAAACAATATTATCATATAGATCACATTACATATTCAAAATTGGAATTTCTATAATTCTCTCACGTGTCAACTATGCACTAAACCATACTCGAGAGGCCAAACAAACAAACAAATACCGAAACACCTAAGCGATGTGTGACGCCCCCTTCCCGCGATCCCGTATCTGATATGGCGACGTCGCATCGTATATACGAACTGTTGTGGGCCGAGCTATCTGTAAGGCGCTAAAGGTCAAACCATCGCATATTCCAAAAGCACAAGCATATCATTTCCATAATATGAACACACATAATTTACATCGTATATAGTGTTCTACATATCTTTACCCAAAAGTCATATTTACATTCATTATACAAAAGAAAACTAAACATACTTATTCTATGCAGCGGAATATTCTAGACTACACCCGAGATCACCCTCTGACATACTGCCCGTCGGAGTCAAAGTGCACACTTGTCAGTTTCCTGAAATGGTTAGGTAACAGATATGAGTCCAAAGACTCGGTAGGCATTAAAACCAATCGCATGCTTATCATATAATAACCTGTGTAAATCCATAATATATGCAAAGCTAATCACAATTTCATTGGATTGTACATGTACTATGAATGCGAATGGAAATCTAATAGAATAGAATAATTTTTCATATTTATAAGAAATTGCGTATAGCAAATCTTATCTGACTTATGAATGACATGGTACATGTTTTAGCAAAATCAGAGCTTATACACATGAACTTATTTTTAGATCATATCAGAGTCATATATCAAATCTGAACTTCATATTAGATCATGCATGTTTACAGAATCACATAATGCATTAATTATTTATCACATATTAGATAAGTACATATTGGATAGTCATCCCGTCACTTTAAGTAGTAGCAAATACATACCGAGACATCCATACGTCGGCATAAAGATAAATGGTCTAAACGCTGGAGCCTATCAGCCTTGATCAACTGCGTAGGATCAGGAGTTAATACTCCACCATTTTTCAGATAATTTTCTTATTCTGGGTTCTGGATTTTACAGAAGTCTGTTTATCCTCGGAAATGGGCCTACTCCCGAGCGGATGCTAATTACGGTTTGTCACCCCCACACCTCCTTAAAGTGACACAGTTCATATGCTTAATCAAATTTTTATTCTTATTACATAGTCATCTCAATAAAACTTGCTATAAAATTTACTAAAGTAACTGATTATCAGCGAGTCATACTTTAATATCATGAATCAAATTTTAATCATGGGATAGTGGGTCAAATCTATTAATTAAATGAATCACCGTTATATAAAAGTATACTTCAAATTATTAAAATTATATTTAACATAATAGTAACTAAATAAATAACCGATTCTAAGCATAGATCATCGGGTCAAATATGTTAAATAAATCATTGATTTAACTATGAATAATTACATTTAAAATAAAATCAAAGAAATATAAATATCAAATAACATGCAGTCAGTTTATCATGTACCTACCTTTAAGGTGGACTCCCCAAATCAAATGTAATATCTCACCCGAGCTCTTATAATAATTCTTGTGTAGGAAAAGATAATCTTCCTGCCCTAAAAATAATTTTTATCTCATTACATCTTCCCTAAATAATAAAATTTTAACAACCCGTAACTTACCCGTAAGGACGAATTCCTACGTAAAAGAGGGCAAAACACTCCAAATAAACTCTCAAATATCCCGTCTAAACTTTTATCAAATATTCACCTTATTCTGACTCCGTCTTCTTTTCTCTGCCTATTTATAAGAGAATGAGAGAGTGGGGAGAGAGATGAGAGAAAGAGAGAAAGATTAGAGAGAGATGAAGAAATGAGAGAGAGAGAGAGAGAGAGAGAGAGAGATGAGAGAAGAGAGAGTGGTGAGAGAGGTGGGAGAGAGTTACGTAGATGGAGGGGGGGAAGAAGAGTATATATAGGGGAGGGGAGGGGAGGATAATGAGGAGAAGAAGATAAGGTTGGGGGGGATAATGTTGGAGTTTTTTCTTCTTCTTTATCTCATCGGATAAGGGTGAGGGGGGATAAGGGAGAGAGTGAACTTTGCACAAAACCCCCTAAAAGTTGACAATAACAAGATCTTAATGTATTAATTTATTCTATCTTATATTTGACCTACCAAATGTCAAAATTTGAAAATGTGTACAACATGAAACTTATAGATCATTAAATTCTTTTTCTAATAGATCTAATATTGACCCCATTCCGACATTTTTATGAAAATTTACACACTAATAAAGTGAAATATCTATTTAATTTATTTAAAAAAATTCGTTAAACTCATATTCACTACACAATTCAAGGTATTAGACTTTGATTAAGAGAACCTAAAATTTATATGGATTGTAAATATAAAATATTTAATTTTTTTTATGTTTCGGACAGATTAGGGTGTTATAAATCTCTCCCTTAAATAAATTTTATCCTCGCTCAAAATTTAAAAATTTACTCAATATGTACCGAATAGCTGTGGATATCTCTTCCTCATTTCATCTTCCATCTCCCAAGTGGCTTCTTCTGCTGAGGTACTTTTCCACAATATCTTCACCATTGGAATTATCTTCGTTCTCAGCACTTGTTCTTTCTGATCGAGAATGCGAACTGGTTTCTCTTCATATGTAAGATCTGACTGAATTCCCAAATGCTCATGATCTTTAATGTGTGACGAGTCTGGCATATATTTTCTTAACATAGACATGCGAAATACATCATGAACTCCTGACAATGATGGTGGTAAAGTCAGTTGATATGCCATCTCACCAATTCTTTTTAAGATTTCAAATGGTCTAACATACATTGGACTGAGCTTGCCTTTCTTGTCAAATCTCATTACTCTTCTAGTAGGCGAAACTTTCAAAAATACGTGATCCCCGACAGCAAATTATAGATCTCTCCTTCTATGATTAGCACAACTTTTCTGTCTACTCTGAGCTGTAAGTAATCTTTTTCTAATCAAATCGACCTTTTCTACACAATCCTGTACAATCTGTGACCCAATCAATCTTCATTCACCAACTTCATCACAACAAACAGGTGATCTACATGGTCGACCATATAATGCTTCGTATGGGGCCATTCCTATACTTGTATGATGGATGTTGTTGTATGCAAACTCAATTAAAACTAAATGCTCATCTCAACTACCTTCCAAATCCAAACTGCATGCCCTCAACATATCTTCTAGTGTTTGAATGGTTCTATCTGATTATCCATCTGTTTGAGGGTGAAAAGCTGAGCTAAATTTTAATTATGTACCAAGCGCTTTCTGTAAACTCCTCCAAAATTTTACTGTAAATCTTACATCATGATCTGAAATAATAGACACCGACATATCATGAAGTCTCACAATCTCTCTGATATACAAATGGGCTAAATCCTCTAATGATTGTATCTTTGTGATTGCCAGAAAATGAGCTGACTTAGTAAGCCTGTCAACGATTATCCATATAGAGTCATGATTTCTCCTGGTCATTGGTAATACCATAACAAAATCCATAGTGATATGCTCCCATTTCCACTGTGGAATTTTCATCAACTGTAGTGGTCCCGCTGGCCTTTGATGCACTGCCTTTACTTGTTGACAAGTAAGTCACTTGCTGACAAATTCTGTTATATCTTTTTTCACGGCAATCCACCAAAAATGTCTCTTCATATTTCTATATATTTTTGTATTGTCTAGATGAATGGAATATTGTAATTTATGTGTCTCGGTCAATAGATCTTTGTTTATTTTCTCACTCCGAGGTACACATAATCTTCCCTGAAATCTGATTGCTCCATCTGTACTTTGAATAAATCTCGGTGTGCCAATCAATCCCTATAACTTCTGACCATTTGGTTGTGCTTGCATAATTCGTTCAACCATTGCAGACTGAATAGTTAGTTGGGCCAAAAATAAATTTTTCCCTTTCCATACCGAAGAATACTCCACTACATTAGATGTCATTTTCCAAATTTGGCGTAACCGGATTGCCATTAGCCTCTTTCTGCTGAGTGCATCTGCTACCACATTTACTTTTTTTAAGTGATAATTCAATATGAAATCACAATCCTTCAAAAATTCAATCCACCTTCTCTGCCTTAAAATTAATTCTTTCTGAGAGAAATTATATTTTAAACTCTGATGGTCTATAAATACTTCAAACTGCTCACCATATAAATAATGTCGCCAAATTTTTAAAGCATGCACCATTGCTGCCAACTCCAAATCATGTGTTGGATAATTCATCTCATGGTTCTTTAAGTGTCTAGATGTATATACTACTACTTTGTCATTCTGCATCAGTACACGCCCTAGTCCTTATCTAGAGGCATCTGTATATACCACAAATCCTCCTGACGCACATGATAAAGTACCGGGGCTATAGTTAATCTTATTTTTAATTCTTGAAAACTCATTTCACATTCATCTGACCATTCAAAAGGAACTCATTTCCTAGTCAATTTGGTCATAGGAGCTGCAATTAAAGAAAAACCTTCAATAAACCTGCGATAATAACCTGCAAGACCCAAAAAGCTCCTAATCTTACTAGCATTCTTCGGCCTTTCCTAATGCAAAATTGCCTCCACCTTAGCTGGATCAACAAACACTCCATCTCCAGAAATGATATGCTCTAGAAATTCAACCTGGTCCAACCAAAATTCGTATTTACTGAATTTTGCATAGAGTTGATGATTCCTTAAAGTTTCCAACACAATCCTCAAATGTTCTTGATGAGTTTCAACAGTAGGAGAATAGATCAGCACATCATCAATAAACACCACTATAAATGTATCCATATATGGTTGAAAAACTCTATTCATCAAATCTATAAATGTTGTTGGTGCATTAGTTAACCCAAATGCCATAACTAGAAATTCATAATGCCCATATCGTGTTCTGAAAGTAGTTTTTGAGATATCTTCTTCCTTTATCCTTAGTTAGTGGTAATCAGATCTAAGATCAATATTTGAAAACACTGTGAAAGCTCGTAACTGATCAAATAAATCATAAATTCTTGACAACATGTACTTATTCTTAATGGTCACTTGATTCAACTTCCTATAATCAATGTATAATCTAAGCAACCCATCTTTCTTTTTAACAAACAGAACATGAGCACCCCAAAGGGATACACTTGGTCAAATAAACCCCTTATTTAGTAATTCTTGTAATTATTTCTTCAATTCTCCTAATTCAGCTGGTGACATTCTGTAGGGAGCGATGGAAATAGGTAAAGTACCCAGTGAGAGTTCAATAGTGAACTCCACCTCTCGGTGTGGTGGTAAACCCGAAAGTTCATCAGGGAATACATTTGAAAATTCTTTGACAATATCAATATCTGAGGTGATTTTCTTATTTTCATTAGAAGGAATAGTCACTACACTTGTTAAATAGCCTAGACACCCACTTCTGAGCCATTTTAAAGCCTTAAGGGCTAAAACTAGTGTTCTACTAGAACAGTGCCTTGGACATTAATAGTGAAATATCTGCTCCCCAAGTTTCTAAAAAATCACTTTCTTTCCACGATAATCTAGAAAGACAAAATTCTTATCTAACCAATCCATTCCCAAGATGATATCAAAATCAGTCATTTCTAGCAGATACACACATGTTGGCATAATCCTCCCCTGAATCACCACATCAATGCTAGGAATAACATAAGTGGTTCTAGCTTTCTCCCCAGTTGGTGTGTTAACAGACATCTCATCAGTTTTCCCAATTTGTTTATCTTTCATGAATTCAGCAAATCTCAGAGAAATAAAGGAATGTGTAGCACTCGGATCAAATAAAACTTTAGCGTGCATATAATCGATAAGAATAATACCTTTAGCTATTGTATTGACATCTCAGGTATCTTCCTTTGTTAATGTATAAACTCTTGCTTAAACTCTCCGTTGTTGTTGTGGTTGATGCTCTTGCCTTAGTCTTTTTGGACAATCTCTTATCATATGCCCTGTCTGACCACATGAAAAATATTTACCAGCAGCCCGCCAACATTCGTTACCTGTATGTTGCATCTCGCACTACTGACAAAATGGCATATTATCTCTTTTAATTGGCTGAACTCTATCTGGAAATGTCATTTTTTGCTTCTTATCTTTCCTCACGGCTGAACCAAGATTGCCCCTTTTTGCATTATCCCTTTGTCTTTCATCTAAGAATTCCTCATATTCGGCTTCCACAATAAAAGCGGTCCTTAAAGTTGCTGCCATAGTATGATGATCAAGAATTGTAACTCTACTTCTAATATTACTCCTCAAACCTCTAACAATTTTTTTCACTCTTCTAAGCTCATCTGAACAAATATGAGGGACATACTTTTCCAATTCAGTAAATTTCACTTCATAGTCTGCAACTGACATATCTCCTTGAGTCAGATTTAAAAATTCTACTTCTTTCTTATCTTTTACATATTAAGGGAGAAATTTTATATGGAAGACATCAAGAAATTCATTTCAGCTAATCCCAATCTCTCTATTTCTGAAAGTGGTCCTAAGTGCAGACCTCCACCACTCATCCGCACGATCCTTAAGCATAAATGTAGCTAATATCACGTTATCATATTATGCACATCTAATGGCTATGAAAATCTTTTCAAATTCTCTTACCCAATTTTTCACAATCTTCGGTTGACTCTCCCCCTTAAAAGAATGAGGACTCATATTTTTGAATTTCTCCACCAAGGTAGCACTTGCTGTCCTATTCGGTTGTTCTTGCATATGGATTTAAAATTGGGCTTGCATCATCGCCTGAGTTTGGGCCTGTAACTGCATACTCTGTACTAACCCTTGAAAAGCTTGTGTGAACCCTCCGAAATTTGACACACCCTGAGTAGGCAACACACTTTGCCCACCGAGAGTAAGCCCGCCATGTATAGCTTCTCCGACAACTCCTTGTGATGCTCCATTTGAGGGTGTAGATGTGACGACCCAAAATCCGGATATTGGGAGTGGCCCGATACCATTCGAATCCTGACCCGCCGCCTACGAGCCGGAGGGCCCGGAAGGGCTAAAGGGAGTGTGGAGGTACAAAGAAATAGGAAATAAAGTAGGACAATAATTAACAGAAATAAATAATCTAAAAACAGAGCCCAGTCCAACAAAAGTACAGTCTAGGGTAGAGAAACGTACCCAACACCGAGTGAACACTCGGCCCAGCGAGCTGGCAACTATGAACCTCCGCGCAACACCCTCGAACATCGAGGAAGAACCGCCACACCTGAAAAGTAGGGGTGAGCCTCCTATCACTGGCTCAGTAGGGGTCCCACGGAACCCCAACCGTAAACAACGGCTGTAGCAACCCTGATAAAAATAAGATTTTTAAATAAATTAAATTAAAATAAAAGATAAATAATTAGATGATGAAAGCCTAAACGCATAAAAATAAGACAGAATGGAAATAACGCCTTTGGTCAAGGCGCTACTTCATGAAGAAACGCCTCTAGAGAAGGCGCTAATTAAAAATGGACGCCCATACAACAAGGCGTCAATTATCAAACGGCCAAAAGGAGAAGTAAATGTAACGCCCTCTACCTGGGCGCGTTTTATACAAGAAATGACGCTTGCCAATGCGTCAATTTAAATTAACGCCCTCGCTTAAGACGTTAATTCAGATCGAGTTTCGTTCGACCCAGGAGTCTATCCAGGGCAAGTTCTGGATAACTACGTCGAAGGTGGAATATGGTAAGGACTCTATCATGGAAGTATTACTTCCAATACAACTCTAACCCTATTAGGATCCCCAAAATCTTATAAATATCCTCCAAAATCAACCCTTGATCGCTATTTGGCGATCTGCTGCTGCTGTCATCAACGTGAAGAACAGGTAATTGTAGACACGCCAAAATTGACGTTATGTTGATCAAATCTCATGTCATTATATAAACGCCCCAAGTGGACTTCAATATTCCTATAAAATGAAGTTTTTCTATTTTTGTGAGTTTAATGCATTTTTCTTGCATTTTCGTGATTCACGACCTGAAGAAGGGCGTTATTTTCAAAATAGCGACCTGTCATAGGGCGTTTTCAAAAGAAAAGACGACCACAAGTGAGGGCGTCAATTCCTGGTATTATCCGTTAATTTCTGGAATTATCTACTTTCAAAATAAAAAGCATTTTGTGAGTAACGTCCTTCCTTAGGGCGTGTTTTTAATCAACGCCGTTACCTCAGGCGTGTTCCCTTAATTTTTAAACAAAGAAAGTTTTATTTCCAAAATTAAATCCAGGAAGAAACGGCCTTTCCTAGGTCGTGTTTCAAGAAACGTCCTGTGGCAGGTCGTCAATTCATAAATCGACGCCCTGGCATGAGTCGTGTTTCACCCCAGAGTCCTTCCTTTTTCCATCTTTCCCTCACAGTTCCCTACCATCCATGGGACTCTTGCTCGATCTTGATCCTTCCCTGGATGCCTCATTGCCCGTTCTTATCTTTCCTTGGTTTGATCACATCCGATTGAAGCACTATAAAATGAAGTCTTGATCGATCGTGTTGAAGGTTAAGCACTCAGAAGGTTGAACATCCAGAACACCCTTTGCAGGTCACGAGCAGAGTCCTCTTCATCCTTTGCTGCATCCTTTGCTGCATCCAGTGCTTCATCCATCTACTTCCATCAACATATTCATTCGGTTTTCCCTTTACTGTCGTCAGGGACAGCAGGGTTTTCATCTATTTATCTGTTTTGTTTTACTTCGTTCGTGTCTTAGGTATACCATCATCCCTCCATTCTTCATATCTGTTCACCCTTCGCATTTGTTCACATCTTGTTGCATCCTTTTTTATCATCATACTCTCCCTTCCCTTAAGTCTTCTTAAGGGGTTTAAAAATAACAAAAAAAAGGAGGTGCGCACGTTGATGTCCTCTTCTCATTACATATTCTATTTGGGATTGATACTATAGCGCTTTGACTGATCCTTTCTTCTTTGTTTGTTTTCGTTGTCCTTTTTTTTTACAAGGTAATCAAAGAAGAGAACCCTTCTCATCGGTCGGCCGATTGAAGAAGGAGGAAGTAACTCTACATCATCCAGCGTTTCCATTTCCACCAGGTAATTGTGATCCCTTCCCCGTTCTCATCTCCTCTTGAGACCCTCGCGTCTCTGGCGATCACATCATCTCCACATTAGCACCTCGTGCTATTTTTATTGCATCCTCTGCATTGTTTATTCATTGTTATATTTAATTCCTAAGTGTGGATTTTAATCCGATCTACAGTAATGTTCTTCCTCTTTATTTTTGGTTGTGTGTGTTGAAAGAACGTTGATGTTCTTTTCCTTCCTCATCTTCCTATACAGATTGTCTGTGTTGAGAAGACGATCACCCCTTTTGACTGAAGATCGGGTATTCTTCGTCCATCTCCTGCAAGTTATCTCTATTCGAGAACAGAGCATCGTTTTCTTCTCCAAACCTTCATCCGTTCATCAGTTAAATTTTCATAAGGTAGGTTTTCTCAAGAACGTAGCCCAAACTAGCTTAATATCTTTAATAATATCATCGATCCTCCATGCATATAGTTTTATTGTGGTTTCAACTGTTTCTATGCAATTTTCAAAAAAAAAAACAACGCCCTTGACCAGGGCGCTACTTTAAAGAAGCGACCCACACTAGGGCGCTAATTATTGTTTTGACGCCCTGCCCATAAGTCGTCAATTGCATGTAATTAATAAATACCCACGTTTAAAATTTAATATCTATGTAACAATGAATCTGATATTTTGCATGAGTATACCTGTGAAATCCTGCTATTTTTCCTGCCATGATCATGTACCCTTTTTCCTGAAATTTTATCATCTGAAAATTGGTAAATTCTTTAATTCACGACCTTGTCTAGGTCGTCTTCTACTGAACTGACGCCCCAGACCAGGACGCTAATTGACAAGTAACGCCCATGTCTAGGGCGCGTTTTTGTTAAAATTCCAGAATATTGATTTTCTGCAGAATAGAAATATTGAAGGGACGACTAATGTATAAGTCGTCAAATTGTGAATAAACGCCCCCGAGTAAGGTGTTAATTGGATAATTAATGACTTAGCTTAAGTCGCTATTTTCTGTATTAATGTTTTACACTGATTACTGTCACCGAAGGGTTATATATATATATATATATATATATATATATATATATATATATATATATATATATATATATCGGCACTATATTCCAGTCCGTGAATATAGTCCCATGTTTCATGATGTTTTTATCGCACTACCATCAATTCTCATTGACATACAAGCTCTCCATTGGACATTCCGTTCCTTTGGACTAGCGAGTTAGTCATAGAGACCTCCATAAGACTCCTCGAGCCTTGGATTCCCTCAAGGCCGACTGAGCTGGTTGTACCATAAAAATCCATTACATTATTTGATTGCCATGTCACTTTAAAGAAACATGGTATACCGGCCCTCATGTTATGCAAAGTGTGTATCATGAGAATTCTCTTAATGGGATGAGGTTATCATGCCATTTGATGCTGTTCTTGTAAACCCCAATTCTATAACAACATTGTTATGATGTTCTTGTAGACCCCAATTCTATATTAAACTTGATGTTCTTGTGGACCTCAATTCTATATAAAGAATGTCCATACTTGCTTGTCATGGTACTCAAGTTAGGGAACCAATTCCACCTAATTTTATCGATAATCATGATTGTACCGTTATTATCGCCATTCTATGTCAAGTGTCATATTTTTGGACTCTATTCTATCCAAGTTATCCTACGTATCTACAAGCTTTATTCTTGAAATTCCATATTGGCTATACACAAAAGTGGATGTTAAAATACATGATTAATGCCTGCGCATATAGGGCCCGATCTGGTCCTGGGAGGAGCACCCGAAAGTACTTGTGCCCATGGGAGTTGATTGATCACGGTATTGGCATTATACCGAAGTGCATGACTAACTTGATTGAACATTCCACAAATATTAATCTTGTACTTGTACTTGACTTGATATTACATGACTTGCGTGGCCCGAAAATGGGTAATTTCATACTTGCGTGCTTGAAACGTGATAGCCAAATTTTCACATGACATGATGAATACACTTGTTTGAATATCTTGATATCTTTGATATAAGTTCTTGAAAGTTCATGACTAGTTCTTCTTGCTATCGTATTGTTATACACTCTCTCTATCTTGTCGTTTTATGCGAGCATGCATAGCTATAGTGCATTCATGAAAGATGTAATCACTTAAACCCCTTGCTAGTTCTTGAGATATAATTTCTTACTGAGCGTTCGCTCACCTAGTGTTTCCCTACTTTTCAAGTAAGTCCGACGATGAGGGAACTCAAACGGATGGGGAAAATCAAGAGTGAAAGAGATAGAGCTTCTTCCGTGTTATCTAGTCTTTTTCATATTTTCTTGAGTCAACCTTGTATTTTTCCTTTATTTTAGTTAGTACTTCAAGGTTTGTAATAGACATATTCTTATGAAGAAATAGAGGATTGGGTTATCTTTACTTTTACGCATCTCTGATTTTGGTGTCGAATACACTAATACTCTGATTGACATGATTGATATAAACTCGTCACGCGTCTCCGGGTATCTTCCGCTCTCGGGGCGTGACAGTTTTTGTGGTATCAGAGCCTAGGGTATTCAATTCCTAGGAAAAACCCAAGTCCAAGGATAGGTTAAACCTTTAACCGGTGAGATTGGATAGAACCAAGGGTTAAAGTTAACATAAAAGTGCTAGCTTCTAAATGAAATCACGTATTAATCTAGTTATTATAATTGTAGGACTATGGCTGCCGAACGTGCTCAGTGGCGCAACATGCAGCGTACACTCCAAGGCATGACCCAAGTGCTGCAACAAGTAGCACAGGGAGGTGCACAACGAGCCGGAAGTCTCCACCAAGTCTTCAAGAACATGAACCCTCCCAAATTCATGGGTTCTACTGATTCGGATGACGCAGAGCACTGGATCAGGGAGACGGAGCGTATATTCCGTATTATGCAGTGCACGGATCAAGATAAAGTCTTATTAACTACTTTCCAACTAGAAAGGGATGCCCGATGCTGGTGGGAGTCAGTCGAAGCTACTATAAATCAAGACCAAATTACTTGGGAAGAATTTGTTGAACATTTCAACAATAAATATTTTTCAGACCGAGTCCAAGAAAAGAAAGCTACCGAATTTTCCGCACTCAAGCAACGGTCATTATCGGTGGCGGAGTACGAGGCACAATTCTCTAGATTGTCTCGGTATGCTAAGCACTTAGTTAGCACCGAGAAGATGAAAGCTAGGAGGTTCCTTAATGGGCTCAGGCCCCAATATATTACCCAGCTGGCGCCAATGGATATTCAGGTCTACTCAGAGATAGTACGCCGAGCTCAATTGTTAGAAGATGCCACGGAACTATCAGATAGAATCCGTGGGAATGATAAGAAGGAACAAGTTACAAGTTCGGGTTCCTTTAAACCCAACTTCAAGAAGAGGCCTAGCACTGGAGGTACTTCTTCTCAAGACCAAAAATTTAAGAAGACCAAGCCCTTCTCTATCACTACTACACCTTCAAATATAATATGCAAGCATTGTGACAAGGCTGGTCATAAAGCCGAAGAATGCTGGAGGAAACTTGGAGCATGTCTCCGTTGTGGGAGCCGTGATCATCGGATTCCCGATTGCCCATTACTTAATGATCCAACCGGTGACGGAAAGCGCCCGGTAACCAAGAACACTCGTCTTCATGCAATTAAGGGGACCAAAGAAGAAGAAGGCGGACTAGTAGAAGGTACACTGAAAGTTTGTTCCAAGTATGCACATGTCTTATTTGATACGGGTGCATCATATTCTTTTATTTCCAAGAAGTTTGCTAACCCACTACCTATGGAACTGGAATGGATGAAAATAATTTTATCTACTCCTCTCGGAAACGAAACCGATATTACTCACCATTATCAAAACTGTGAAGTCTTGGTAAAAGGAAGAAATCTTCCTATCGATCTCATATGTTTAGATCTAAAGGAGTATGATGTCATACTGGGAGCATATTGGTTATCCAAATACCAGGCAACAGTCGATTGCCACAATAGCAAGGTTACTTTCAAGGACTTTCCAGAACTAGTCTATTCTAGCCCTAAGAGTCGGAGCGAGTCACCTCTTATTTCGGCTCTCCGAGCTAGCAAGCTAATAAGGAAAGGATGTGTATCTTTCCTTGCATTTGTCATGATTAAGGAGGCTCAGAAAACTAAGATAGAAGATATCCCAGTTGTGCAAGAATTTTCGGATGTGTTTCCGGAAGATTTGTCTGGATTACCCCCACAAAGAGAAGTGGCCTTCACCATCGACTTAGTCCCTGGTGCTGGACCTGTTTCTAAGACACCTTATAGAATGTCCCCTGCTGAACTCAAGGAGTTAAAGGAGCAATTAATGGAACTTCTTAAGAAAGGATTCATTAGACCGAGTACTTCCCCGTGGGGAGCGCCTGTGCTATTTGTAAAGAAGAAGGATGGATCCATGAGACTATGCATCGACTATCGACAGTTGAATCATCTCACTATCAAGAACAAGTATCCACTGCCGAGAATCGATGAGTTATTTGATCAAATATCTGGATCCAAGTATTTTTCAAAGATTGATCTCAGGTCAGGATATCACCAACTAAGGATCAAGGATGATGACATTCATAAGACTGCATTCAGGAGCAGGTATGGCCATTATGAATTTGTCGTTATGCCTTTTGGACTAACAAATGCCCCTGCTGCCTTTATGCAGTTGATGAATAGCATATTCAGACCTTATTTAGATCAATTCGTGGTGCTCTTCTTCGATGATATATTAATTTATTCCAAGACTAAGGAAGAGCATGAGGAGCAATTGAGGATTGCATTACAAATATTAAGGACAAACTGATTATATGCCAAGCTCAGCAAGTGTGAGTTCTGGATCGAAGAAGTGACTTTTCTCGGACATGTTATATCAAAAGATGGCTTGTCTGTAGATCCATCGAAAGTGGAAGCTGTGAAGAATTGGGAAAGACCGACCAATGCTAACGAGATCCGAAGTTTCTTAGGTCTTGCCGGCAATTACAGGCGATTCATCAAGGATTTCTCTAAGATCGCCGTGCCGCTTACTAGGCTAACTCGCAAGGAGATCCGTTATGAATGGAGTGAGGAATGTGAAAGAAGCTTCCAAAATCTCAAGGATCATCTAACTACAGCTCCGGTCTTGGCATTACCAATGGAAGGAGAGAAATTCGAGGTATACACTGATGCTTCTGGCATTGGCCTCGGATGTGTTCTAATGTAACAAGGAAAGGTTATAGCTTATTCTTCTCGTCAATTGAAGAAGCATGAAGAGAACTACCCCGTCCATGACTTAGAATTGGCCGCGGTGGTATTTGCACTCAAAATATGGAGACATTATCTTTATGGAGTACAGTTTACTGTATACTCCGATCACAAGAGTCTCAAGTATCTTTTCTCTCAGAAGGAACTAAATATGAGGCAAAGACGTTGGCTAGAATATCTCAAGGACTTCGACTTTACTATACAATATCATCCCGGAAAGGGTAATCATGTAGCAGATGCCCTTAGTCGAAAGCCGAGAGCACTGCTAGCCAATTGTATGATTCAAGAATGGAAGTTGCTGGAGCAATTCTCTAAGCTCAATATCAGCATGGACACGAACTTCAAATGTGTCACATTGTCTCATATAAGCAATCATCCAGACCTATTAACTGAAATACAAGCACTTCAAGATGATGACCCAATATTAGTGGAAATCAAGGGCAAACTAGAAGGACAATCTGATTTCCAATTAGCATCAAATAGAAGGTTGTTATTCCAAAACAGAACTTGTATACCGGATTGTCCCGAGTTAAAGAAGAAGATCTTAGATGAAGCTCATAGATCAAGGTACACGATTCATCCAGGATCAACCAAAATGTACCAAGATGTGAAGAGGAATTTTTGGTGGCCCAACATGAAAAGGGAAATAGCAGACTATGTATCACGCTGTCTCACTTGCCAACAGGTTAAGGCGGAACACCAAAAGCCTGCTGGAAAATTACATCCTCTAGATATTCCCAAATGGAAGTGGGAGAATATTAGTATGGATTTCATTATGGGTTTATCTAAATAAAAAGGAGGACATGATGGAATATGGGTTATTATTGACCGATTGACTAAATCGGCGCATTTTTTGCCAATAAAGAGCCGATGGTCAGTTGATGTTTTGGCTGCATTATACATCAAGAAAATAGTCAGATTACATGGTATTCCTGTTTCAATCGTGTCTGACAGAGATCCCCGTTTTACTTCTCATTTTTGGAAGGGACTATAATATTCGTTGGGAACAAGGCTTAACTTTAATACAGCTTTTCATCCTCAAACGGATGGTCAGACCGAGAGAACTAATCAGGTGGTTGAAGATATGCTCAGAGCTTGCATCATTGATTTCGATGGAAGCTGGCATGATCACTTGCCTCTAGTTGAATTTGCATACAATAATAGCTACCATGCAAGTATACAAATGGCACCTTTCGAAGCCTTATACGGAAGGAGTTGCCGATCACCCTTATGCTGGGACGAAGTTGGAGAGAAACAACTGCTAGGTCCAGACATGGTAAGGGTTACCACTGAAAGAATACAAATGATTAGAGAAAGACTGCAAGTTGCTCAGTCTAGGCAAAAGGCTTATGCCGATACAAGAAGGAGAGATCTTGAATTCCAAGTTGGAGATTATGTATTTCTCAAGATATCACCTGGACGTGGAATAAGGAGATTTGGTGTTAAAGGTAAGCTTACACCAAGATTCATTGGACCTTTTGAGATATTAGAAAGAGTTGGCGCGGTTGCTTATCGCATCGCATTGCCTCCTCAATTGTCTGATGTGCATAATGTATTCCACATATCTATGTTGAAGAAGTATGTACACGATCCATCACATATTATTGAACATAGAGACCTAGTTATCCAGAAGGATCTCACATATGAACAGAAGCCCATAAAGATACTAGATCGTGAAGTACGTACCCTAAGGAATAAGGTTATTCCCATGCTTAAGGTATAATGGAATAAGAACTCCGAACATGAAGCTACGTGGGAGACCGAGGAATCCATGAGGAAGCGATTTCCATAATTATTTTAAGGTATATACTCTACGCTCTCCACTTATATATATACTATTGAATTTGGGGACCAAATTCTTTTAAGTAGGGGAGGGTGTAGCAACCCTGATAAAAATAAGATTTTTAAATAAATCAAATTAAAATAAAAGATAAATAATTAGATGATGAAAGCCTAAACGCATAAAAATAAGACAGAATGGAAATAACGCCTTTGGTCAAGGCGCTACTTCATGAAGAAACGCCTCTAGAGAAGGCGCTAATTAAAAAGGGACGCCCATACAACAAGGCGTCAATTATCAAACGGCCAAAAGGGGAAGTAAATGTAACGCCCTCTACCTGGGCGCGTTTTATACAAGAAACGACGCTTGCCAAGGCGTCAATTTAAATTAACGCCCTCGCTTAAGACGTTAATTCAGATCGAGTTTCGTTCGACCCAGGAGTCTATCCAGGGCAAGTTCTGGATAACTACGTCGAAGGTGGAATATGGTAAGGACTCTATCATGGAAGTATTACTTCCAATACAACTCTAACCCTATTAGGATCCCCAAAATCCTATAAATATCCTCCAAAATCAACCCTTGATCGCTATTTGGCGATCTGCTGCTGCTGTCATCAACGTGAAGAACAGGTAATGTTCTTCCTCTTTATTTTTGGTTGTGTGTGTTGAAAGAACGTTGATGTTCTTTTCCTTCCTCATCTTCCTATACAGGTTGTCTGTGTTGAGAAGACGATCACCCCTTTTGACTGAAGATCGGGTATTCTTCGTCCATCTCCTGCAAGTTATCTCTGTTCGAGAACAGAGCATCGTTTTCTTCTCCAAACCTTCATCCGTTCATCAGTTAAATTTTCATAAGGTAGGTTTTCTCAAGAACGTAGCCCAAACTAGCTTAATATCTTTAATAATATCATCGATCCTCCATGCATATAGTTTTATTGTGGTTTCAACTGTTTCTATGCAATTTTCAAAAAAAAAAAACAACGCCCTTGACCAGGGCGCTAATTTAAAGAAGCGACCCACACTAGGGCGCTAATTATTATTTTGATGCCCTGCCCAGAAGTCGTCAATTGCATGTAATTAATAAATACCCACGTTTAAAATTTAATATCTATGTAACAATGAATCTGATATTTTGCATGAGTATACCTGTGAAATCCTGCTATTTTTCCTGTCATGATCATGTACCCTTTTTCCTGAAATTTTATCATCTGAAAATTGGTAAATTCTTTAATTCACGACCTTGTCTAGGTCGTCTTCTACTGAACTGAAGCCCCAGACCAGGGCGCTAATTGACAAGTAACGCCCATGTCTAGGGCGCGTTTTTGTTAAAATTCCAGAATATTGATTTTCTGCAGAATAGAAATATTGAAGGGACGACTAATGTATAAGTCGTCAAATTGTGAATAAACGCCCCTGAGTAAGGTGTTAATTGGATAATTAATGACTTAGCTTAAGTCGCTATTTTCTGTATTAATGTTTTACACTGATTACTGTCACCGAAGGGTTATATATATATATATATATATATATATATATATATATATATATATCGGCACTATATTCCAGTCCGTGAATATAGTCCCATGTTTCATGATGTTTTTATTGCACTACCCTCAATTCTCATTGACATACAAGCTCTCCATTGGACATTCCGTTCCTTTGGACTAGCGAGTTAGTCATAGAGACCTCTATAAGACTCCTCGAGCCTTGGATTCCCTCAATGCCGACTGAGCTGGTTGTACCATAAAAACCCATTACATTATTTGATTGCCATGTCACTCTAAAGAAACATGGTATACCGGCCCTCATGTTATGCAAAGTGTGTATCATGAGAATTCTCTTAATGGGATGAGGTTATCATGCCATTTGATACTGTTCTTGTAAACCCCAATTCTATAACAACATTGTTATGATGTTCTTGTAGACCCCAAATCTATATTAAACTTGATGTTCTTGTGGACCTCAATTCTATATAAAGAATATCCATACTTGCTTGTCATGGTACCCAAGTTAGGGAACCAATTCTACCTAGTTTTATCGATAATCGTGATTGTACCGTTATTATCGTCATTCTATGTCAAGTGTCATATTTTTGGACTCTATTCTATCCAAGTTATCCTACGTATCTACAAGCTTCATTCTTGAAATTCCATATTGGCTATACACAAAAGTGGATGTTAAAATACATGATTAATGCCTGCGCATATAGGGCCCGATCTGGTCCTGGGAGGAGCACCCGAAAGTACTTGTGCCCATGGGAGTTGATTGATCACGGTATTGGCATTATACCGAAGTGCATGACTAGCTTGATTGAACATTCCACAAATCTTGTACTTGTACTTGACTTGATATTACATGACTTGCGTGGCCCGAAAAAGGGTAAATACTTGCGTGCTTGAAACGTGATAGCCAAATTTCCACATGACATGATGAATACACTTGCTTGAATATCTTGATATCTTTGATATAAGTTCTTGAAAGTTCATGACTAGTTCTTCTTGCTATCGTATTGTTATACACTCTCTCTATCTTGTTGTTTTATGCGAGCATGCATAGCTATAGTGCATTCATGAAAGATGTAATCACTTAAACCCCTTGCTAGTTCTTGAGATATAATTTCCTAATGAGCGTTCGCTCACCTAGTGTTTCCCTACTTTTCAGGTAAGTCCGACGATGAGGGAACTCAAACGGATGGGGAAAATCAAGAGTGAAAGAGATAGAGCTTCTTCCGTGTTATCTAGTCTTTTTCATATTTTCTTGAGTCAACCTTGTATTTTTCCTTTATTTTAGTTAGTACTTCAAGGTTTGTAATAGACATATTCTTATGAAGGAATAAAGGATTGGGTTATCTTTACTTTTGCGCATCTCTGATTTTGGTGTCGAATACACTAATACTCTGATTGACATGATTGATATAAACTCGTCACGCGTCTCCGGGTATCTTCCGCTCTCGGGGCGTGACAACGGCGGTAGCGGAAAGCAGTAACAACCGCAGGAATAGCAAACTCGATGGCCGATAAAAACTCGGCGCTACAGCTACTCCTACTGTACCAAAAAATATGCCCCGATCTCACAGTCGGGGGACCACCGAACTAACGGGAAAATCTCTGGCTATACTGCCAGGAGACCATCACGACACCACCATCGTAGAGGCCCGTCTCACAGACAAAGGCCCAACCCCAAACCACGCGGTCTGGCAGACACGATCATGACCTCGCCGTCGTGAACCCTACACCGTCTAGGGAAAACCCTCGGTGACCCTCACCGGAAACCCTGGACCTCTACCTCAGGAAACCACCCGAAAACTACGAGTAAAATCATGTCTCACAGACGTGAAACGGAAACTCGAGTCACTAGAAACTCACATCACGTGACGGGAGTGTGAGCGACGTCACGCGGTTCGAGGAGCGAAGAAGACGCGGAACGCGCGGGCTCCTTTTGTTTGCTGCAACACAGAAATAAGAGAAAAGAGAAGGGGCCACCACGGGAGATTGCTCTGGCGGGGCGAGCGGGACAAATGCAATATAGCAAGATATGGGGGTTAAACGGCCATAGCGAGAAGTGACTTGCCGCGGCCTCGGGGGGACGGGAATGGTGCAGAAATCAAATAGGAAGAATTAAAACGGCCATGTTAGCGCAGCAAGAGTGATATAGAAGGGGGGGGATGAATAGATCACTCCCAATTTGAAGAAACTTAAACGAAATATAATTTCTACTGCTAACGCACCTCCTTAAACCGTACACAGAGGAATGTAAATGAGAATGAAGAGCGAATCACAAGGAAGCAAAGAGCCGAGCAGATGAAGAGCGTAGAGAACAGAAGCAAACCACAGAGGAGGCACTCGGTTTTTTAGGTGGTTCGATTGCAGTCCGCAATCTACATCCACCCCTCACTCCAACTAGAGTGAGGATTCCACTAGACTATGCTAGATCAATGCAGACTCAGTCTGCGAACAACATGCTGCCACACAGCTTGAACACCAAGGGAGACAAATCCCTCAACCAAGTTCTGCTACCCACAGAACTTGAAACCGGTTCTAGCTCCCAGCTAGAACACGACCGAAGAAACCTCTCCCTTCCTCCACACACCGGAGGGAAACTGTTAATGACAACCAGTCACTAACACCACCAAAGATCACCGATCTCTCTTCCTCTGCAACACAGAGGGAAACTGGAGTGATACTCCCTTCCTCCACACACCGGAGGGACAACAATTCAGATCAGAATAGAAGGATGAAAAATAAACGAAAGCAAAATGGAAAACGAAAAACAATGAGAAGGAATCGGTTCTGAAACCCAAAACAAATGTAGCTTCAAATGAAGCAATTCATCAAGCAGCACACACTCTCTCTCTCTCGACCAAACTCCTCTCAGATATTGAACTCTCTGCTCTTTTCCTTTCGCTTTCTTTCTCTCTGCACTTTTCTTTCCTTTTCTGGATCGAAGGACGTATATGCTCTTCAGGCTTCTTCTTCGATCAATCTTCATCTGAAGACGAAGGCTTCATTTTATACCTGGAGCAGCAGCAGGGCGCGTGTGGCTTCCACAGTTCCCGCCCTAAGAATTCGGACCACGTGGCAGCATCCAGTAGACTGTCAGACCACGTGTCCTCATCTGGGCATTTTCCTTATCCTCGGATCACGTGCCCAGCACCAGTACGCTCAGCAACTGGAGGTAGATGGCGTCAACTCACTCGCTCCAAAGAGTTGACGCAGTCATCAGAAATCTTCAAACTTCTTAACCGCTGCGTCGACTCCATCAGCCTATTGCGTTGACGCAACGGTATCGGCAGTTCAGTGTTCAAGTCTTCAACAGATAGCCGAGCTGCGTCGACGTTATCAGCATATAGCGTTGACGTATTGAAGGCATCTAGAGATAAGTCGTCCCTTTCTTGGACTGCTGCGTTGACGCTGCCAGTTGGTGGCGTTGACGCACGAACGTGTACATTTCTATACTGGCATCTCTTATGCCGCTGCGTCGACGCTTCTTGTTGATGGCTTTGACGCAGTGGAAGATTTCGTGAAGGCTTCATCGCTTGTAAGAGTCTCTGCTATTTTAACTGCTGTGTCGACGCTGCTTGCTTGTGGCGTTGACGCAATAGAAGACGACGTGACAGTTTCGTCTACTGATGCGTGGACGCTTTAAACTTCAGGCGTCGACCCTGTTCCCTTCAGTAACAATAATGAAGTGTATAGACTTAGTGTTAACGTGAAGCATTGTATAGACTACAGAGATCAATATAGCAAGTGTGTACATAGTGAGGGAGTGTATAGACTTAGTGAGATGAAGTCTAGTGTATAGACTTGGAAAGCTGTTCAATGTGTTGGGTTGCTGTTGTATAGACTTTGCCCAAGGAACCGAGTGTATAGACTTCGCCATAGTCTAATGAACATGCTTTGCAGAATTGAACGAGTCAATGTGTAGACTTCACAAGAAGCAGTCCAATGTACAGACTTCTAGTGTGGAGGCAGACTGTATAGACTAGAATCGCTTGAAGCGATGTATAGACTTTGGTGAGGCTCAGGCAGTGTACAGAGTTGAAGGCTCACAAACGAGTGTATAGACTTAGGCTTTTAACACAGTATTTTACATGCTGAGTTGACGCTGCAGCCCATTGAGTTGACGCTGCAACGTATTACTATTACGTTCAACTGATGATGTATAGAATTAATGAAATGAAGAACCTGAACAGAAGAGTCTACGCATCACCACACTGAGTTGACGCACTGGTGTGAAAGACTGTGCAGACATAGTGAATAGACTTGAAGGAGTTATGCCAAATGAACAGATGAGTCGACGCATCAGAAGGGATGGGTCGACCCACTGCAATCAGTACTAGCTAAGCAGAGTGTAGATAAAATAATGATAGCATGCTTATCTGACAACCAAATGAACTGTACTCACTCACATGATGAAACAACATTAATCTAGAGATAGAAGATTGATTTATAGTGTGAGACATCATCAAAACCATAGGAATGCAACAATCTCCCCCTTTTTGATGATGACAACACTATGAATCATGCAATATCAAGTTTCAACAATGAGTTAATACCAGCTGCAACAAGCAAAAAAAAAAAAATTCAAGACATGCTCATGCAAATGAATTAAACATTCCCTACAGCACACTCTCATCTCCCCCATAACTCATAACCATTTCTCATCTCCCCCACAACTCATAACCATTTCTTCCACGAAGCAACATGACTCCCCTCAAAGCTCAAGACAAAAACCAATACTCACTGAAATTGCTAACTTCTCACAGAAATTGCAGATATTGCAAGCTTCTCTCCCCCTTTGACATCAGCAAAAAGAACTGCAGAATGTATGACAGTGCTGGAAACATGAGGACTGAGGGCAGTAACTTCTTAGTGCAGAAAATCACGAGTATGTCTTAAGAGAATAAGTGAGTTTCTAATCTCAAGAGAGGATTCTTTGGACTTCAGTACACAATAGAGAAGTAGAGTTATAGACAAGTTTATCAGCATACATAGTGGATGATTGAGAGCAGGAGTTGACAAGTATGGCCAGATATAGCTGATCATTCAACTATTTCACAAGACAGCAAGAGACTAAATCAGAGAGGTGTTCTCAAGGTATTGAAGACAAGCAATCCATTAGTTACATAACAATAAGGAATTTTGTTGGAGATGATTTTCAAGAAGATCAATGAGTAAGTTGGTAGTTCACTTCCTTTGACATTAGGGAGACACCTTGATTAGAGGTCTGAATCCCCAGTTACTCAGAGTGAGTACCTCATTACTTCCCCCCCCCCCTTTTTTTAATAAGGAACAGAGTTAGTAACTATGGCTTTTGACATTCGGGAGACACCTTGATTAGAGGCCAGAGTCCCCAGTTACTCACCAGCAAGCCACCATTGCTCTGTCATGACGTTTCATTCATTTTAAGTATTTGACACCTCATGACTTGGGAGAAATATTCATTTCATTGATGAAGCTCCCAGTTTCTCAGTGATTAAAACAGAACATGTTTGTTCAGTTAAGCCCTTGAGTTAAAAAGGATAGAATGATTGAAGACAATACCAAAAAGAACTTTTCTTGAATTGAGTCTTGAAGTCTAGATTTCAAGTTGATTAGGTCAGATAACAAGACATACAAGTTTTTGGCCTGAACCATAATCAATGGCAATGTAGGAAGATATACTTTATGCAATTAGTCCAGATCTCTGAAGGAGTACCAAAGGAAGGATTCTAACTTGAAGATTAGAGTCACTGACTTATAGACTTAAGAGAAAAGTGACACTCTATTTTCTGAAAGAGCCACACTAAATCAGTCATGCAAAATCAGCAAAGGTACACATCTGGACAGCCCTTTTGAATCTGTCAGAGAACTTCTCTTCTCACATCACAACTCAGCTCCCCCTAAGACATAGCATACTTCAATAACCATTCCAGCAAAAAAAAAATCTCAAAGCTCCCCCTTACCTAGAGCATTCTGAAGGCTAACTAATAAGGATTCAGAACTCCCTCTTAAACCAGCATGAAAGAGGCTAAACAGCAGATAGACACAACTCCCCCTCACAGCAAGAACATGCTTCATAATTAAGATAATTTGTATAAGCCTAATTCTCTTCTCAAAGTGGAAAATTTTTCATTATCCAGAGGTTTTGTGAATATGTCAGCAATCTGATTATCTGTGCCTACATGAATCAGTTCAAAATTATTCTTAGACACCTCATCTCTTATAAAATGATGTCTTATCTCTATGTGTTTGGTTCTTGAATGCAAAACAAGATTTTTAGCAAGATTGATGGCACTAGTATTATCACAGTAAATAGGTGTGCATCCCAGGTCTACTTGGTGTGAGCGACGTCACGCGGTTCGGGGAAGAGCGGAGAAGACGCGGAGCGCGCGGGCTCCTTCTTTTTGTTTGTTTGTTTTGCTGCAACACAGAAATAAGAGAAGAGAGAGAAGGGGCCACCACGGGAGATTGCTCCGGCGGGGCGAGCGGGACAAGTGTGATATAGCAAGATATGGGGGTTAAACGGCCATAGCGGGAAGTGACTCGCCGCGGCCTCGGGGGGACGGGAATGGTGTAGAAATTAAATAACAAGAATTAAAACGGCCATTGGGGAAGTGACTCGCCGCGGCCTCGAGAATATGAGCAGATAATAAGATGACAGAATATAAAGAGAATACAAAGAGCGGGAATTTAAACGGCCATTGGGGAAGTGACTCGCCGCGGCCTCGAGAACATAAACAGATAAGAATATAACGTATAAGAACGTGAATTTAAACGGCCATTGGGGAAGTGACTCGCCGCGGCCTCGAGAATATGAGCAGAATATAACAGAATATAAAGAGAATATAAGAACGGAAATTTAAACGGCCATTGGGGAAGTGACTCGCCGCGGCCTCGAAAACAAGATGTGATCGCCAGGGGCCGAAAGACCCCAAAATAAGAAAGTGATCGCGCCTACCTCAAGAGCGGGAGATGGCGGGTTGCTTCTTCCTCTCCCTCCGGCCGGCCGACGGAGAGGGCTTTCCTCGACTACCCTTGCAAAATAACGACAAACAAATGACAAGTGGATTAGAAAGATGGAGGTGTAGTATTCAAATCCTTGCGATAAAAATAATGAAATGATGGCAAGACACACACCTGGTTGGTGTTATCTTTTAAACCCCTCTCGGACTCGAGTAGGAGGAAAATGAGATGATGGATGTAAGAAGTGTATAAGAAAAGGCGCCCTTATGAAGGGGGATAGGGGATGCAAGATGATGAATGCAAAAGAACTACGAAGAAAAGGAAAGAATTGGCTTATTGGATGTGCCGATGGTGAAATCCGGCGGAGCTCCGGCAGCGTGGGGACGACGTGGAAGCGCGGTGGATGAAGACGACCTTCCTCTCGCGAGCGTGAGCACCCGAGAAGCCGGCAGAACCTCCACCTACAAAAGAACCCACGGGTTAGAAAATGACTCCGTAGCCTCTGGGCTCCGGCAACCTATCAAATCACTTCCAAGCTCTTCAGAACTGAGGGGGGTGGGCCTCTATTTATAGGGCTCCGGAGGGTGGAGGCGTCCAGGACCCTGGACACCTCCATCAGGGCCGAACTAATATTTTATTGTATTTTTATTTATTTTTTTGGAATACTTTTGTGGAGGCGTCCAGGGCTCCGGACGTCTCAAACAGGTCCACCGAAAACCGACGACGGCCGCACGCGGTTTGGCACAACGCGTGGTTTTGTAAGCGGCGCCTCGTGATTCAGAAATGGGCGCGTCCAGCTGACTGGACGTCTTCAAAATTTAGATTTTTTCACACACGACAAACCGTCGTTCGGTGGCCGGCGCCCGTGAGAGAGTTGATGGAGGCGTCCAGGGGCCTGGACGCCTCCAAAAATATATTATTCCCTTGGACGCCTCCAAAAATATATTATTTTTTCTTTTTCTTTTGTCTTTTATGCCAAGGCTGGCATTTTAATTTTTTATATTTATTTTTATGGAGGCATACAGGGGCCTGGACGCCTCCATTAATATATATATATTTTTATTTATTTTTTTTGTTTTTTATGCCAACTGGCATTTTACACACATTTTTTATTTTTGTTTTTTATGGAGGCGTCCAGGGGCCTGGACGCCTCCATTAATATATATATATTTTATTTAGTTTTGGGCCTTGAGAAAATAATAAAATAAATTAAAAAGATGGGGGCGTCCAGGGGCCTGGACGCCCCCATTAAGACCCACCCGGGTCCTCAATCGGCGGCCGCCCGGCAAACACCTTCTTGGTTCCGGAACCTCTTGATGCGTCTGACTGGTGTTGATGCCGTCCGAATGCCGTGACGAGACGATTCTGGATGCCGAAAAAGGCAGAAGAAGATCCAAGAAACGGAAGTACTCAAGTGATTCGAAATGCGTAAGCCGTCGCGGGGCGTCGTATAGTAATATGAGACTTTCTCAGGAGACGTCAAGAATGGCGTGTCTACAGCTGCCCTGCCTTGGCGTCTGCTTTGCAAGGGAGCGACACGTAAAGGAATGGTATCGAAGTGGAGTGAAATGAAGTGGGAGCGGACTGATAAGTTGATGCCAAGGTGTGATGAGACACACTTTTGACGTTATTGTTTGGAATCTTTTCTGGAGTTTCAATGAGGCGACCTTGAAGAAGGTCTTTCAAATATAGACGATTGTTTGGACGGAGATCAAATAAGGGAGGGTGAGATGTGCGCTCAGGCACGAAACAAAAAGAGACCAACTTCTCGGTGTGGAAGTACCTGGGTCATAAACCTGCAGGTTTCACCTTTGGGGAGCTGTTACCAGCCAATGTAGAAGTGCTGCGCCCAAGGTGGGTCAAACAAGGTCAAAAGTAAAGGAATATCTGATGGTCTGTCCAAACAAGGGTCTCCTTTGGAAGAGCAACGTAGGGCCGTTTCAAGGAAACTCAGTATTTTATTCGGAGTGGAATATCTCATATTTGTAGGAATTGAAGCACAACGGCCTTCGCAATCGAATCACTTGAATGATTTTCCGCAATAAATCAAAATCCTATATGAATGCATGCTGGGTTAAAATAAAAATTTAAAACAAACTAAAATAGAAGATAGCCAAGGATAATATTGTCAACTTGTTAAGAACGGGTCAGGATACCGATCCGGTGAGCCGCCACTGGGCTGGGGCCCGTTTATCCGCGCACCAACTCACTGAATGGAACCGTCGTCCCCATGCTACCACAAATTAACGGCCTATCCGTACAACCCAAATTCTCCCGGGATCATCATCGTTTTTGTTGAAGGGGAACTCAAATCCCAGATTCGTTCGGGCCGCAAGGTCCTTGACATGTTCTAGTAGCGTAGGTATCATATACTACGATGCATGACCAACCATTGAAAGGTGTGACAGGAGATAGGACAAAGATGTCCGTTAGTAAAACCTGCACAGGCCAGCATGGATTAATAACATCAGAAAGTAGCAGAATCATAGCAGAATCGCACCACAATGGGAAGGAGATCTAGCCAAAATCCCGACATTGACCGCTGATGTGACATGTTCTATCCTGTAGCGATCTTCCCTTCCTATAAGAACTCCCCTTAGGCTAGTTCATTCAGATGCACTAAGGTGGGTTTTGGAAGCTCAGGAGAGGAAGGAGAGGAGAATCTAGAGATTTCAGGATGGAAGGAGAGTCTTCCCGCGTTATGAAGAGGAGCAGGCCTAGCAGCGAGATCAGGCGACTCTCCGACCTCGAGGGTCATCTGAGTGGGACGATCATGTCGCATATGGTAAGCTGATTCATTTCAAATTTTCCATGTGAACCTTCTTCTTACTTCCTTCATTTCTTCTTTCTTTCCTTTTCCAGCCATATCCACTCTTCCCAGGCCCGAGGAAGTTTTCCAAACTGCCATGGCTTTCAAAGCTAACTTCTAATATCTCCATTGGCATGAGGGCCATACTCTCGAAGTGGCATCTGCAGGGGCTCCTTATTCACGCCAAGCATTACGAGAAGATTCGTATGGACTGGGCGGCTATGGGCGCACTAGTGGAGATCTGGCATCCCCAGACCCACACTTTTATCTTCCCGACCTTCGAGGTGACCATCCTCCTCGAGGAGGTGGAACTTCTGCTCGGATTGAAGAAATTCAAGAGTGACGGGAAGGTGAAGGCTATGCGGATGCTGACACGGGGGACTTCTGAAAGTGTCCTTGGAAGCTTCATGCCGCCCGACGCAGCCTGAAAGGTCCGTACTCAAAAGGGGATCGATCTCCAAAAGCTCGCGGAGTGGGTCATGGACGCCTTGAGAGGGTCACCAGACGATGACTATTTGGAGGGAATCATGAAGGGGTTCATAGTGGAGGAGGATCAACTAAGTGCCATTCGCGGGATCTGGAGTGGAAAGAGGGTGGGACCCGCCGTCCTTGCCTATCTTTACAGCGGCCTTACTGTCTCGAGCATGGGTAAGCCTCCTTTTGGTTGCGCACTTGTCTTGAATTGCTGGCTTGATTTGCACTTCAAATTCGACCACCGCGAGGGAATGCCAACTGCTTCGAAGCTCTTCCAACAAAGCCCGCTTCACCACATAGCCGACGTGTTAGGCTTCGGTGGTACTGTAGTGAACCGCGTTCCGTGGCTGAAGAAAAGTGAAGACTGGCGGTCTCACTTCCGCACCGTGACACAAGACTTCTTTACTTGCGCACCGGCATGTTTGCTTTCGCTAGATCTCCTCATGAGGCCTTCTCCCGAAGTTGATCTTCAACTGATCGGCGCGACCGAGTTCGTCCTTTATAATGCGCATCGGTGCTGCCTCCAGATTGGCATCCCACGCCATTCGTTCCCGCCACCGACTGGCATCGTTCCTTTGAAGAAAAGGGAGTTGGGCACTGAAGCGGACGCGAAGGAAGCGAAGGCCATTAAAGCTCCCTGGAAGATAAGTGTTGCGGGAAAGGCCTTAGCGCACGTGGTGGAAGAATGCGAGCCGTGGAGGGTTTATGTAACCGAACTGGAGAAGTTAAGGCCTAAGGCGCCTAAACCCCTGATGTAGCTCATTCTGCTTTCTGATGGAATAAAATCTGGCATTGATGTTTTGGGACCCCCGTTCACTTAATTATTATTATCTTTTTTGTGGTTTTCCTTTTTCTTTGTGTTTTTTTTCTTTTGTTTGGATTATATACATACTCTTATCTTTTTTACTTTTATTATATATATATACTTTTTTTTGAAAATTTTTTATTATGGGGGCGTCCAGGGGTCTGGACGCCCCTATGTTTTATTTTTTTATTTTTTGATTTTTTGTTTTGGGGGCGTCCAAGGTCTTGGACGCCCCTATGTTTTATTTTTTTGGTTTTTTTTGGTTTTTTTTTGTTTTGGGGGGGCGTCCAGAGGCCTGGACGCCCCTATGTTTTATTTTTTTTTATTTTTTTAGTTTTTTTGTTTTGGGGGCGTCCACGCGCCTGGACGCCCCAAATTTTTTGAATTTTGAAAAAAAAATAAAAAAAGATGGGGGCGTCCAGGCGCCTGGACGCCCCAAACAGGCTGGATTCTATATATATGGGGGGGCCTCCCCCCCTTTGCTTAATTACTGTTCATTCAAACCGCCCAGTCAATCCAGACGACCCATTCTTCGTCCCAATGGAGCGAGGAGGATCGAGCCAGGGTCCACAGAAGCGGAAACGACGGGCTCGTCGTCCGAGGAGGCTGAGGGATGATGCCGAGGAGGCTGCTGCGGCGGAGGAGATTGCCGCGGGTGAGGAGGCTCTTCCTTTGGCCTTGGAGGCTGCAGTGGACGCTGGCGACGCGGCAGAGGACGAGCATGATCCGGTAAGCCCCTTAGACCTCCATTCTATTGGTTCATTGGGTTAAAAAGGCGGACGAGAGGCTGTGTGAAGAACGCCGGGTGTGAGGGAAGGAGGCGTCCAGGGGCCTGGACGCCTCCACATTTTCTTTTTTGTTCCGTTTTTTTAATTTATTTATTTTTTGTAAATAATAATAAAATAAAATAAAAAAAAGAATTAAAAAAAAGGAGGCGTCCAGGCCATGGGACGCCTCCATGATAATATATATATGTATTTTTTTATTTATTTTTGTTTTTATTTTTTGGGTTTTTTTTTTAAAATTAAAATAAAGAAAATGAAATGGAGGCGTCCAAGGTATTGGACGCCTCCAAAAAAAACAAAAAAATTTTTTTAAAAAAATAAAAATAAAATAAGATAAATAAGTAGTATATACAATGTTATTGTTTAGTATTATTCATGATGCTGATGTATTTTTTTATTAGTTTTGTGGTGTGCAGGGTGTGATGAAAGGACGGATCAGCTGGTCCCTAGTGGTGGCAGCATACCGTGGGCTGCCGGACTTCCAGAGGGCGCGTGTGGACGCCATGGGCTTTGGAGCTTTCCTTAGGATCGAGCCCTTCCGGCTCGACCTTCCTCTTATCCAGGCATTGAGGGAGCGGTGGCACGCGCCGAGCCGGGCGTTTCTGATGCCCTGGGGGCACATGGTGCCGACACTCGAGGACGTGGCTCGGATGACCGGGCTACGGGTTGACGGAGAGGCGTTGAGCGGGGTCACCTACCCCGACTACCGAGAGAGTGCCCTGGACCTGCTGTGGTTAGAGACGAGCGTGACTGATAGAGACAGCAGGGTAGTTGGCCGAGTGGAGATCATGGAGGCGCTCGGATTCGTTGACCCGCGCCAGCGGGTTAGCGAGACTGGAGCGGAGTTTCTGGCACGATTGGAGGGAGATTCCCGTGCAGCTTTTACCCAGGACCCGAGCGAGAGAGAGCTGGTGGATCTAGACCTTCGGAGGTTTCTTTTCTTCTTCCTGGGCAGCCTTCTGCTGGGGATGAAGGGGGATGGCATCCACTGCCATTTCCTCGGGATCTTGGCAGATCTGGACAGAGTGGGACACTACGCGTGGGGAGCGGCTCTGCTTGCCCATTTGATTGCTGATCTCTCCCAAACTTCGGAGAAGGAGACGACAGCCAGCGGCTTCGCACCTTTTCTCCAGGTAAATATTTTATTTATGCATTCCCACAGTTAAATATGCAATTATTGTACTAATGATGTATGATGGATACAGGTGTGGAGCTATTACTATTTCCCGATGGGGAGGGCTAGGCATGGGAACAGGAGGGCCGTGCCTCTGGCGCGGCGGTGGAGGCCGGTCGTGGTTGCAGCACCCCACGGCTACCAGCTGGCGTCACTTCGTCGGGAGCTGAGCGAGTATCCCGAGGCCATGGTATGATGCGTATGGTTTTTTGTGTTTTCTTATGTGGCTGAATGGCAACTAATATGATGTATGTATGATAATGTAGGTGGTGTGGAGACCCTACCTGGGCATGGGCGACGCTGGCCAGCCTTGGGTTGTAGCGGGTCTTCCTCGTTTCAGGCGGGACGTGTGGGTCCATTGCCTGAACGAGATCGAGCCGCTTCGGCTGAGGCTGGTTATGAGGACGTTGGGGCTAGCCCAGGAGTGGGTTGATGTAGAAGAGCCGGCCCGCATCGGGCGGAAGATCAATGGGAAGGCGAAGGTTGTGGACTGGCGTACGCGCTTCCCAGCACAGTACCAGGACTGGCAGCAGGGCGGGGTCCCAGTGGTGTCCCATGTACAGGACAGTACTGATTACCTGAGATGGTACCGGGCTACGTATGGGGACCGCCTCTTCCTTGGTGGTATGGCTGGGGTAAGTGAAATGAGAATGCTTCACTCTTTTATATGTATATGCATGTGGTACTAACTTACGTGCAATGCAGGATGCTCATGATACCATGATCGCCGACTTGCGGGCCCAGTTGGCGGACGCCAGGCGACAGTTGGTGGCCATCCGACAGGAGTTGGAGATCCTGGTGAGTTTATGTGATGCATTTTTTTGCGACCTAGATTTTTGATGCTTAGCCTGTTGTGCCCCTGTGGTTATTTGAGTTTCATATGGTCACTTGGGTCATTCGACATCATTCTATGGTCATATGTGTTCTGTGATATTCTTGATTTTGATAATGGCTAAACACTATTCGTCATTGTTACTTTTCACTCTTATATGGCTGACATATGTTCTGTTGTGTTTATGACAGATATGCACATGAAAGCTCAATGTTGCGCCCTCGCACGCGGATCGACCTGCGCGGTCAGGTCGCGGGGGTCAAGGGGGCAGCGCCCCTTGCGGGGGTTTCCGGGGGCGGAGCCCCCGGAACAAAATTTAGAAATGCTCAAAGCATATTCTATGTTGATTTCAATCCCAAAATACATGAAATTGATGAGGACATGAATATCTTGACTTATGAACATGTTTCATTGGTCTAACACTTCATTTTTGCAGGTATAGGTATTTCCGGTCGACCTACACACCTTGGCCGGTCGACCAGATTTGCCAGAGCCTAAGAATTCCACGTTTTATAGGTTTCGGTCGACCGCCCCTGCCTTTCCGGTCGACCGGTTCTTCCAGAAACGAAACACTCCAGGAATTACAGATTTCGGTTGACCGCCCCTACTTTTCCGGTCGACCGGTTTTCCCAGAACTGAAATGTTGACATTGTTACAGGTTTCGGTCGACCGCCCCCAGGCGTCCGGTCGACCGGTTTTGCCAGAGCCGAAACGTTCTGGCTGCAGCAGGTTCCGGTCGACCGGCCCATGAATTCCGGTCGACCGCCAGCCCCGAGCCTTCATTTTTGACTTTGTTTCCAACTTCGAAAAGGGCCATTCAACCTTGATTTCTTTAATCCAAATGTCACCTAATCACCCACAAATTGTGGATCTGGTCTGAGGCTTGTCTATAGACCATTCAAGGTCTATAAAACTAACACATGAGGGGATGAAAACCCTAATGCTTCAAGCCTTCAAGGGAGCCCATTTTCGAGCTACTGTAGCACCTCCGTGAACAGTGTTTCGGGAGGAAGTTCTTCATCCATCCAAGGTGATTCAAGCTCAGATCTGAAGCCAAGCAACCTCCTACAAAGCAAGAAGCAATCAAGGGCAAGAAGGGTGATCAAGGAAAGCTAGAAGGAGTATACTTCAAGAAGGAAATCAATATACTCCGGGAAGAAGCTCTTCATCAAATCTTCATCCATCCTCTTCATCATCTCAAGGGGATCCATTGAAGCTCACTCTCAAGGGAGATCATCTTCATCCATTCAAGTTCTTTCAACCTCATTCAAGTTCAAAGAGAAGATCAAGAGAGAAGAATTGAAGGAAGAGGTACTGTTCACGTGAACAGTACTCCGTGAAGAACATTCATCCAATCAAGGGTGAATCAAGAAGATTGAGTTGAAGCCAAGAGGATCCTTGTTGCTGATCAACATTTCATACAAGGGCCAATTCATTTCTACTCATAACTCAATTTCTTGTCTTAGTTCATTCACATTTGTTTTCCTTTCAATATTGATTAAACATTGAAGTTGTGATTCGTCCCTACCGTTGGTTAGTAGGAAGGCAATCGGAGGTGTTTCCAATCTGCGGTGTTGACGTCCCTACCATTGGTTAGTAGGAAGCAATCGGTGGTTTCCGATTTGCGGGTTGGTGCGCTGCACAAGTGAAGCCTCACCGGGTTTTGGTGAGGGGTGGACGTAGGGCTGAGGATTCAGTCCGAACCACCTTAAAAATCCTGTCTAGTGTGGTTTGCTTGTGTGATTGATTCGTTCTAGATGCATGCTTAGGATCGAATTATTATATATCTTGCTTATCTTGCTAAGTGAATCATAGCATTCTTGGAAGCTAGTTTCTATTCCGCTGTAATTCATCTTAACTAGCTATTTAGAGGGCCGCATTGCGAAAAGTGGGGCTGATCTATTCACCCCTCCCCTCTAGATCCGCTGTCCACTACATAACATAGCCTTTGACTGACGTTTGCCCCGTGTTTCAGTGGACCCACCAGACAGCGGCAGCCGGGACGGCTGGTGGAGCGGGTTCCAGTTCGCGGGGCCCTCCTCCGGAGGTTTCTACCCTCCAGGAGCAGCTGGCGTATGCGGTGGCTCGGGCTGAGGAGGCCGAGCGTGACCGCGAGGCTCGAGTGAGCGTTTGACTGACCTCGACTCTCCTTCTGGCTGCCCTCCTTCTATCACTGTTCTCTTACGGTGCATGCGTGCTTTGACAGGTGGCCGAGATCCGAGAGGCCCTGGCGCGTGCTGTTCGTGCCGAGCAAGAGCGTGATGCCCGGATTGCGGAGCGTGACGCCCGGATTGTGGAGCTGGAGGAGGAGCATCGACGGGAGGCTGAGGAGCTCCCTCGTGACGTGCTGGATCTGCGGATCGCCCTCGAGCTGTCGAGGAGGGAGGCGATGAGAGAGAGAGAGGAGAGGGAGAGAGAGAGGGAGGAGCGACAGCGGGATCAGACCGAGAGGAGGGCTCTAGAGGCCCAGCTGCTGGAGCTCCGATTGAGTCTCGGCACGGCGGAGGGGAGGCTTCGGGAGAGCGAGGAGCGGTACCAGAGGGAGAAGGAACGCGGGGCGCGACTTCGTTAGTCTGGTTCTTTTTCCATGGGCAGCTATCTGGTCTCTTCGGCTGAGGAGCGTCGTCGCGCCTTCGAGGCTGGAGTGCCACCGCAGGGCGAGGCGAGCACGGCTTCTCAGGGTTCGCAGAGGCCCCCTAGGGATCCCCGGCAGAGGAGGGAGGAGAGAGATGACCAGGAGGGTGATGGTGAGAGTTAGAGAGTTGCTTATACACGTCACCCTTCTCACTGTATGATGTACTTTCAGCTATTATATGAAATGAAAATGACTTTCTTGTGTTGTGTGTACTTTTCTCTCTCCCAGACTTTCTTCTTTGCACTGAGTTATCCTTCGAGGCACGCTCCACGAGACCTTGCCCTGAACAGCGGGGAACTACGCTTTGCACGGGGGGATTCTATTTCCTTTCTCCTCCTTTTGGGCGCGTCCAGGCGCGAGGACGCGTCTTAGTCCTTGAATTCAAATTTAAAGCGTCGGGTGGCCTTTCTTCTCCCGTGCCTTACCCGCAAACGAGCCCGCCTTCCGTCGAAACTCGCTTGCCCCTTTTTTCGTCTTCCTCCTCTTTTGATTGATGGAGTTCGGTGGGCCCGATCATGGTGAAGGTGGAGAGGGACGAGGAACTCCTCGCCCGAGGAGGGACACGCCAGAGCAAGGAACGGCGTCCATGGAGGAGGAAGGGCCGCTTCGGGCCCCCGAGGGACCCGAGGGGCCCGATGTCACGGAGGGAGGTGAACACGGTCTGGTAGGTCCTCCGATCTTTTCCTCTTTTAATTCATTTTTAGTTTTGAAGCGAGCCGCGCGAGGGGGGAAAGGGTTCGGCGAGTGCTGCACTTAAATGATGGATGCGTCCTAGACAGGGGACGCGTTCTTTGTTATGATGCGAGGCCCTTCTTTCTTGGTGCAGGACACGGCGAGGACCCTGGGCCTGGCCGATGAGTGGGCGAGTGCGGACGGGCCGAGCCGCGTCAGGAGGGAGAGTCGCGGCAAGGCGAGGCTCGAGGACTGGCACGTACGTCTCCCCGGACAGCAAGGGAGTGTATTGGTGCAGGACACCGTCGACTTCCTGCGGCGGCAGAGAGAGAGTTATGCGGGGCTTCCCCAAGCTGGGGACACGCGTGGGGTCGACGGCTCGCGCGCCCAACTATCAGAGGCTAGGCGGCAGCTGGCCGTCGCTCAGCATGAGCTGTCGCTTCTGGTAAGTTACGTGCCGCACTTTTATCTTCAGATTTGGAGTTTCACTGGCGCCCGCTGTTTATTTTGTTCCAGCGTGCCCAGCAGACAGCGACGGCGGGGATGATTGGTGGCGCATCTTCCAGCTCCTCGGCCCCTTTTCTCGAGATTGCCTCCCTCCGGGAGCAACTTGCCGGTGCGGTGGCCCGCGCGACCCGGGCGGAAGAGGAGCGTGACGCCTTGGTGGCGACTGTAGTGGAGCTGCGGCATCGCGGTGAGGAGAGACCTTCTCCAGACATCTTGGACTTAAGGGTTCTTCTACAGATGATGAGGAGAGAGACAGAGAGAGAGAAAGCCGAGAGAAGGTCCGAGCGACAGCGGGATCAGACCGAGAGGAGGGCCTTGGAGGCCCAAGTGAGGGAGCTCCAGCTGGGCCTTCAGGCCGTCCTGCAGAGGCTAGGAAGGATGGAGACGCGCTACGAGAGAGCGCGAGAGTTCGGGGAGCGACTCCGCCAGTCCGGTCGCTTTGCCGCTAGTGGCTTCTTCGCCACGCCAGGGGAGGAGCAGCGAGTCACTGCTGCGGAACAGACGCCAAGAGGCGAGGCAGGTGCTACTGCACGGGGATCCCGGAGGCTTCTGTGGGACCCTCACCTCGGGGGAGAGGAGGAGAGTGCCCAGAGAGATGAGTGATGGTGAGAAGCGGCGAGCTAGTGGACCCGCTACCTCTCTATGATTGTAGTGTTTGTGACAGCTTATGTAGAATTATGAATGGAGTGATTTGATTTTCTGCTGTTTATTTGTTCTTTTGTGCGTTCCTTCTTCCCTACACTTCTTCTCCTTTGCACTGTTCCCATGTGATGGGTCTGCCGAGACTCCGCCTCGAGCGGAGAATCGCGTCTTGTTATGACCATTTTCCACGGGAATCTGCCGTCGAAGTCAATAATGACGGCCCTAGTGCCTTCTCCCAGATGTTGCGTCAAATTTTGCGGACGTCCTCCAAATCATGATAGGGTATCCCTAGACAACATAGGGGCTATTCGTCGTATTCTTCGTCCAGTCAATCACCCTGTGCGCGCGGTGAAGTGACACACGGGACCGCATGGCAGGTGCCTCATTGCGAGGGCTATCATCAACAGGTGATGGAGGCAATCTTGGCCCGCACTCCTTCCGTCTCTATAAATTCTTGTCCCTTTTATCCTCCCAGGTATATCGAGAGCTAACCCGAGGAGCAGAAGTTCTCACAGGAGAGGAGGAGTTTGAAATTCTGAGAGTTGGATGGAGGGCGAATCTTCCCATTCCTCGAAGAGAAGCAGGTCCAGTGGTAGTAGTTCCAGGAAGCTTTCAGACCTTGAAGGACACTTCAGCGAAAGGGCCCAATCACAACCCGTAAGCCAAGTTTTCTTGCCCTTTTTTTCATTCTTTCTTCCTTTCTTCTGACCAAACCTCACCTCCATTCCTTGTATGTGTAGGTTGTGATGAAATCACAAATCTCATGGGAGTTGGTAGTAGCAGCGTACAGGGGCCTCCCAGGTTTTCAGAAGGCGAGGCTAGACGTGATGGGATTTGGTACCTTCCTTCGGATCGAGCCGATCCAGCTCGACCTGGTCCTGATCCAAGTCTTGTGTGAGAGATGGGACCCAGTGAGTCGGGCATTCCTGATGCCCTGGGGGCACATGGTGCCCAGCTTGGAGGATGTGGTCCGGATCACAAGCCTGAAGGTAGAGGGCGAGGCAGTGACCGGAGTCACTTACGCGGACTACAGAGAAGGTGCCCAGAAGTTACTGGGTTTGGACCTAGATGGTCGAAAAAATAGGTCGGTAGCTAGGGCGTCCCTCATGGATGCATTAGGGCTCACCGACACTCGTCGGCGGGACGATGAATCCTCAGAAGAGTTCATGGAAAGGATGGAAATAGGATGCTGTGCCGTGTACTGCACAGATTTCGGCGACTGAGAAAGATGCAACATAGATTTGAGGAGATTTCTCCTCTTCCTTTTGGGGAGATTGGTACTGAGCTCGAAAGGGGACGGTATCCAATGTTGCTTCCTGGAGATGCTGTCAGACCTTGAAAGAGTAGGGTATTATGCCTGGGGAGCCGCCATGCTGGCACACTTGTTTGCAGGCCTATTCAAAGAAACGGGTCGTGAGATGACTGTGAGTGGTTTCACACCATTCATCCAGGTATTTTTTCGATTTTACTTGTTTTGTATTTTTTTGTGTTTTTGCAAAGTATTGATGACCTGTGCCGAGCAGCTATGGAGCTATTATTACCTCCCTATGGGGAGAGCTCGGCATTGGCGACCCGTGATGGTGCCGCTAGCCAAGCGGTGGGAACCCATCATGAGTGCGGCACCCCTAACTTACCAACTGATGGTGCTAAGGCGGGAGCTACAGGAGTTCCCTGCAGCGATGGTAAACTGGGGACCCTACTCAGACATGGTCGATGCCGACCTGCCGTGGGTTCTAGCAAGTCGTGCCCGGTTCGGACGGGAACTGTGGATGCACTGCCTGAATGAAATCGAGCCGCTTCGGCTACGATTAGTTATGAGGACTTTAGGACTGGCTCAAGAATGGGTGGGTTCAGCTGCGCCACCTCGTGTCGGGAGAAAGACGCGGGGACCGGCGACCTGCATTGACTGGCGCGTGCGATTCCCCGAACAGTATGAGGACTGGCAACGGGGTGGCACGATTGTAGAATCACAGGCGCGGGATAGCGAGGACTACTTGCGTCTATATCGGACAAAGTGCGCAGAACGGTTCCAACCCCGGGGACTTGTGGAGGTAGGTTTCCCCTTTTCTCTTCTCTTCTTTCTCCTTTTCTTAGTTTTCTGGTGAAAATGCTGACTTGTAAGGCTGCAGGATGTCCGGGATGCCATGATAGCGAATTTACGAACTCGCTTGGCAGAGATGGAACAACAGTTGGGTGATGCCCGCGGAGCTACGAGTGCCTTGGTAGGTGTACAGTGCGCGTTCGTAATTAAATCCTCAGATTCCTGATGTTGGCTGCTAATTCACATGGTCGTAGCATGCCCAGATTGGCGCGGCCTCCCCAGCGATGGGAGTAGGTGGTGCCTCTTCCAGCTTGTGGATTCCCAACTCAGAACTTGACTTGCTTCATGAGCAACTTGCTCACGCCACGCAGCGTGCTGCGGAGGCAGAAGGGATGCTCCGTATACAGGTAAAAGTTTCAGTGTTGAGTTCTCTTGGTTTACGCCTTATCGCGTATCTGAGATGGTACACTTGGCAGGAAAAGGAGACGGAAGAAGCGGTTGCCAAGGCTACGCAGAAGGAAGCTAGGATAGCAGAACTGGAGAGGGAACTGCGGCGTCATTCTGATGACGACTCCTCTAGGGATGCCGTAGAACTGAGGATCACTCTCCAGTTGGAGAGGGAAGACCGCGAGAGAGAACGTGCAGAGAGAGAAAGAGACACAGAGAGAGAAAGAGCCAACATATTGACTGAAAGGGAGAAACGAAGGGCCATGGAGGCCCAACTATTTGAACTCCGAATCAGCCTTGGTCTTGCTGAACAGTGGCTGAGAGATGGTGAGGAGCGCTACCGAAGAGCACGAGAGCGTGGCTTTCGTGTTGGTAGCTTCTCTGCTGCTTCCGTAGATCAACGCCGGGATGCGGGGATAGGAAGAGGAGTACAGAGCGGTAGGAGTACCGCTTTTCGTAGTTGGGTAGCACCTTTGAGAGTGTTTTGCCCGGAGAGTAGTGGGACGAGTAATGCAGAGAGAGAGGGCGGAACTTAATGTAATTTTTTGGTTTTTTTTTTTTTGGAATAAAACACAAGGTTTGGTTTATTTGGTTTTCACCTTTGCTTCTGTTGCCTGAATCCATGCACACATCACTGAAACAAACAAATCAGAATTTCTGTTCTGACTTGGCCCCTTGCTCAATAAGCAAATGGTCACAGTGACTGTCCTTGATAACTGGTCAAGGGGCCATGCCTTTATTTTAACGAAGGCGAGGGAAAGAAGTGGTGATGATAAATGCGACAGGCAAGCACACGAATGCAGGCGGTATTAAAAGTGAGATGCTGCATGCAAATGCAATCATGCAAAATTGATTTATTTTTTTTTTATATTTCGGATTTTTTTATTTTATAAAAAAGATTTTTTTGCTTGCAAATATGTACATTTTCTCTTTTCCATTTTTTGTTGTTTTATCATCTCAATTTTTTTTATTGCTAACGCCCGACAAGCACCCAAATGGCACCTAACCTTTGTAAGAACAGGGATTTCTTACTAACCTCCCAGGTATCCTAAGTGCACATCTAGGTTGATTTGGGCCTCTAGACCCCTCGAATGATGATCCCTCCGGCTAAGACTTATCCTGATGACAATACCGTCATGCCATGCTTAGGCTCCCAGTCGCTTCCGACCACAGGGATTCACCCAAAAGGTGTTTGAGGTAAAAGATTTGCCCGACCCGGGTCTATTTCCTCACAACTCTAGATGGTATATGATGGAACACCCTGGAACCCTAACGACCAACCGCGCGACGCTGACCCGGAATCAGACGCCGTCGCTCCCATAGGTGAGGCGCTTGCATTGGCCTAAGCCCGAGGTTAAACAAGAAGACATCAAGGTGGTAAACATGGGTCTTGACCAGCCAGAAATACAGAGACTCCTTCGCAGCGATAGCTTTTACTTTTCAAAGTAGGCAACCAAATGTGTATATTAAAATAAGGTCGCAGACCCTAGGCAGTTTTCATCTTTCAGAAACTCCATCGAACCTTCATCTTTAGAGGAAGAAGGAAGAGCGTAGGTGATAAATCTCCTGAGAGGACCGGCAAAGCCGTTAACCCGGCGAGCGAATAAGGGCCCATTAACTCTTTCCTTTCGGACAACTTCGGACCAAATCTCGAGCATTTACATTCCACGGCCCCTTTTGTGGATTCAGACTTTTACTTTGAGGGGTTCCGTTTATCGTAACAGGCACGGTCACGACCAGGCTTTTCTCTTGATTTTGATTTTGTATTTCTTTTTGTGAGGGAGATAAAGTCGTTTGATGTTTGTGGGCTCCCTTTTCGTATGCCTGCGGGGACACTGCCCTCTTCTCGTGCTCTGATCGATGCTCGAGGAAATGGATCATACTCTTGCCTTTTGGGTTTGAGTTTCAGTTTCTCATGCTCAGCGTTTTAAGGGCGCCGACTGTCTCACTTGGTCGAAGGGAAAAGAATAAAGATTACAGCTTTCGGAGATCTTCTGGGTGGGGCCCCACCGTAGGTGATGCTACCGACTTTTTTTGAATAAAATACATAAGTGAGCACATGTTAGCTTCCTTCGAGCGAGCATAGGCCGACGTGACCGGACAGGGATCTCCACGGTTCTGGCAAACCAAGACCTGGTGCCTACCAAGCCTCAATGGGCCCTATCCTAACATGAAGGTTAGATGCAGGGACTTAACTATATGGTGACTGCCGGGCATCGGCATTTTGAATTTTCTTTATTTTTAGTGGTTTTCAATATTCCTTTGTTTTTGATGTTTTTATCTTTTCATCATTTTTTTTGTTTGTTGTGCTAAGGGTAGTATTTCTTAAGATAGAGCCCATTCCAAGGGTGTGATAACTCGGTCCCTTCGACGTTGACTAGCTTGTAGGCGTTGCCATGGTACACGGCTTGAATTACAAATGGTCCTTCCCAAATGGGTTGGAGCTTAGAACGCGGACCTCCAGGTTTGACAAAAATTCTTTTTACGACCATCTCACCGACTTTGAATTTTCTGTCAACGACTTTCTTTTGGTAAAAGCGAGCGAGTCTATTTTGATACACACGCGCGTGTTCGGCAGTGGCCAGCCGTTTCTCATCCAAGAGTTCCAACTGGGCGAGGAGTGAATTAAGACGATCGTCGAGGGGAAATTCCTTGTCCAATTGTACCCTGAGAGAAGGGATCAGAGTCTCGTACGGGACTACCGCTTCCATATCATAAGTAAGGGCAAATGGAGTCTGCCCGGTGGGGGTACGGATTGAAGTGCGATAGGCCCATAGAGCTTCGATAAGCTTTTCTGGTCAATCTGAAAACTTACTAGACTCGCAGGTTTTTTTGATGATTTTGAGCAATGTTTTATTGGTGGCCTCCGCTTGGCCGTTACCTTGTGGGTAATAAGGCGATGAATGATGTAATGCAATTGCGTACCTTTTGCAGAGGTCCTGTAGGTCCTGAGAAATGAACTGTGGCCCATTGTCGGTGACGATCGTGCTTGGGACGCCGAATCTGGCGAGGATGTTCTTTATGACGAATTTGCAGACCGTTGACGCCTTGATTTCCGCGTAAGCTTCGGCTTCGGCCCATTTGGTGAAGTATTCCGTCGCAGTAAGGATGAAAGATTTCTGCTTGGTGAGGGAATTGGGATCACCTAGGGGGCCAATGATGTCGAATGCCCACATGGAGAAAGGCCACGGGGAAGATATTGGATGAAGTGAGGAAGATGGTGAATGGATTTTATCGGCGTGAAGTTGACACTTGACACACCTACGGACATAGACAGCACAATCTTCTTCCATAGTGGGCCAGTAAAAGCCTTGCCGAATGATCTTTTTGGCGAGCATCTGACTATTCACGTGGCCACCGCACACGCCCGAGTGCGTCTCCTCTACACATTTCTAAACCTCATCGTCACCAAGACATCTTAACAGAATACCAGTAAGGCTCCTCCTATAGAGTAGACCTCCAACCAAAGTATATTTCTGAGCCACCCTTCTTATGGCTTTCTTGTCCTCGGTGGTGGCCCCTTCAGGATAAGACTGATCTTGGCAGTATTTGACAATTTCATAGAACCATGGTTTCTCTTCATCAGCCAGTTCTTCTTCGGCCTCTGCCAACATGATCTCCTTCTTCTCAAGGATATCTTCCTGCAGGATCTTCCTTGCTATCCTGTCTTTGATGTTTACGTAGGAAGCATCATCGATTGCAGGGGCGTGAAGTTTATAGATGGAAATGGATTTAAACCATCTTCCTAGAGGGAACCTTAAGGATGATGCCAATGAGGCGAGGGCATCGGCGAGAATATTCTGATGACGAGGGACATGAACAAAGATCAGTTTGGTAAACAGTTTGGCAAAGGCAGCAGTGAGTTCTTGGTATGGCTTGAGTTTGGGATCGCGAGTGTGATATTTAGTGAGCACCTGGCGAAGGATGAGTTGACTATCACCTACGACTCGCAACTCAGTGATACGAAAAGAATGAGCGAGTTCTAGGCCAGCTAGAAGAGCTTCATATTCGGCTATATTGTTGGTGACTGGAAATTTGAGCTGGTATGCCAATGGGAATGTGAGGCCTTCAGGCGACAGGAGGGCGACACCGATTCCTCTCCCTTGAGAATTCAGAGCTCCATCAAAATATAGTGTCCACATTGGCTCATCCGATTGGTTGACGGACATTAGTTCCTCATCTGGAAACTCTGATTGGACGGGATCGAACTTGGGAAGAGGATGGTGAGCGAGATGCTCGGCTATGACATAACCTTTAATCGCCTTTTGCTGGATGTAGGTGATGTCGAACTGAGAGAGAAAACTTTACCAGCGTGCTAGCCTATCCGTAAGGACGGATTTCTCCAGAAGGAATTTGATAGGATTCATTCGAGCAATCAAGTGGACCTCATGAGCCAAGAAGTAGTGTTTCAATTTCTGCACTACCCAAACGAGGGCAGCACAGGTTTTCTCCATGACGGTGTACTTCTGCTCACAGGGATTGAGAAGTTTGGACAAGTAATAGGTTGCCCGTTCCTTGCCTTCTTCATCAGCTTGTGCGAGGACGGCTCCCACGGAGTCATCCAAGACTGAGACGTAAAGGATCAGAGGTTTTTCCGGTTTGGGTGGAATGAGAACGGGTGGACTAGCCAGATATTCCTTCAACCCTTCAAAAACTTTCTGACATTTAGAATTCCAGTGGAATTCTACTCCTGGCTTGGTCAACTCGTAGAGAGGTCTACACCTTTGTGAATGTTGGGACACAAACCGACGAATAAACTGTAACCTCCCGATTAAACCTCGGACTTCCCTCAAATTCTTGGGAGGCGGCATATCCCTGATGCCTTGGCTTTGTCGGGATCTATCTCGATCCCTCTTTTACTCACGATGAACCCCAGCAATTTACCTGACGACACACCAAACACACACTTCTTCGGGTTGACCTTTGCAAGACCTTAGCCAAAACTTCTGGATGTTCCATCCTGGTTCTTGATTTCACCAATAAGTCATCCATATACACTTCCAGATATATGTGCATCATGTCATGAAATATGGCCATCATCGCTCTTTGGTAAGTAGCTCCAGCATTCTTTAATCCGAACGGCATGACCACGTAACAATATGTTCCCCAAGGGGTAGTGAATGACGTCTTTTCCTGATCCTCTTCTGCCAAACGAATTTGATTGTATCCTGAAAATCCATCCATGTAAGAGAGGGTTTCGTAGCCTGCCGTGTTATCAATCAGCACATCAATGTGAGGTAAGGGAAAATCATCCTTTGGACACGCGCGATTAAGGTCCCGGAAGTCGATGCAAATCCTAACTTTCCCATCTTTTTTCATGACCGGGACAATGTTCGCCACCCATTGAGGATAAAGAACGACTCTAATGAACCTGGCTTTGTGGAGCTTATCGACCTCTTCCTTCATTTTCAAAGCCATCTGAGGGTGGAAACGCCTTAACCTTTGCTTTACCGAGATGGACCCTGGTTTTAGGGTTAAACGGTGTTCGACCAAGGTTGAATCCAGACCCGGCATATCCTCGTAGCTCCATGCAAACGTGTCCTTATATTTCTTGAGAACCTCAATTAATGCCTCTTCTTCAGAGGGTGGTAGGTTGTCACTTATGAGGATGATCCTAGGGTCTTCCTCAGTTCCCAAGTTGACTTCTTTGGTGGATTCTTCTACGGCGGTTGACGGCTCGTCGAATCTCCTTATTCCACCAGCGTATGCGCCCGCCGCATCCTCATATTCTTCACCCTCATCTTCAGTGGGGCATTCTTCATCCGTGATTTCGTAGACTCCATACCCTTCATCAAATGCACAGTCGCCCTCACATTCTATTTCGGGTAGCTGGATGGGATTTTCTAACAACTGTGGGATGGCAAGAAGGGCCTGACACCTGGCGGTCAAATCCAGAAGGAATCGACGAGGGATCTGCCTACCCTTGGATTTCTTTCTAGGTACTACCCTTGGCCTATCATTCCTAGATTGACTGACAATATTTACAGAAGAAGAGGAAGACGAAGAGGATGGTGTAGAATGTACAGGAGAAGACCCCTCAAAGGAGGGGTAGAAAAGGTCGCTCATCGGACCTTGGACGGGTGGTCCGCAAGGCGGTACGCACCCGTGAGAGATGTAGGAGGTTTCCTCAACGAAGATGTGTTGTTGGGGAGTTTGAAAATTCACGTTTTTTTTTCGTTTTCATTTTTAATGACAAAGCAGTGAAAAGAGATTGGAGGAGAGAGGAAAGTGGTTATGGCTAGAGGATTGTGAGGCTCATAGAGCAGATCATGGTTGAAGACCTGGCGCGGGTTGAAAAGCCCGCGTAGGTATGTAAGCAAAGAAGGGGACCTGGGAAGATCATCAGACAATTGTCTGGCCCAGGAAGAAGATATCAGCAAAGGCTGAGACGAGTGGATGGAGAGGATGGCGGCTAATGAGCCGTCGACGGCAATGTTGAGGACGGATGAAGATCCGTCGATGACAGAGTCCTTCTGGCGAGGACGAGGATAGTTTGGAACCTTGGCAAGAGTGGTAATATTCTCTGGTATTTCGGAGATCAATGGTGGTCCTTCAAGCTGCGGAGACGAGAACATCCTTTCCAGTGCAACGGAAATGTCCCGTATGTCGAACGATTTGTCCCACTCGCATTCCGGATCTTTGATCTTGCCTCTTTTGGTGATCCTCGGACATTTTTCAGCCAAATATATAGCATGTGATCCCCCATATGCTTCTCGTGGGTGATCTCCCACCTGAACAACTGTGGACACCGAAAATCGCACATCCAAATGTCATGCTTGGCCCAGCATCAACAACTGCACCGAGTGAAGAAACCCCGGAGAAATCAGGCACCAAAGGCCCCACAGCCCGTGGGCCCCGAAGGAAATCAAACGGGCCACAACTCGTGCCCACAACGGGCCCAAAACTGCCCATCCAGCCTTCAGCGGCACCCCCCCCCCCCCCGTGGGGAGCCCTTCAGCGGCACGCCCAGCCCCCAAGGGGCCTCAACGGCACGCCCTGGTGGAGCCCCAGCGGCACGCCCCTTCAGGCTGCCCAGCGGCACACCCCATTGGGCTGTTCAGCAGCACAGCCCATCAGAAGCTTCAGCGGCACGCCCCAAAGGGCCTCCAGCGGCACGCCCTGGAGAGCCTTCAGCGGCACGCCCCAAAGGGCCTCCAGCGGCACGCCCTGGAGAGCCTTCAGCGGCACGCCCCAAGGGGCCTCCAGCGGCACGCCCTGGAGAGCCCTCCAGCGGTACGCCCCCTTCGCCGGCACACCCCGCTGGGGTCTTCAACGGCACACCCCTAGGGGGGGTTCAACGGCACACCCCTGGGGGGTTCAACGGCACGCCCCCCAGGTGGGTTCACCGGCGCACCCCCTTTTTGGGGTCTTCAGCGGCACGGCCCTTTGGGGCTTCAGCGGTACGGCCTTTGGGGTCTTCAACGGTACGCCCAAAGGGGTCTCCAGCGGCACAGCCTCCAGAGGCTTCAGCGGCAGGCCTTTTTGGCTCCCCAGCGGCACGCCCCTTCGAAGACCTCCAGCGGCACAGCGGTGAAGTTCTTTCAACGGGCGACGTGAGGCCCATGCCCTACGCATCCTTGGCGCGCAGTGGAGCCGTCTGAGGTGGCAGCCGATCGTTGGCCCACGCAGGCTACCCCACTGACAGCCAGGACAGAGGGGAGTCAAACCCCATCATCACGGGCTGCTTCCCGCCCTCGACAGCCATGCTCGAAGGCTCCCCGCTGCTGAGGGTATAAAGGATGCCCGTCTTCAACAGGGAACAGGGGGGAACACATCCAAAAGGGGGAGACGGAGAGACACACACGCACGAGGAAAAGAAAGGAAGAAGAAGAGAAGAGGGAAGGGAAGAAGAAGAGCTCCGGCGTGAGCTTCCCCCGACGACCACCGTGAAGAGAGCAAGAGTAAGGGAGGGGGAGAGAGCTAAATGTAATGGGGGAGAAGGGTTGGGGACAACGGCCAATGTCTTAGGCCCGGAAGTTTTCTTCCTTCTCTTATCCCATTCCTCCTAGCGTTCTTTGTCTTTCTTACTCTTGTCCATGGCCCCATTTGGGGAGTTTGCTTTTGCCATATGTATGAAGGGCCTTGCCCTCTTGATTCTCATGAATGAAAGCCACCCTCTCCGGGTTTCTTTTCGATGTTTTATGCTGGGCTCTGCGGGCTTTTTGACGGACAATCCATTCCTCCCTCTGTCTCCTCATTCCTCCGGCGTCTTTAGGGTCCTCCACGTCGATGTGGGTTTCCCCCTTCTGTTGGCCTTGGCTCCGTGAGCTCCTCACTCCCTTCTATGGCCATCTACCGTGTTCCCGGGCTTGAGGAGAAGGGGAGGTACCCTTCTTTCTTCCCAACCACTCAGTGACTAATAGGCCACTCCCGGCCTTGAAATCCCCTGTCTTTCTTCCTCTTTTCCTGAATAGCCACCAAGTCTCCCCCCCCAGTTGCTTGCAACCCTTTTAAGCCTCCCAGCGGTGCACCTTGCCGGCCCTTGGCCGGCATACCTTTCCAGCCTTCAGCGACACACCCGGATCAGCCTTCAGCGGCACGCACCCAGATCTGCCTTCAGCGGCACACACCTGTCCCGCCTTCAACGGCACGCCCCATTGGCCTTGCCCTTCAGCGGTACGCCCTGTCCAGCCCTCAGCGGCACGCCCTGGCCAGCTCTCAGCGGCACGCCCTGTCCAGTCCTCAGCGGCACACCCTGTTCAGCCCTCAGCGGCACACCCTTCAGTCCTTCAGCAGCTTACTCTTTGGCCAGTCCCAGTCCATGCCTCTTAGAGGCCCTCAGTCTGTCGTTCGTCTCCGCGTTTTCCGGGGCTCTACAAAGGTGTTGCTCCACCGGGGGGGGGCACCTCCAGTTGTCGGGTTCCGCCACTCCATGTGGGCGCGTTCCCTTTATCTCCCTTACGCCCTGGGTCAAGGGGAGATGCTGCCGAATTTTTGTCAAGAGCTAATAAACAATTAAAAGAGGCACAAGGAGGCAATAAGCAAACAATCAACTAATGAAGCACCCGGCCGCCCGAGCATCCGACCCGCAAGAAAAGAGATCGAACCAAACGAAACAAAACAAGGGAAGAGTTTCATTTAAAACCACACAAAAGTTAAGATAAGAAGAAAAGAAAAGCCTTAAAACAAATAATCGAAAACTGATCGAGCCCCCGTTGGCCTTCAGCGGTACGCCCCATTGGCATTCAGCGACACGCTCCCCCTTGCCTTCAGCGGTACACCCCCTTTCAGCCCTTAGCGGTACGCCCCTTGTAACCTTCAGCGGTACACTCCCTTGAGCTCCAGCGGTACGCTCCATTGGCCTTCAGCGGTACGTCCCTTTGGCCTCCAGCGGCACGCCCTCATTTGCCTTCAGCGGCACGCCCCCCCCCCCTTGCCCTTCAGCGGTACGCCCCTTTAGTCTCCCAGCGGCACGCTCTCCGCCCAGCGGTACGCTCCCGTTTTCCCCTTTACCGGCACACTATACATATACCCATATACGACCTGATAAGGGCATTAATAATAGCAAATAAATTAATAAAAATTGCACTAATCAAAGGACTTCGAATGCGTAATATTAATCACAATAAAGAGGCGGGAGGGATAATTAAAAAATATATATAAATAACAAAGGAATGACAACAATAAGAACAATCATGAATAAAGGAGAAGAGAAATCATCCCGATCAAAGGCACGAGTAAACATTACACCTCAGATCGGAAATCCCAGAAGATACAACTAAGAAAGTCCCAGATAAAAGACGTTAATGTCCACACTGCAGCCCTCTCTCTCTCCGGGGCCCGGGGCAAAAGGGAATAACAACGTCGCCCTTTCAGGTCGGGCCCGAGTCTTGGGAATTACTCCGTATGGCCGGGCTTTGACCTAACTTCAGGCCGACATCTTAATCGGACCGGATTTGTTTCCTCGTTCCGGATACCTTCCGAATCCTCATTAAAATTGCCGCATGTTCGGCAGACATTTGAAGGGATCTACTTCGATTTTCTCATGGTCACGCTGCCACTGACCGGTGCCCGAATACAAATAGTCTACGAGTGGCCGACACGGCCGACGACTTATGGTCTTGATAAAACCTTCAGTGTGATCTACACGTATCTCTCTCGCATAATCAGTGTTACTCTTTTCGGCCGCGAGGCCCCTAATTTCGGCAATTAATCAAGGGTATTCCCTCGTATGGGGGATGTAAATGACGTCGCGACCTTTACGGTGCGACGGGATCTGGTCCTGACACGAACCACACAATCATCTGACGAAGTCAGGTCGAGCGCACTATGGGCTCTTCGAAGCCCGAACAAATTGTCACTTTGTGACTGGCACGCCCACGCACTCAACAAACCAGCGATCGCACCAAGATAGCGAGCGAACGAAAAGTGCGTCCACAACTCTGGCACGCCCGGTGGGACCAATCCACCCTTCATCTCTTTGCCGAAACTAGGGGTCCCGCGGCCCCCATCTTGTAATACTGATTGTGCTACTTTCTTAAATGCAGAAAAAGAAGAGGAAGCAACAGCATGGAGCAGACAATGACTGTTGTCTGCAGCCCTGAGGTTGTGGAGAATCACGTGCGGGGTGGCTACCTGGCGGTACCCCTCGCTTTCGGGAGTTTCCCTCCCACTGTGGGCTTCCCCAACTTCTTGGGGGTGGCCTTCGCCGAGATCCTCGACGTGGAGACATCCGAGGACGCCCAGATCAACGCCCCCGCTCCGGGGGCCACTGAAGCTGCTGCCGGCCAAGGTGTGGCCAAGAACAATACCAGCGTCCCGACAACGACGCTGAGCTGCAACGTGCACCACGTGCACCAAACCACCGGCCCATCCCACCATGGGTCGGCATCCCACCGAAGGAGGCTTCGGAGGAGCAGCACTGCCGCCGGCTCAGCGCGTCGCATGTCCAACTCCGGAAAGTCCATGACGGTTGGGGCCCTCCGAGTCCGCCTAGACGGGCAGAGGTCCCAGGTGACGCCAGACCGCGTCGTCCCGACCGTCCCAATCCGCAACTCCTTTCAAGGCCTGGAGAAATTGAAAGGGAAGATGACGCCTGCTGTTGTGGCCACCCCACCAAAGATTGCACCGGCTCACAGGCTGGCCAAACGGAAGCAAGTCTGGGTACCCAAGGAGGCCCAGCCCGCTGCACCCGCCCAGGCAGGGCCCAGCACTGTCCGCCCGAAGAAGGCCCGAAGAGATGACAGGGTCGAGGTGATGACCCCAACTCTTCGACCAGTACCCGTCACCCCGGTGCCGCCTGAGAATGCTCACCGCCGTCGCCGGGGGCGCCGACACAACGCCGCCCGCCCGGCACTCAGGGCCTACTCTCCTCCTGCTGCTGTCGTCGACGCGCAACCACAGGCCGCTCTCCCTGACCAGGAGTGGGAAGAGATCGAGCAGGCCATGAGAAACTACCTCCGAGGCCCGGGTAGCACCCCCGCTGGCCGCCAGAGACTACTGGGGGCAATGACCTCCGCCTTCCAGGAAGAAAGACAGGGACCTGCACCTAGTATGGAATCGAGGACCCGCCCGGAGGAGCCGCGCTAGTCCCCTATGCGGGAGGAAGCGCCGCCCCGACGGTCGGTCTTCGACAGGCTGACATTCCCGGGAGGACCGTCCCGGAGGGCGTCAAGAAGAAACAAGAATAGGAAATGGCAGACATTCACCTGCAACATGGCAGGAGTCCATGGTCGGTATGGAGCCTTACCCGCCGACCCGGAAGAATTGGCCAGAATAGCTGCCAGGCCGGGACCCCTTACCAGAAGAAGGAGAGCGGCAGGCGGCGCGACACCTGAGGAGCCCCTCACGGCCCTCACGGCCAATGTAGTCACCACCGGCGACACGAGTGGTGGACCCTCGACATCATCCGAGGACGCCCCGGCCGAAGAGACGGGGGGCATGCCCAGCCTCCCCACAGCTGACCCAGCAATGCTGCTCATGATGCAACGATTCCAGCAGGAAATCGAATCACTTAAAAAGCAGTTGAATGAGCGAAACACACCACCCCCAACGTCCTGGCAGACCGAGGTCACACCCGAGGTACCTGGGGACAGGGGGCAGTCTTCCGAGGCAGCCCTTCCGGCAACCCTCGATCCCCTCGGGGGCACGCCCCCGCAACAAGCACATTGCACAGCGGTGACCCCGCCACAGGCTCCGCTTTCACAAGGGTCCCCCATGGCCCCCCGAGCGACCGTGGTAGCCACCCCGAGCGCACAGCCCGCTCATTTCTACCCGAGCCCAGTCGACCCGGCGGCAGTCAGCCGGTTGATGCTCGAGCAGATGATAGACATGAAGTTGGCCGAGAGGGGCGATGGGGATCAGACGCCTTTCAACGTCTACCGAGTACCCTACCCGGCTCATTATGCTGCCAGGAAGTTGCCGGCTGGCGTCACCAAGCCGCCGAAATTTGAAAAGTTCAATGGGCAAGGATCTCCCAGAGAGCATATTACCTATTACGTGAACGTCATGGGAGACCTGGCTGCTGATGAGGCCTACCTCCTGAAGTTCTTCGGCTCAACACTCACCGGGCTTGCCTTTGAATGGTACTCCGGCTTGCCGCCCGGGTCGGTGGCCGATTGGCCCGACATGCAGAAGAAGTTCAAGGAAAGATTCTACGTGGCCGAGAGAGAAGTTACCATGACTGAACTCTACGCCACAAGACAGAAGAATGATGAGTCGGCCCTCGACTACATCAAAAGATGGAGGAACCTTAGTATGAGGTGCAAACGCCCCCCGCATCAGGAGGACGCAGTTCAGATTTGCAAGCAAAACTTAAAGAACGAAATCCTAGAAAGAATGATCGGCACTGAGGTCAAGACATTTGACCGTCTGAATAATGTGGTAGCGGAGATCGAGGCATTCTTGGCCCGATACTCCTCCACCCCGGCCATGTCAAGCCAGAGGGCCAGGCAGGCGGAGAAGAAGCTGGCTCCCCCGGAGGTGCATGCACTAGACTTCCAGGCTTTTGAAAAGCAGAAGGAGAAAGCCAAGGGAGCGGCTAACCCTCCGCTGCCCAGAACCACAGAACGGCGGGAAGGCCCCTCACTAAGAGAGAAGATGAGAAACAAGTTGTATTCCTTCTCCCGGGACAAGTCCAAGCTCCTGTTTGAGTGCGCAACCAGCTACAATAAGATCACATTGCCAGAGCCGAAAAGGCCTGGCGACTCAAAGAAGAAGGATGACCCGCGCTTCTGCATGTACCACCGGGTGCTCGGGCATACTATTGAAGATTGCTACGTCTTCAAGGATGTTATTGAGTCCTTAATCAGGGACGGGGAGCTGGACATGGGGGAGCATAAAGTAGACCCCCCGCAGCCACACGAGCTGCCCAGCATAGCCTCCTCCGTCAATATGATCTCACTATATCAGGAGCTGCCAGAAGAATGGGCGAAGGCCTGTGCCCGTGCCACTTATGAAACCTTTATCATGGCCCCAGCTCAAGACCAAGAAGGGTGGCAGACTGCACCCAGAAAAACCAGAAAGGCGCGCGCCTCTCGACCTACCCCAGGAATTCACTCGAGGGTAGCAGCGCCCCTGCCTGCACCGCCCCCGGTAAACCCTGTTTGCCACGACACGGCCCCCCGGCTGGTCATGAGGCGGCCCACTCACAACAAGAAGAGCTCTGCCCCGCTGCGGATGTACAAGAAGACTAGCCCGGCGGTTGAAAAACTCCAGGCTATTATCGACGGGCTTGAAGATTATGAGCAGCCCAAAATCCAGCCCGTCGAGCTAAAACAATATGTCCCCTGGGAGGAGTTCGAGTCACTCGAGCTGGCTCCAGGAACAGAAGCTGATGCAGACAAAGAGCCTCCCCTGTGGGGTGAACCTATTCAAGAGCAGCCGTCCGCTGCAGCGGGCAAGAAGAAGAAGAAGAGAAGACCCAGGGGCAAGAAGAAGAAGGAGGTCGTCTTCGCCTGCAACACCCTCTCGGCGTTGTTCGACACCTCTCTCTCCCTGGAAGAGAAAGAAGAAGAGCCACCCCATGAGCCGGCGGAAGTGAGTCAAGCTGAAGCATCCACCTCCCAGCACGCCACCAGGTCGGGGAGGAAGTGGGGGCGCCCTCCTCAGGGCAGCCTCAACATCATGCTCAGGGGGGAACAACCATACCAGGTTCCCGAGCCCGAGGTCTGAGGCACCGAGATCCCTCCTCCATCAGACCTCTACCCCGGAGGCACCAAGAGTCAAAGCGCCCCGTCATTCGCCGAGTTCCTGTCCGCTCGAGCAGGAAGGCGGGTGCACCCCCAGGGCGACCAGTAAAGCAAGCATTCCTCAAGCTCTACCGGCTACAGTTCCTGCCCAGCCGGAGGAAGAATTCAGCGGCACCCCAAACCTCGCCGAATTCATGCGAGCAGCAGAGGAGGCCCAACAGGCCCCGCCTGCTCGACAGGCCGCAGCAGAACCCACAAAATAGGCATCCCCTGATCCGGCACCCCAATCCCAGGATGAAGGCAGGCGCAGCAAGCCCGAAGAGATGAAACTGCTCAAGGTACGGGCGACCGAGCGAATAGTCAGACATCTCAAGAAAATCCCGACCCGGTTCACAGTATGGGAGATGCTGTCCTTGAATGAAGAAACACGGCAAGCCATCACCGCCGCACTCCAGACGCCAGCACACCTTGAAGCCTGTTTGGCAGAAATGTCACCTGAAGTAGCAGTGGCTTTCACAGAAGATGACATGCTCCTACCGACTTGCAGCCATAACAGGCCCCTCTACATGAAAGGGCAGCTGAACGGCCAGCCTATCAACAGGGTCTTGATCGACCCAGGGGCAGCGGTGAATATACTCCCGTACCGGGTATACCAGAAGCACTACTTTGACGTACATCTGGTCGAAGTTAAAAATGTCAAGATTGCCGGCTTTAACCAGAAATGTGAGGTTCCTATGGGGGTTGCAGAGTTCAACTTGACCTTTGATGACTTCACCACCAAGGTCTAGTTCCACGTCATCAACTCCAGCACTTCCTACAAGGCGTTGCTTGGCCGGCCTTGGCTACACCAGAACAGAGTGGTGCCCTCCACCCTGCATCAATGCATCAAATACCCCTGTGAGGGGAAGGAAGTCAGGATCTTCGCCGACCTCCACCCGTTCGAGGTGTTCGAGTGTCACCTGTCAGATGCCAACTTGTACTTAGAAAAGGCGAAGCAAGCTCCTTAAGTCATCCAAGACAAGGGAAAGAAGAAAATGGAATCGGGAGGCTGGTTTCCTCCGCCGCCCCCAGGTCATGTGGCTTCCCCACATGTACCGTTTATTGCACAAGAGGAAGGGGTATTTAGGGCAGCCCCTCTTCCTATCTACCCCACACCAGGGGCACCCTGGCTTGAAGACCTGCTAGAAGATGTCAGGGTCCCGCCAGGGATCGTCAAGCCGATAGCGGAAATTGAATGCCAAGCAGCTGAACAACTGAGAACCTTTAAGGTGCCTAACCCCGAGGGACCGCCCACTATCTTTTATGTTGCTGGGGAGAAGCCAGTCACGGAGGACGATGATTGCCGGTCCCCTGACGAGTTGCATGACCCGCACGTCCCCGTTACGGGACTTCCCCACATGACTGGCCGGGCAGCCAAAATGGTCAGAAAGTAGAAGATTCCTCCCTACCAGCCCTCCAGCCGGAAGGAAATGTTTGAAAGAATGTGGAACCCACCAAACCTGTATCGACGGTTGCTGAAAATCACCAAACACCCCAGTCTAGGCTTTTCATTAGAAGATTGCTACGAGACTGATGTCATATCGGTCTCAACATGGCCCAGTAGCGACCCCGCAAAGGCTACAGATTCGCGGGGAGCCTGTCAGAATGCACGTCCTGCGCCCCCAGTCCAGGAGGCACAAGACGAGGAGATCTTCCTTTGGAAACCTCCCCGCCGCCGCTGCCTGGAGGAGACCCCCTCCGCCTCCGAAGTGTCGACTTCGAGAGGGCACACCAGCGAGGCACCTCCACCCCGGCCGGTCGGCGAAACAAGGAGCAGAAGTATGGGCCAGGCTCCGAAGTCCCCTCGATACGACCCTGTTATGTACGCCCTGTACCATAGGCAGCAACGGGAGATCGAGATGCTGAGAGCACGACTGGCCGAGTTGACCTCGCTAGTCACCGACCTGGTCCAGGGTTCTCTCCCCCCGCGGGGTGGCCGCATGCCTCGGCCCCGTGATGCCAGTCCTGACACCCCCGTCTGGTCAAGAAGGGAGTTGAGAGACGCGGCAAGCCTGTTGATCGAGCGGCCAACCAGGCAAGGCCTAACACTCCAAGAGAAGCTGCAGAAGCCCTACTCCTTCCCGAGAGAGAAGACCCGGGGCATCTTCGACTGGGCCCGCCATTACGGTAAGGTCTCCCTCCCATGGTCCAAGAGGCCGCAAGACATCCGAAGAAGTGGGGACCCACGATTTTTCCCTTACCACCAGATGCTGGGCCACGCCATCGAAGATTGCTACGTCTTCAATGACATTGTCCAAGACCTCATTGAAAGGGACGAGCTCAGGATGGGGGACTATGTGGTAGCCCCGCCACGCCCCCACGTGGCGGACAGCCCCAGAGCAAGAGCCTACACCGTGTCCATCCACTGCCAGGCCCCTGAAGATGCGGCTACCCCGGCCCCCGTCCGAGCTGTCTACGATGAGTACATAGAAGACCCCGAGGTGACCCCGTGCCTTTCTACACCAGCGGACCTCACCGACCTGGCGGCTACGGCCCAGGAGGACTGCGAGGTGAATGCAGCCTCCATGCCCGGTCATGATGAACAAGAAGATGGGGATGGCGTCCTCGAGCCCGAGGACAATGAAGACCAAGACTTCGTCGATTTGTCGCCAGTCCTGCCGGAAATTGAAAATGACGGCCAGGTCACGGTCGACGAACTAATTGAGGTCAACCTTGGTACAGAAAACGACCCCAGGCCAACCTTTCTGAGTGCTCTCATGCCCCTACAGGAGAGAGAACAATACACAAAGTTGCTGCAAGAATTCCGGGATTGCTTTGCCTGGAACTACAGAGAAATGCCTGGGCTCAGCACCGAAGTGACTCAGCACATACTGGCCATTGATCCCAAGGTAGAACCAGTGAAGCAGCCTCCCCGGCGCATGAGGCCGGAGCTAACCAGCCAGATCTGCAAAGAGGTCGACAAGCTCATAAATGTCGGTTTCGTGGCGGAAAACCAATACACCACATGGCTGGCAAATATTGTACCGGTGAAAAAGAAGAATGGACAGATCAGGATTTGCGTGGACTTCCGCGACCTGAATAAAGCCTGCCCGAAAGATGACTTCCCGGTGCCTATCACCGAATTGATGATTGATGCAACCACTGGCCACGAGGCCCTGTCCTTCATGGATGGGTCATCCGACTATAACCAAATCTGGATAGCCGACCATGACCGGGTCCATACAGCTTTCCGGTCACCCAAAGGGATATTTCACTATAAGAGGATGCCCTTCGGCCTCAAGAATGCCGGTGCCACATACCAGCGAGCGATGACCAAGATCTTCGACGAGCTGCTGTACGGCAAGGTCGAGTGCTACATTGATGATCTGGTCGTCAAGACGAAGAAAAGAGACGAGCACCTGAGGGACCTCAGGGTCGTCTTCCAAAGGCTCCGGCAGTATGGGCTGAAGATGAATCCCATGAAGTGCGCCTTTGGCGTGTCCAGCGGGAAATTCCTCGGTTTTATTGTCTGGCACAGAGGGATCGAGATCGACCCCCTGAAGATAAAGGCCATCCAGGAGATGCCTCCTCCCAAGAGTCTGGGAGAGCTGAGGTCCCTGCAGGGGCGTTTAGCTTACATCCGCAGGTTCATCTCCAACCTGTCAGGGCGCTGCCAACCCTTCCACAGACTGATGATGAAGAATACACCCTTCAACTGGGGTCACGAGTGCCAGCACGCGTTCGACCAGCTAAAAGAGTACCTGAAGACCCCACCTGTCCTGGGGGCGCCTGTCAAAGGTAGACCGCTTATTCTCTACATAGCGGCCACCGAATACTCACTGGGGGCAATGCTCGCCCAGAACAATGATGAGGGAAGAGAGCAGGCTCTTTACTATCTCAGTCGGAGGTTGGTGGGCGCAGAGGCTAAGTACACCCCGATTGAGAAAATCTGCCTTGCCTTGGTCTTCGCGGTCAAGAAGATGAGGCACTATATGCTGTCCCATGAAGTCAGCTTGATATCCAGGGCCGACCCCATTAAGCACATCCTTTTTCAGCCCGTCCCAAAGGGGCGCCTTGGCAAGTGGGCCGTGCTACTCATGGAGTTCGATATCACCTACGTGCCGCAAAAGGCCGTTAAGGGGCAAGCCGTCGCGGATTTCTTCGCAGCACACCCCGTGCCCGAAGACTCCCCGTTGGCCACCGAGCTACCTGAAGATGAAACACTAGAGGTAGACCAAATACAACAAGCCATCTGGCAGCTTTACTTTGATGGAGCCTCAAGGACAGAAGCGACCCCGTCCGGGCGCGCCAAGGTACGAGCCGGAGCAGGCATCGTCCTCAAGTCGCCGAACGGAGAGGTGATGCACACTTCCTGCTGCATCAGCAAACCCTGCACCAATAATGAAGCAGAGTATGAAGCTTTGATCATCGGCCTCCAGGTCGCCCTCCAGATGGAGATCAAAATGCTCCAGGTGTTCGGCGACTCGCTGCTGGTCGTCAAGCAAGTCCAGGGGCAGTTTGATGTCCGAAAACCTGAGCTGCTCCCGTATCACACTAAAGCAAAAGGGCTCATGGAGCGGTTCTACCTCCTCGAAATAGGCCATGTCGCCCGAGGGGAGAACGCCCAGGCCGACGCCTTGGCAAAATTGGCAAGCTCACTGGCAGTGCCTCCAGATGGATCTCTCAGCATCCAAGTAATAAACCAATGCCAGGTACCCAGCATGATAGAAGAGGAATCAGAAGAAGAAGACCTAGAGGTCACTACAGCAGAAGCCGTCAGCCTGCCTGACTGGAGGGACCCCCTAATGCAGTGGTTCAGGCACCAGCAACTACCCGACCGAAGAGAAGAAAAGATCAAGCTGGTCAGAACCAAGGACTCCTATGAGCTCCGAAGCGGAATATTATTCCGGATTGTGGCCGATGCCAAACGGAAGCTACTCCTCCGATGCTTGTCCATTGAAGAAGCTTGGAGGGTTATGAAGGAAGTCCATGCCGGCATAGCTGGCGCACACCAGGCGGGATCGAAAATGAAAATTGAAATCAAGAAACTTGGCTATTATTGGCCTGCAATGTTCAACGACTGTTGCGAGTATGCTAAGTCGTGTCAGAGATGCCAGGAGCATGCCACCATTCCCAGAAGACCTCCTGCACCATTACACCCAACAGCGCCCAGTTGGCCGTTCGCCCAATGGGGAACGGACGTCGTGGGCCCCTTGCCCGCATCTTCCACAGGCTGCAAATACATTCTGGCGGCTACCGACTACTTCTCCCGCTGGGCCGAGGCCGTTGCCTTACGGGAGGTCACCGGAGAAGTCGTGGCCAGGTTTGTCCTCCGCAATATCATATTCCGGTTCGGCGTGCCCGACCGGATTGTGTCAGACAACGGCAGCCACTTCCGCAACCAGAAGGTATACCGGCTAGCAGAGAAATACAAGGTTGATTGGAGGACCTCAACTCCTTACAATCCACAAGCCAATGGGCTGGCCGAAGCTTTCAATAAGACACTCTGCACCCTCTTGGCCAAGACTGTCAGCTCTAACAAGAAGGACTGGGAAGAGAGGGTGTACGAGGCGCTATGGGCATACCGGACTGTATACAAGACTCCAACGGGTTGCTCTCCCTTTTCTCTCGTATACGGTTCGGAGGCAATCGTCCCCGTCGAACTGGAGATACCTTCCCTCCGGTCGCCATTCAGCATGGGCTTGTCCTTGAAGGGCAGACCAATGCCGAGCGAAGACTCGATGAACTCTCCAGCCTGGAAGGAAAGCGGCTTCAAGCCCAACAGAATATTCAGGTCTACCAGGCCCGGATTGCACGCGCCTTTGACAAGCTTGTCAAGGAGCGCGAATTCAAGAAGGCTGACCTTGTTATGGTCAAGAGAAGAGACCTCATGGCTGCCAATCCTAAGGGCAAGTTAAATGAGAACTGGCTCGGACCTTACGTAGTCCAAAAAGTCTACGAAGGTGGTGCCTATGTGATTGTCAACCATCGCGGGGAAGTTCAGTTCCCACCTCTTAATGGAAGGCACTTGAGGTTGTATCACGCTCCGGCGCCCCCATTCAATTAATAATATTACCCTCCGCCCGATTTCGGGCGGGTTTTCTCGATTAATGGCCCAAATAAATTAACCACCATCCACGCTTTCAACAAAAAAGGGCAAAAGAAGAAAAAAGAATAGAAAAAAAAGAGAAAAAAAGAGAAATGAAAAGAAAAAAAAGAGAGAGCAAAAGAGGAGAAAAAAAGAAAAAAAGAGAGGAAAGAAAAGAGAAGGAAAAGAAGAGAGAAGAAGAGAGAAAGAAAGGAAAGAAGGAAAAAGAGAAAAAAAAAAGAAGAAGAGAAAATATAAGAGAGAAAAGAAGAGAAAAGAGAAGGAAAAGGAGAAAAAAAAAGGAAAAAAAAAAGAACAAGGAGACGGAGAAAAGAACAAGGGCAGAATAAAAGCAAAGAAGGAAAGAGGGGAACGCCCCCATTTCCAGCCGCCGCCCCGCATCATCGGGGGTACCAAAATTGATTTTAAAAAAAAAGAGAAAGAAACAAACTTTTCTCTCCGTCCTCCCCGGGCGGTGAGTACCCCTTTGGCTTGGACCTTCAGTCCAGGTCATTGACTAAACAAACTCTTCTCTCCGTCCTCCCCGGGCAGTGAGTACCCCTTTGGCTTGGACCTCCAGTCCAGGTCATTGACTAAACAAACTCTTCTCTCCGTCCTCCCCGGGCGGTGAGTACCCCTTTGGCTTGGACCTCCAGTCCAGGTCATTGACTAAACAAACTCTTCTCTCCGTCCTCCCCGGGCGGTGAGTACCCCTTTGGCTTGGACCTCCAGTCCAGGTCATTGACTAAACAAACTTTTCTCTCCGTCCTCCCCGGGCGGTGAGTACCCCTTTGGCTTGGACCTCCAGTCCAGGTCATTGACTAAACGAACTCTTCTCTCCGTCCTCCCCAGGCGATGAGTACCCCTTTGGCTTGGACCTCCAGTCCAGGTCATTGACTAAACAAACTTTTCTCTCCGTCCTCCCCGGGCGGTGAGTACCCCTTTGGCTCGGACCTCACGTCCGGGTCATTGACTAAACCAACTCTCCTCTCCGTGCCCTCTGGACGGCCAGTAAACGGTCTCCGACCGAGGCCCCCCCCTGAAGCCAGCACGAGCTCTCGACCTTGCGGCGAGACTAGGAAGGTGCCCGTCCGGTACAGTGGAGTGGTCCCCTCGTCCTCCCCCTGGGAAGGCGAGCACTCTCCTGTGCCCTGACATGGGTTCCTGCCCGGCTCTCCTGAATCGAATCTTCACAGAGACCTGCACCCCGCCGATGTGTCTCGGCACAGAGACAGGGAAGGGAGTAGGGAGAAGAAATCGCTGTACATAAAAGAAAAGAAGGGGAAGGAAGGTCTCTCTGGGACAAACGCCCACACAAGAACACGCGAAGCCATAAATGTTGTTTTTCTATATTCAAAAAAGGGAGTCGGACTACAGGAACTTCGGGGCATACCCCTGTGTTACAAAAAAGGAAAAAATAAGGGAACCACGCCTAGTCAAGGCCCCTGAAGATGTCTTCGAGAGGCAGAATCCCTACGCAAGGGAAGTTCATCCGGTCGCGGAGCCGCCCCCTCCGCTCCTCCAGCTGAGCGAGCTCCGCCTCTATGGACTCCACCTCGGCTTGAGCGGCACCGAAGGCTTCTCTCTCTCTCTCGGCCACTTCCTCGTTCACGGCGAGATCAAGCCTAGCTGCAGCGAGGTAGCCCTCCAATTCTATAATTCGGCTCTTCAAAGACGGGACCTTGCCCTCACTCCCCTCCCAGGCCTCTCTATGGCGCTCCCTGTCGCCTCGCCGTGTTTCCAAGGCTTGCAGATACTCGTCCGCCTGGGCATCCAATGCGGCACGTTCGTCAGGAGCCTGGGTCTCGAGGAAGTCACGGCGCTTGATGTATTTCAGTAATAGCAAGACCCGCCGCGACCATTCCCCCAGCGGGCAGCCGAGCACTTGCAACGCCCCGGTCAGCTGCGACACTATGGTGTGCACCTCCCGATACGACAAAGAGGGATCGGCGAGGAGCATCGCCCGTAGGGTGATCAACATATGGCGGACCGGCGCTTCCGACGAGGTGTGGCCGGCCGAAGGCAGGACTGGGGGAGTGAATTCCACGGTGCTGTCCACCTCCGCCCACAAGCCGGTATCCACCGTGACTGAGGAAGATGGAAGGGCAAAAGTCAAGTCGCCCGGCTGGCGTGGCTCGACAGAGGGCTTTTGGCCAACCACCGCCAAGGAAGTGGCCGAAACCAGCGCCGAAGCATCCGATGTCTCTATCATCCGCTGCTCCCCTGTTGCCCCTGCCCTGGCCCCGTCCGCTGGCTCGGCAGGCGAGGGTGCAGCCATCTCTACCCTGGCCGAAGGAGGAGCCTCGAGCAGAGCTGGACCCGAGGATGCCATCCACGAACTTCTTTCTCGCGTCTGGGATCCCTCCAGATGTGCGCGAAGCCCCGTAAATATTTGCCTCAGGAGCGGGTCCCCCATCTGGGCCGGAAGCTTCGGGAAAGGCGGAAGTGGAACCATTAGTCGGGGTAGACGCCCCGCTTCCACCAGTGCAGCAAGGCTCACCGCCCCTAAGCCGGAGATGCGAGCCGGCCCCTCCATCGCTATTGGGGTGACACTCGGTCGCCGCTTGGCCACGGCCTTTCGGACACGACCAGACGTCTTCTCCGGTCTCGGTATCGCCTGACCATGGGAATGGGAATTAGCTATCCGCCAGCTGGAATAAACCATGCGAAAAAGGGAGACCGTGGAGCCCGCATACTCACCTCAGCCACAGGAATGAGGCTACCCTCAGGCGCGATCTCCCCCTCCTCCAGAGGCTCTCCCGCTAGGGGCCCCGCCGGCACATCCTCCTGAAGGGCCTCGAACAGAAGGGCCAGCCTGCCCATGCCGACAGCGACCCCGGGACGGTCAACTGGCGCAGTTGGAGCAGCCCCTTTCGCGGCCTCCGACCTAATTGATTCCTACGAAGAACCGACACAAAAAAAATGGCGTCAGTAGGCGACCACCAAGGCAGCCCTGCACCAACATAAAAATACACGCCTACGGCAGCAGCCTCTAGCAAGCCGAGCACATTAGCAAATGAAAAGCCTTAAAGACCGGCTCGGGCGGCCCGGTGCCTCAAGGCGCTACCTCAACAGGAGCCGCTTCGTCGGAAGAATAGTCGTAGTCTACCTCTTCCCCGGACGAAGACTCGACTGCCGCTGGTTCGGCCGGAGCCGGCAAAGGGGCCTCCACCTCAAGCTTGATGACCGGCGCCCCCTCTCGCGGACTGGGAGAGGCTGGCAGCCCAGGCTTCAGCCTCTTTCGCACATACAGCTGCGTCACCGGGGGGTACATTCGGAGGCCAAATAGCCCGGTAACCGCTCCAGCTGCACCTGTCAAAAAAAAAACGCGGGTCGTATCAAGCCCAATCGGCTCCCAAAGGATGAAAGAGGCAAAATAGGCCGACAAAGGCAGATACCTTCTTCGACCTCGGCAGACAAAGCCTTCTCCGGAGCCGCAGCCTCCCCCCCAGAGAAGAAACGCATCGTCTCCGCGCGGGGACGCAAGGCCAACTCAGGAGGGAGATCCACCATGCACGACGTAGGCGACCGCCGAGCCTCACCAGTATCGCGGCTCGGCCCGGTCTGCATGGCCGCAAATGCCTCGAAGGACGGGATAGCGGCCGCCGGTGAGGCCACTGTCGTACCCAGGGCTTCCTTAGCCCGCCTCCGCTTGGCCGCCTGTTCTCCGGCCACCTTGGCAGTAGCCAACGCCTTCTTGACAGGCGACTTCGCTCGAGGCCTTGCCTTGGCCTGCAGTGAGGGAGCCGAAGCTGCCACCGAGGCCGCCTTTGCTACGACCGCGGCCGCACCCCTGACAGGCGCGAGCATAGGAGCCGACCCCTCCACATCAGGGACGGGCGCGGACACGGGCTCTTCCACAAGGGCTGAGACAAAAAGTACATTCAGGCGTCAAGGCCCTGCTTCAAAAAAAGGGAGAGAGGAAACTTAAAAGAGGCGCCGACGGTCGAAGGCACTGACCGGCAGGCGGGCTGGGCTCGGGCCGAGCGACTTCAAATTCCTCAAAGGTTGGGACCCGAGGCACTGAAGGAACGGCGGTCGAGGCTTTGGCCGCCTCCGTCTTGCGTCGCTTCGTATCCCGCTGCTTGGCCGCCTTCGCGGCATCCATTGCTTTCTTCACGGGGGATTTCGCCCGGGGCCTCTTCGCGGCCTTGGGCAAAGGAGCCGTGGTCGGAGCCAGCGGCGTTGCTTCAAAATATGCAGGCTTCTTTACCAGCCGGAGGAGATTCCGGTACGTGGCCATCTGCGTGCTGTCGGGATGGTCTGCAAAGAAAAGAGGGGAAAGAACGAACATGCATATACCATTAGTACTTAACTCACCGCGAAAGCCACAACGTTAAGGGACAAAATCGAAGAGCAAGAGGGAACTGAGTACCATGAGGGCCAGTGTACAGCCGCAGCGTGATCGGCCAGTAGCTCAGGGACGTCTCCTTGTCCCGACGCGCCGCCTCCCGAACTAGCCAGCAGACGTCCTCAATAGTTTGACACCGGTCCGTGAGGTTGGCCAGATCCGCGTGCTTCTGGGAAGAGAGGTGACAGAAAAGATTGAAGTGGTCCATGCCCCACCCATCAGCATAATAGTAAGGGACATGCAGGCGCTTGCCCAGGATGGAGGCCGTCACATCTTCTATCTTCATCCCATTCACCCGGAGGAGAACATAGAGCCATGTGGTATCCTTATAGTTCTCAGGCCGCCTCTCCTCCCGCCTCATAAACGTGCGATGCGGGTAGGCCACGTCCCTCTCTGGGCGCCAGCTCTTGGCAGGAGTCCCCTCTTCCTCTATGGGGAATGGGTAGTTGATGAGCTCCAGACGGTCGCTCCCCACCCGGCACAAGTCCCGCAGCGTCTTCTCGTAGTCATCCTTAGCCGCTGGGGGTAGCTCCACCTTCGGCATCGGCCTCATGTCCCGGGCTTCCCGGCGAGCCATCAAATACGCTGCCACTTCCTTTTCCTGTCTGTTCTTGAGCCGAAGAAGATGGTCTGGCTCAATATCAAGCACGGGCACGGGCTGCCGGCTAAGGAACCTCCTTTCGGCGCCATCCCAACAGTTGATTTTGTGTAACCGATAGAAAGCCGTCCGGGCATTCCACCACTTTATATAATCTTGGGTCACTCGGGGAACACGACCCGGGGTCGGCACTCTGAAGGAGGCGGAGTCCGCTCGGTGGAAGAAGTCCCACCAACTCCTGGCGTGCTCAGGAACTGAGCCCCCCCGGACGCTCCGCAAGGGCAGCCCGAACTGCGCATGATAAGCGGGGATATGCTGGTCATACCCGAAATTGCGACCGAACCGGAAAGGGTAATACGGCTCCAGCAACACATTCTCCCCCTTTCTGAATACCAGCACGCTCGGGCGAATTGACAGCACCCAGTCTCGCAGTTCCGGCTCCAGTAGTGGGCGCACCACATTCTCCTGACTGATAGGATGAACGTACCTCTCCACCTGGTCATCTCTGCACTCCCTCTTATTATTCACAAGGGGGCTTGAATGTGCGGCCAGCGTCCAGAAATGAATGGTCCCGACTGCATCCCTGGGGACCGTTGTCAACTGGCCCCGGATGTCATACATCCGCATGGAGGTAGAGGCCGGCTCTGCACTGGCAAACTCCAGCATCCTCGGTATTAGTCCCCAATCCTGGAGAACTCGCGGGGCAAACTCCGGGAACAGCGAACAGACCCACGCGTTGAAGAAGTGCAGTGGGCACACATAACGGGCCTGCCTCGGAAACTGATGGGTGCTGATATCTCCCAGCGCCTTGTAGATCAAGCAAAGGGTCGCCGGGCACAGGGACAGTTTGATACCCCATGCCATCTGACATGCCGGGTAGATGGCATCCGGCCGGATAACTGTCTCATCGCCGTACGGCATGGCAAATGAGCATAGCCAGTACGTGAGATAGGCGGCGCAGTGGGTTTGGGGATCCAAACCCATCAGGTTAGGCCCGCTTCGGCGCCCTCTAGACGGGATCTTCACGTCAAGCTTGGGCTTTGCACGCTTCTTGGGAGCCACGGCAGTACCGACGCAGGGGAATTCCTCATACCGCTTCGGCCCGTCAAAGAAATACTCCAGCCACAGAGGCATGCGCACCCTCTTCCTGTCCCCACGGGCGGGCTGCTTCCCCTTGTGCGACAGCTGGTACAGCTCCCGATACGCCTTCATCAGGTACCGGTATGAATACCCCAGAGAATAATAGCCATCCCCGTTAGTCTCATCCTTGATTAGATCAGGGAGGCACACTTCTTCATAAGGCTCCCCGTTAATGGGTAAGCCGTTCAGCTGACTGAGACTCCATAAGTCAAGCGAAGTCTCGCCCTCCGCCGTGTAGAAGGTGTTAGTCGCTGCGCTGAACACCTCTATCATGCCGCAACAGAGGCCCTTGGAAATGGGATAGCCACGGGAGGCGTACACGCTGTGATAAACGCCGACCCGGACCAGCAAAGGAGCATAGTTGAACAGCACATGCTCCGTGAACTCCACCGCCCTCTCCCGGAAGGTGTGGGCGTCCTGAAGCTTCAGCTCCCCGAACCAGCCCAATGACAGATCATACTTGAATCTGATGGCCAAACAGTCCAAGATGAAGGGCTCTTCTCTGTAGCCCCACTTCAGGGGAGCCAAGAATAGACCGAACCGAGGCGCCTCGTTGTGCACCTTCCCGGCAGACAAGTCCCATCTGGCCAGAGTAAACTGAGGCGCCCGCACCAGCTTGTCTTCAGCCGGCAGTACCCCTTCGATCCCCAGGACCGGCTTCCAATCCCGGGCTTCTCCCACCAGGTACATCGGAATACTCCGGGGAACGCTGTACAACAGGCTATCCCGGGCCTGCAGTATAGCCTGTTCAGCCTTCTTCACGACCCGGAAGTCTCGCCCTTCCCGCGAGCGAAAATGCTTCAGAAATCGAACCAGGTGTCTGTCCTTCGGGAAGTCCTTCCTGTACTCCTCGGTGACCCGGTCAAATGTGAAGCCACTGTCAACTCGGGCAAGCCTCTGGAAATCCATGGTCTCCCCGTCGGACTCAGATGACTCGGCCAAAGCGGCTATTTCTGCGTGCTCTCGGTCTAGCTCCTCCACATTGAGCCATGTAACTGCTGGCACCGGACCCCGTGGGATGAGGTCAGCACCGATAGCAGCAGCAGCGGCGGAAGAACCACTTGGGGCAGCCATTTGTCTGCAAAGATACACAAATGAGAAGATCAGAATAAGTCACGAGCAAAAGACTGCAAAGGGGCTTTACTACAAGTCAAATGAATAAAATATTGTCAATTTCTGACGAAATTTCGGCAGAATTTCCCCTAGGCCAAAGGCGTAAGGGAAAACACGGGTGGGCGTCCACAAGGAGTGACGGCCCAAACAAAGCATGGTGGGCCCCGAGAGGCAACACCAGAAGTCCACCGGTCAAAAGTCTCCTTCCCGTGGCTTAAAGCTTCCACAATAGCACACCGCCTAGTGCCTTCCCCGGCACGCCCTGAAGCGGCATTCGCCGGTACACTCCCTTCTGGAGGCCCTCACCGGCACACCGCCTAGTGCCTTCACCGGCACGCCCACAGGTGCCTCCCACGGCACACCCACAGATGCCCTCGCCGGCACAGTCGACTCAGGCTTCCCCGGCACAGTCCCCCTGCAAACCTTCACCGGCACGCCCAGACGGGCCCCTTCCCCGGCACGCTCGGTGCATGCCTTCCCCGGCACGCTGCGCACAGCCCTTCACCGGCACGCCCAGACGGGCCCCTTCCCCGGCACGCTCGGTGCATGGCTTCCCCGGCACGCCCCCAGGCGTCCTTCCCCGGCACGCTCCCCGTGCCCTCACCGACACGGCCTAAGGCCTCCTCACCGACACCCGCCAGGGTTGCTCCCCGGCACGCCTCCGAAGGCCCTTTGCCGGCACGCACATCTGCCCGCTCCCCGGCACGCTTGGCGCCTCTCTTCCCCGACACACCCTGAGGAGGAGCTTCCCCGGCATGCTCCGAGGGTCCCTCGCCGGCACGCCCTAGAAGACTTCCGCCGGCACGCCTGCAACCCCTTCTCCCCGGCACGCTCAGTCCGTCAGTGCAACCGGCGGCATCCCACGGCAAAAAAAGGGGAAGAAGATGGAAGGAGAAGAGAGGAAGGGAAAAGAGGAGAAGAAGAAGAATAAGGGAGAAGATAGAGGGAAAGACGGAGGGGGGAGGGGTGCGGCCACCCCCAACCGCGGTCCACGGTGGAGAAAGGAAGAGGGGAAGACAACGAGAGGGAGAGGGAAGAGACAAAGAGACCAGGGGGAAGAGAAAGGAGAAGAAAGGAGGGGGGGGGGGCCTTCGTGGCCCCTCTCCTCACCACGGCGGCGGTGGCGCTCACAGGCGGCGGGCGCGTCCGGAAGAGAAGAAGAGGGAGAGGGGGAGCCTCGCCCGTTCAACCGCCACGAAGAAAGAGAGAGAGGAGGGAGAGGGAGAAGAATTCGAAACGGGGTGGCCCGTTCGAGCCACCCCGCCCCCTTCATATAGGGGATGTAAACGACAAAAAAAAGGAGTAAAAATGGATTAAAAAAAAGAAGAAGAGAGGGGAAGAAAAGAAGGAAAAAAAAGGAGATAAAAAAGGGGAAAGGAAGAAAGAAAGAAAGGGAGGGAAATAGAAGAAAGGGAGAATGAAAGAAAGAAGGGATGAGGATAAAAGGAGAGAGAAAGGGGGAAAATAGAAGAAATAAAAGGGGAGAGAAGATACAAAAAAAGAGGAAAAGAAAGAAGAAAAAGAGGAAGAGGGAATGAAGGAAAAATAGAAGGAGATGAGAAGAGAAAAAAAGAGAGATGAGGGAAATAAAAGGAGAAAGAGAAAGAAGAAAACAAAAGGGGGGGAAACAAAAATTATTATAAATATATATATATATACTTATATACATACATGTATGCACACATACGTATATCCATCCACATATATAGATACTTAAGTACGCATGAATGAGGCACAAAAAAAAAGGAAGATCCTCCCGGGGAAAACACCCCATCCCCACAAGCCGGGTCGTACACGCATCCGCACAAGCAAGACAACTTTACCCCTGCAAACAGCCACCTCTGCAATAGTGCCATTCCCATACCAACAAATAAGCCCGTCCCCGGCACGTCGCCTCGGGCCTCAGCCACCCGCATCACACAATGTTGCCATCACGGGCCCTACGCCCGGATCGGCAGAACCTCCATCCTTGCGTTGGCATTAGTCCCTTGCCAACGAATGAATCCCTTTCCAGCGCAAGGCCCCGTGCCCTAGCCACCCGCATCACACAATATTGCCATTACGGACCCTACGTCCGAGTCGGCATAAATTCTACCCTTGCGTTGGCATTAGCACCTTGCCACCGAATAAGTCCCTTTTTGGCGCAAGGCCTCGTGCCCTAGCCGCTCGCTCCGCACAATATGGTCATTACGGACCTTACGTCCGAATCGGCACAGATCCTCCCGTTGCGCTGGCATTCTGTTCTTGCCAACGAGTGAACCTTACCTTCCGGCGCAATGCTTCGTGCCCTAGCCGACACTTGCATATCACTCACTCAAAAAAAGAGGGAAAAGAAGATAAAATGGGGTTAAAAATAGAGATACCCTGCCGGACTTGCCCCTGCATGGGGACAAGGGTAAAAACGGCAATAGCCCGGCCGTAGCGAAAACCCGAGAGGGCGCTACGGGCAAAATTGGGTACCCCGCCACGTGAAAACCCGAAAGGGCGCGTGGGCAAAAGCAAGAGGGGGCCGGTACCGGCGAAAACCCGAAAGGGCGCTTGTATCGGTAAGGTGGTTCTAAAAAAAAAAGGAGAAGAAGAGATAAAGAGATCAACAAACCAGGTCAGTTCCCGGCATCCTGTCGGCACTGACGAAGAAACTAAGAGACAACAAACCAGGTCAGTTCCCGGCATCCTGTCGGCACTGACGAAGAGACTAAGAGACAACAAACCAGGTCAGTTCCCGGCATCCTGTCGGCACTGACGAAGATACTAAGAGACAACAAACCAGGTCAGTTCCCGGCATCCTGTCGGCACTGACGAAGAGACCAAGAGACCAAGAGACTAAGAGACAACAAACCAGGTCAGTTCCCGGCATCCTGTCGGCACTGACGAAGAGACTAAGAGACAATAAACCAGGTCAGTTCTCGGCATCCTGTCGGCACTGACAAAGAGACTAAGAGACAACAAACCAGGTCAGTTCCCGGCATCCTGTCGGCACTGACTAAGAGACTAAGAGACAACAAACCAGGTCAGTTCCCGGCATCCTGTCGGCACTGACGAAGAGACTAAGAGACAACAAACCAGGTCAGTTCCCGGCATCCTGCCGGCACTGATGAAAGGACAAAGAAGATCAACAGACCAGGTCGGCTCTAGACGCCCCGCCGGCATCGACAAAAGAGAAGAGACGAAAACACCCACGGGCACCGCCCGGCTCATCCTTCGCCTGCGCTACCCGTGGGTGGGGGGCATTTGTGGACACCGAAAATCACACATCCAAATGTCATGCTCGGCCCAGCATCAACAACGGCGTCGAGTGAAGAAACCCCGGAGAAATCAGGCACCAAAGGCCCCACAGCCCTTGGGCCCCGAAGGAAATCAAACGGGCCACAACTCGTGCCCACAACGGGCCCAAAACTGCCCATCCAGCCTTCAGCGGCACCCCCCCCCCCCCCGTGGGGAGCCCTTCAGCGGCACGTCCAGCCCCCAAGGGGCCTCAACGGCACGCCCTGGTGGAGCCCCAGCGGCACGCCCCTTCAGGCTGCCCAGCGGCACACCCCATTGGGCTGTTCAGCGGCACAGCCCATCAGAAGCTTCAGCGGCACGCCCCAAAGGGCCTCCAGCGGCACGCCCTGGAGAGCCTTCAGCGGCACGCCCCAAAGGGCCTCCAGCGGCACGCCCTGGAGAGCCCTCCAGCGGTACGCCCCCTTCGCCGGCACACCCCGCTGGGGTCTTCAACGGCACACCCCTAGGGGGGTTCAACGGCACACCCCTGGGGGGTTCAACGGCACGCCCCCCAGGTGGGTTCACCGGCGCACCCCCTTTTTGGGGTCTTCAGCGGCACGGCCCTTTGGGGCTTCAGCGGTACGGCCTTTGGGGTCTTCAACGGCACGCCCAAAGGGGTCTCCAGCGGCACAGCCTCTAGAGGCTTCAGCGGCAGGCCTTTTTGGCTCCCCAGCGGCACGCCCCTTCGAAGACCTCCAGCGGCACAGCGGTGAAGTTCTTTCAACGGGCGACGTGAGGCCCATGCCCTACGCATCCTTGGCGCGCAGTGGAGCCGTCTGAGGTGGCAGCCGATCGTTGGCCCACGCAGGCTACCCCACTGACAGCCAGGACAGAGGGGAGTCAAACCCCATCATCACGGGCTGCTTCCCGCCCTCGACAGCCATGCTCGAAGGCTCCCCGCTGCTGAGGGTATAAAGGACGCCCGTCTTCAACAGGGAACAGGGGGGAACACATCCAAAAGGGGGAGACGGAGAGACACACACGCACGGAGGAAAAGAAAGGAAGAAGAAGAAGAGAAGAGGGAAGGGAAGAAGAAGAGCTCCGGCGTGAGCTTCCCCCGACGACCACCGTGAAGAGAGCAAGAGTAAGGGAGGGGGAGAGAGCTAAATATAATGGGGGAGAAGGGTTGGGGACAACGGCCAATGTCTTAGGCCCGGAAGTTTTCTTCCTTCTCTTATCCCATTCCTCCTGGCGTTCTTTGTCTTTCTTACTCTTGTCCATGGCCCCATTTGGGGAGTTTGCTTTTGCCATATGTATGAAGGGCCTTGCCCTCTTGATTCTCATGAATGAAAGCCACCCTCTCCGGGTTTCTTTTCGATGTTTTATGATGGGCTCTGCGGGCTTTTTGACGGACAATCCGTTCCTCCCTCTGTCTCCTCATTCCTCCGGCGTCTTTAGGGTCCTCCACGTCGATGTGGGTTTCCCCCCTTCTGTTGGCTTTGGCTCCGTGAGCTCCTCACGCCCTTCTATGGCCATCTACCGTGTTCCTGGGCTTGAGGAGAAGGGGAGGTACCCTTCTTTCTTCCCAACCACTCAGTGACTAATAGGCCACTCCCGGCCTTGAAATCCCCTGTCTTTCTTCCTCTTTTCCTGAACAGCCACCAAGTCTCCCCCCCCAGTTGCTTGCAACCCTTTTAAGCCTCCCAGCGGTGCACCTTGCCGGCCCTTGGCCGGCATACCTTTCCAGCCTTCAGCGACACACCCGGATCAGCCTTCAGCGGCACGCACCCAGATCTGCCTTCAGCGGCACACACCTGTCCCGCCTTCAACGGCACGCTCCATTGGCCTTGCCCTTCAGCGGTACGCCCTGTCCAGCCCTCAGCGGCACGCCCTGGCCAGCTCTCAGCGGCACGCCCTGTCCAGTCCTCAGCGGCACACCCTGTTCAGCCCTCAGCGGCACACCCTTCAGTCCTTCAGCAGCTTACTCTTTGGCCAGTCCCAGTCCATGCCTCTTAGAGGCCCTCAGTTTGTCGTTCATCTCCGCGTTTTCCGGGGCTCTACAAAGGTGTTGCTCCCCCGGGGGGGGGGGGGGGGGGCCCACCTCCAGTTGTCGGGTTCCGCCACTCCATGTGGGCGCGTTCCCTTATTCTCCCTTACGCCTTGGGTCAAGGGGAGATGCTGCCGAATTTTTGTCAAGAGCTAATAAACAATTAAAAGAGGCACAAGGAGGCAATAAGCAAACAATCAACTAATGAAGCACCCGGCCGCCCGAGCATCCGACCCGCAAGAAAAGAGATCAAACCAAACGAAACAAAACAAGGGAAGAGTTTCATTTAAAACCACACAAAAGTTAAGATAAGAAGAAAAGAAAAGCCTTAAAACAAATAATCGAAAACTGATCGAGCCCCCGTTGGCCTTCAGTGGTACGCCCCATTGGCATTCAGCGACACGCTCCCCCTTGCCTTCAGCGGTACACCCCCTTTCAGCCCTCAGCGGTACGCCCCTTGTAACCTTCAGCGGTACACTCCCTTGAGCTCCAGCGGTACGCTCCATTGGCCTTCAGCGGTACGTCTCTTTGGCCTCCAGCGGCACGCCCTCATTTGCCTTCAGCGGCACGCCCCCCCCCCCCCCCCCCTTGCCCTTCAGCGGTACGCCCCTTTAGTCTCCCAGTGGCACGCTCTCCGCCCAGCGGTACGCTCCCGTTTTCCCCTTTATCGGCACACTATACATATACCCATATACGACCTGATAAGGGCATTAATAATAGCAAATAAATTAATAAAAATTGCACTAATCAAAGGACTTCGAATGCGTAATATTAATCACAATAAAGAGGCGGGAGGGATAATTAAAAAATATATATAAATAACAAAGGAATGACAACAATAAGAACAATCATGAATAAAGGAGAAGAGAAATCATCCCGATCAAAGGCACGAGTAAACATTACACCTCAGATCGGAAATCCCAGAAGATACAACTAAGAAAGTCCCAGATAAAAGACGTTAATGTCCACACTGCAGCCCTCTCTCTCTCCGGGGCCCGGGGCAAAAGGGAATAACAACGTCGCCCTTTCAGGTCGGGCCCGAGTCTTGGGAATTACTCCGTATGGCCGGGCTTTGACCTAACTTCAGGCCGACATCTTAATCGGACCGGATTTGTTTCCTCGTTCCGGATACCTTCCGAATCCTCATTAAAATTGCCGCATGTTCGGCAGACATTTGAAGGGATCTACTTCGGTTTTCTCATGGTCACGCTGCCACTGACCGGTGCCCGAATACAAATAGTCTACGAGTGGCCGACACGGCCGACGACTTATGGTCTTGATAAAACCTTCAGTGTGATCTACACGTATCTCTCTCGCATAATCAGTGTTACTCTTTTCGGCCGCGAGGCCCCTAATTTCGGTAATTAATCAAGGGTATTCCCTCGTATGGGGGATGTAAATGACGTCGCGACCTTTACGGCGCGACAGGATCTGGTCCTGACACGAACCACACAATCATCTGACGAAGTCAGGTCGAGCGCACTATAGGCTCTTCGAAGCCCGAACAAATTGTCACTTTGTGACTGGCACGCCCACGCACTCAATAAACCAGCGATCGCACCAAGATAGCGAGCGAACGAAAAGTGCGTCCACAACAACGGGCCCTCTGTTGAAGTGGTTTGATAGAGTCCACGTGAGGGGCTTCCAATCTGCCTTGAACGGTCCTTTGAAGCCTAGGCCAAACCTGCGGTTCGGCCTAATTTCCTTTGGCGGTTTGAGCATACCCTGTAACTGTGCGCCCAGACCTTTTCCTTGTTGATAGCGGATGTTCCTCATAATCTCCCAACCTTTGGAGTGAAAAGGGAGACATGATGTTGTGGTTGCCCTGACCGGCTCCTTTGGTGCTAGTGGAACATGAGATGGATCACGTACGTCCAGCAGTGACAATATGGGCCGATGAGACGGCCAAACAGAAGGCAGAGAGGTGTTGATAGCATCCACTGTGTGAAGGACAGGTGTACTAACCACTTTAATAATTCTCCCATTGTAAGGAAACTTCAGGCACTGATGGTTGGTGGAAGGCACAGCGTCCATGGCTTCGATGTAAGGGCGACCCAGTATAGCCTTGAATGTAGGGTCCATGTCGAGGACATGGAATTCTGTGGGAATTGACATGGGGCCTAGTTCTGCCTTCAGAATAATCATCCCCTGTGGCGGCCTTTTGCTATTGTCATAAGCCGTGACCGTGATCGAGGAAGGTCTTATTTGTTCCTCGTTGACCCCACACAACTGAAGAGTGCTCATGGAGATCACATTTATGGATGCACCCGTGTCCACAAGACACGGGTTTATGGATACCCCATTAATTTTTATTGAAATGCACAATGCATATTTCCGAGCTTCCTTGGGAGCGAGCTCGTAGTTGTGAAACATGATGGCTGGTTGTGTGTCTGTTGGGGTCAGGACGGTCGAAATCTTCTCCACGGGGAGGTCTTCATTAACCATGACCTTTTGAAGATATTCCATGAAGGCCGCCTGGTGGGATGTGGATCTTTGAAGTAGCTCTAGGATGGAGATCCGAGTAGGTGTCTTGTCCAAGTGTTTCAATAGATCATACTGTGTTCCAGGGATAGCTCTTTCTGGTTGTTCTGCATCATCCTTCTCTGGCTGAGATTGCTCGGGATTCTGACTGTTGTGGGGGAAAATCCTGTGGAAAATCCTTCCACTCCGGAGCACCATTGTCTGCGGCTTTTGTACCTCTGCGGGGGTAGCAGTGGGTTTTAACAGGGGTTTGAGGGGTAGTAGTGGAGGAATGGTTGATGAAGCAGGGGTGATGACGGGAGCAGGGATTCTGATGAGGGGTTTGTTAGGTGGCGGCATGGTGGAGGTAGAGGGGATATTGCGCGGATTATGAAGGATAAGGGGTCTAGAAGGTGGCGGTGGAGACGAAGTAGGAGTGGGTAGGGCTTGAAGTGGGCAATGATTTTGAGGTGGGTGATGGTTAATGAGTGGTTTTGAAGGCATTAGTGGTGATACGGTGGAGAAAGATGGGGTTATGTATGGTTGACGGATGATAAGGGGTTTAGAAGGCGTAGGGGTAAATGTGGTAGAGGTGGATGGTAAAGTGGGGGAGTGAGAGAAGATGAGAGGGTGTGAAGGCGTAGTGGAGAGTGTCGGTTGATAGGGGATCGGGGTACGGATGAGAGGGCGTAATGGTAGTGGAAATGGTGAAGGCGATACTGACGCTGGTTGATGAGAGAGAGGTGCTACCCGGGCAAGGCGAGGGGGTTGCATGACGATGGGTTTGGAGGAAGAAAGAGTAGAGGTACTTTCCTGGTGCCACACCTGCTCTCTCCCGACTTCCGGGAAGGAGGAGATGGGGTTAACCTGATGATTGGGCTGTTGGTGCTCCGGTAATGGATTCTGGATTATGCCCATGTCGGGCTATTGTTGTGGGGCCTGCTGAGCCTGCTGTTGTTGTTGTGGTTGCTGTTGCTGTTGTAACTGCTGCTGTGGCCTATGAGGAGGTCTCCTAGCCTTGAGAGTCGCGACGTATCGTCTCATCTCATCCCAATCTATTTGATGTTCATCATTCATATCATGGATGTAATCTTTGAAATGGAAGCAGTAATCTACTGTGTGTCCCGGCTGCCTGTGGTAGTGATGCGGGACAGGACTGAAATGGGCTAAGACCTACGAATGCAACAAGTGCGGCCAGCACTCGCACGCCAAAGGTAAGCCGGGCGGCTGACCTCCGTGCCGTTCCTCCGGGTGGAGGCGTCTCTCAACAAGAAATCCAAGCCCACAGCCGTCCCTATGAGGGAAGCGTAGGGATCTCAGCGACTAAGGAGCCGCCGTGCGCCTATGGGAATCTAGTCCGAGCTCGGCGCTCGACTAGGGCCACGGAATGGGTGCTCTCAACTCTCAACCACGCGGTGACTAGCAAAAGAGCTAGGATCCTATACGCATTCACGCTGCATGCTAGAGAGTATACTAGTAAAGCAAAATGCCAACGGTGAGGAGTATTGCACGTACCTCCACGCCTAGGCGTGGGGAAGGAACCCCGGCCGAGACCAACAACCCCGGTACACGAAGACGAGCAATAATACAATCTCAATCACAAATGCCCACTCCTCGCAGGGAGATAACAGGCTACACAAGGAGATCCGGGGCTGTCGATGCACGGGTTGACGGGCAGCACTCGGTGAAGGGCTGGCCGCGAGGAGGTCCCGTGCGGGGGTCGGCAGGTTCGCAGCACCGCGTGACTCGGCGGTGGAAGCTCCCACGACCTGCTCCGACGTCCGATTGAAGCGCCGTCAGCGATGGCGCGCAGCTAGGTCACGGGAGGAAGCCTCGGTCAAAGGGCGCGCGCAGATCCCATCCGTGGAAGCCGGGGGCGCACCTGCAAGTCGTGACTGGATTCTGCTCCCAGAACTGCGTGCTCGAGCGGGAAAAATAATAAGAAATGGATCCGGAGGGCGAACGGGGCTCCGCTTGCTGGAGGACGGAGAGGACCCAGAGCAGCAGGTCCCGCCCGAAGGGCTCGATCAGATCTGGTCGTGGCTGAGAGCAGCAGGCTCTGAAATCCGCTGGTGGTTCTGGCGCCGGTTGGGCAGGGCAGACCTGCGTGACTTCACGGGAACGGATGGCACGAGCAGCTCGGAAGTCGGAACGACGCGAGGTCGGCGGCGTTGGACAGAGGACGGGGAGAGGTACGATCGGTGAAGATCCCGCACCCAAAATCGCAGACGTCCATCCTGTGGGATTTTTGTAATGGGGCGAACAGAACCAGGCCCGCAGGGAGAGGGGTCCTGCGCGCGCTCACGAGAAAAATTGCCACGGGCGGTGCCGATCTCTGAATGAGGCGAGACCACCTCGCACGCGTCGGCGACTCGTAGCAGAACCACACAAAAATGGGCTGGTCGCCCAAGATCCTCACGAACAGGGGGTGGTCGTCGCTGCTCTTGGAGGAGAAATCTGGGCGCACCGAACTAGAACTTGAGAAGGGATAGGAGAGAAAGGGGCCCTCGGCGTCGCACCGAGGGATGGGGAGTCACACCCCGGGCTTGCTCCCGTCGCAGGAGCAAGGAGGAACAGAGGATGGGGCGCAGCCACCTTCAGCAAAAGCTTTTCAATTCTATTCAATAATTCCTCCAAAAATTACATGAGATCTTTTATATGGGGAGGGGAAATGCTAGGTTTGAAACCCTAGCCACAAGGGAAAGGGGAATGCGCAATGGGCTAGGGGGGAAGGGGATGCGCACCACTCCTAGAATCTAGGAGTGGATTGGGGGATGGGGGCGGCCAAAGGAGGGAGGGGGGTGACCGAATGGGGAAGGAAAGGGGGGGGGCCGCACCCCTCTTCCTAAAATCTAGGAGAGGGGCGGCTGCCACCTTCCAAGAGGAGGGAAAGAGGGGAGGGGGCGCCCAAACCCTAACCCTAAGGATGGGGGCGCACATCTCCAGGTGGGCCAAGCCAAGGTTGGGCAGCCATGCCCAATGGGCCAAGGCTTGAACCAAGGAAGTGGCCCAATAACCCCATCTACTACCTAATAAGCATAAAAGACTCAAGTAAAGCCTAATTGGCCCCAATTGGCCTACAGAGGTCCACACAACTAATAAAAGTGTCCACGCAGGGACTAAACCAAGGCCCATCATGGCCTCAAATGAGAAGAAAGATCCTCTAGTAGATGCCGTAGTCGCCTAGCCAAAGGGATGCTGGCGTGCTCCGTGTGCTCTGTCGAGTGATGCGGCGCGTGTCCTCACCAATTCTCCCCGGGTGGGAAGAACTCGACCCCGTCGAGTAAGGGTCACGGTCGCTCAAGTAGCGCTCCAGCAGGTCCGGGTCGATCCTCTCCAGCTCTCCACGTGTGATCCAGGCGTCGTCTGTGGCAGGGCGCCCTCTCCAACGCACTAGGAAGCGTTGGTATGCTCCACTCCTGGTCGTGGTCACCTGCTCATCCAGTATACAATCTATATGCTCGCGTGTCTGTAATGGGGCTGGAAGAGGTGGACGCTCAGAAGGTGTAATACTCTCAACAGGAGGGGAAGGCCCAAAAAGCTCACTGGGAATCACCGCGGGATCCCGATATGCCACCAGATCTGAGACATTGAACGTCGAACAGATCCCATAGTCGTCTGGCAGCTCAATCTCATACGCATTTGACCCGATTCGCTTCAAGACTCGAAAGGGTCCAGCACCGCGGGCCTGGAGTTTCTTCACGGCCCCCGAAGGAAACCGTTCAGGTCTGACCCTGATCATGACGTACTCTCCCTCTCGGAACTCACGGGTGCGTCGATGCGCATCAGCTAACTCCTTATAACGTGCGTTGCTGGCCTCTATATGACGACGTACATGCTCATGCAACTGCCTAATATGCTCTGCAAAGGACTCAGCTGACTCAGAAACACGGGCCTGGATGGGAGATGGAACCAAGTCTATCGGCTTCCTAGGTCTACGACCAGTAACAATCTCAAAGGGACTCAGACCTGTAGACCTATTGACCGAGTCATTATATGCAAACTCTGCTAGAGGTAGAACCAAGTCCCAATCCCCGACACGGTCACGCACTAAGCACCTAAGAAGATCCCCTAGACTCCTATTGACTACCTCCGTCTGACCATCGGTCTGGGGGTGATAGGCGGTAGAGAACTTCAACTGGGTGCCCATCATGTGCCACAGGGTTTTCCAGAAATAGCTGGTAAAGCGCACATCCCTATCAGACACTATAGTACGTGGAAGCCCAAACCTGGAGACACAGTGAGTAAAGAACAGACGGGCAACTCTAGAGGCGTCTGAAGTCTTGGAACAGGGAATGAACAAAGCCATCTTAGAGAACCTGTCTACCACCACAAAAATGGAGTCATGCCGACGGAGGGTACGCGGCAAACCTAACACGAAGTCCATGCTAATGTCCTGCCATGGACTGTCCGGGACAGGGAGGGGAGTATAAAGGCCGGTGTTCTGCTTCCTCTGCTTGGCCATAGCGCAAGTGCGGCACTGAGCCACGATGCGAGCAACATCCCTCTTCAAACTAGGCCAATAGAACCTATGCTCAACGGCCTCAATGGTCTTGTTCCGGCCGAAATGGCCAGCAAGACCCCCTGCATGCAACTCCCACGTGAGAAAATCACGAACAGACGTCCGTGGGATGCACAACCTACCACCCCGGAATAAATATCCCTCCTGAAGGACAAACTCACTATGGTCACGGGAGGGGCCCGACTGAAGGGCAGCATGGATCGGACCGAAGTCCGGGCAATCGACATAAGCCTCTCTCAGCCTCTCTAATCCCACCACCTCTACTCCCATGGTGGACAACATCATCATCCGCCGACTCAGCGCATCGGCCACCTTGTTCTCGGCCCCTGCCTTGTGCCTAAGCACAAAGGTATACTCCTGAAGGTACTCCACCCACCGACTATGACGCGCATTCAGCTTCTTCTGAGTGTGGAGAAACCTCAAAGCCTCGTGATCAGAAAAGAGCACAAACTCCTGGTGTAGGAGATAGTGCCGCCAATATCTCAATGCCTGGACGACTGCATAAAACTCCTTGTCATACGTGGAATACCGCAGTTTGGCATCGTTCAGCTTCTCGCTGAAAAAGGCAATGGGATGAGACTCCTGACTCAAGACTCCCCCTATACCCACTCCAGAAGCGTCACAGGTGACCTCAAACACCTTAGAAAAATCAGGTAAGGTAAGAACAGGTGCCTGGGTCATGCGCTCCTTGATGCTCTGAAAGGCCGTGGCTGCAGCCTTAGTCCATGTGAATGTCCCCTTCCTAATGCAATCCGTGATCGGGGCAGTGATGGAACTGAAGCCGCGAATGAAGCGACGATAGAACGTCGCTAGGCCATGGAAGCTCCGAACATCGTGGAGGGTGCGGGGCTCCGGCCATTCCTGAATGGCACGTATCTTCTCCGGATCAGCGGAGACCCCATCGCGAGACACTATGAACCCAAGGAAGGAAACCTGATCGGTCATGAAAGCACACTTCTTCGGGTTGGCGAATAAGCTCTCTCGCCTCAGAACAATGCAGACCTGCCTGAGGTGGTCTAAGTGGTGCTCCCTAGTGCGGCTATAAATAAGGATGTCATCGAAGTAGACGACCAAAAAGACCCCTATCATAGGGCGCAAGACCTGGGTCATCAACCGCATGAATGTACTAGGGGCATTAGATAGCCCAAAAGGCATCACTAACCACTCATACAGACCATCCTTGGTCTTGAATGCAGTCTTCCACTCATCTCCAGGCCTGATCCTAACCTGGTGATAGCCACTTCGAAGATCAATTTTAGAAAAAATAGTGGCTCCCGACATCATATCTAGTAAATCATCCAGTCGGGGAATAGGAAAACGATATTTCACCGTGATCTTATTGATCGCACGGCTATCGATGCACATCCTCCATGTGCCATCTTTCTTCGGGGCTAGCAAAGCGGGGACAGCGCAAGGGCTTTTGCTGTCCCTGAGGGATCCCCTACTCATCAACTCCTCGACCTGCCTCTGCAACTCGGCATGGTCCGCGGGGCTCATCCTATAGTGAGGGAGGTTAGGCAAAGAAGAGCCCGGGACAAGGTCGATCTCATGCTGGATGTCACGCATAGGTGGAAGGCCTCCAGGGAGGTCCTCCGGAAAGATATCAGAAAACTCGCGTAGAATCGCAGCCAACTCGGGGTTTAGCTCACCCTCGGACTCTGAGATGACATCACTCACCTCTCGAACAACAACAGCAAAGAGGGGACTACCACTAGTGAACTCTCTCTCCATCTCACGGGGACTAATCACCATCAACCTCCTAGTGGAAGGCTCCCCTAGGGTGAGGGTAGTGGAGGTGGCAGTAGCAGGCACCAAGGGTGGGGTAGGAGGGCCGGCCTTCCCCTGACGAGGGGTGTTCGTGGCACTGGGGCCGGCTGGCCCGCGAACGGCAGGCTCCCTAGGCTGGGTGGGGTGAAGAGTGATCCTATGGCCAGCATGGTCGAAGATGCAAGTGTTCGACCGACCATGGAGGGTGGCATCCCTATCGAAGAGCCAAGGCCTACCTAGAATAATACTACCCACCTCCATAGGTAGCACGTCACACCAAATCTCATCATGGTAGGTCTGAAACTGCAATGGCACTAGACAACGAAGCCTAACCGGGATAGAGGTAGAATCTACCCAGGATACCCGATATGGAGCAGGGTGGTCCACAGGTGTCAACCCAAGACGAGTAACCGTACCGGTGGATATAGCATTAATGCAGCTCCCACTGTCAATGATCACCTTGCAGGCCTTCCCTCCAAGCCTACAAAAGGTGTGAAAGATGGTGGTACGACGCCAGTCGTCACTCACCTGGGGCTGGGTAAGGATACACCGGACTACCCCTAACTGCGCATCTCCCTGATACTGAATACTAGGGTCACCGTCCTGCTCTCCCTCAAGTAACTCATCGAAGAACTCCTCCGCCAACTCCTGGTCGGCCTCATAACTGACTGGCAGAAGCTCAGCCGTGGGATCAGTGGGTGAGGGGTCCGTCACTACAAGCGACTCTCTAGTGGGGCATTTGTTCGCATAATGGCCGACTCCACCACACCTATAACAATTGTTACGTGCCCCTGTGCTAGGAGATGCTCCACCAATCATCGGCCCTTTCCCCTTGTCATCATGACGGGCCGGGGGTGGTGGTAGCTGGGGTCGGGTAGGGAACGCGGGAGGCTGAGGGCGTGAGGTGGGGTAAGGTGGCTGCTGGCGAGGGGGAGGGAGAGTGTCCCTCGGCAAGGGAGGGCGAGGCCTAGGAACAGTGGGGTCCTGGCGAGGAGGTTCCGAGGGCCGAGCCGCCGGAAACCGACTGTAGGAACTGGGTGTGGTGCGTGGGTCGAACCCCCGCTGACTGGTGGTCCCCTGACGCTGAGTAGGAGTGAACTCCGCCTCAAACTGCTCTAGCTCCATAGCGACCTGGTACGCGACCTCTAAGGTGGTCACATTACGGCGAAATAACTCATACTGGTAATGGGGCCGTAGACCACGACGGAAACGAGAGACGGGCATGGCGCTCTCCTCCGTGACTCCGCATCGCAAGAAATACTCATCAAACTCTGCGATGTACTCGGACACGGTCCGATCTCCCTGGGTGAGGCTCTGCCATCTGTCAATGAGCCTCTGGCGATAAGTGGCGGGGAGATACTTTTCTCGGAGTTTGACTTTCATCTCACCCCAAGACTCGATATGGGGGTCCTGACGCTGAAATATCAGACTCTCCACATTCCTCCAATACGTCTGTGCTCGCCCCAGTAACTTCATTTTGGCAAACTTAACTTGCCGGTGGTCCGACATCTCGACCCACTCAAAGTACCGGTCCATGCTAGCCTCCCAATCTAGGTAGATCTTCGGGTCCAAGGACCCGTCAAAAGTGGGAGAGTCCGCACGAACGGTCCTAAGGGCCCGATCGTCCTCGTCATCCCTCCGTGGTCGGTGACCACGGTGGCGTCGGCCATTCCCCTTATAATCATTGTCGGATCCGTAATCCTCAAAGTCGGGGACTCGTGGCCGTCGCTCCTCCGCCCGATATGGTGGGGCCTGGGCAGCCGCCGCCTGTGGGGCACGATCAACTCTAGGGGGGTCGTGATGGGGCACTTCCTCTACCCTCCCTATCCGCCCAAGCAGACCCTGGATGGATCGGTCAGAAACCTCAGCGCGGTCCTCTATGGCCTTGAGTCGGCCCTCCAGACGGTTGGTCAGGTCCTTAGTGGCTTGTTCAGAACTAGCCAAGCGCTCCATGATCTCGGCCATGAAATCCTCTAGAGAAGGGCCTCCTTGGGTGTTACCACGTGGGTCACCCATGGTGTCCGGGCGATGGTAATGGGTACCACCCCGAGTGGGCATGCAAAGGGACCTAAATGGAGACTCACTAAGACCTATATGGGTGGACACATGCTGAATGGAATGCAAGACTCAACCCTAGACGCAAACCTATAGGCTCTGATACCACTTTGATGCGGGACAGGACTGAAATGGGCTAAGACCTACGAATGCAACAAGTGCGGCCAGCACTCGCACGCCAAAGGTAAGCCGGGCGGCTGACCTCCGTGCCGTTCCTCCGGGTGGAGGCGTCTCTCAACAAGAAATCCAAGCCCACAGCCGTCCCTATGAGGGAAGCGTAGGGATCTCAGCGACTAAGGAGCCGCCGTGCGCCTATGGGAATCTAGTCCGAGCTCGGCGCTCGACTAGGGCCACGGAATGGGTGCTCTCAACTCTCAACCACGCGGTGACTAGCAAAAGAGCTAGGATCCTATACGCACTCACGCTGCATGCTAGAGAGTATACTAGTAAAGCAAAATGCCAACGGTGAGGAGTATTGCACGTACCTCCACGCCTAGGCGTGGGGAAGGAACCCCGGCCGAGACCAACAACCCCGGTACACGAAGACGAGCAATAATACAATCTCAATCACAAATGCCCACTCCTCGCAGGGAGATAACAGGCTACACAAGGAGATCCGGGGCTGTCGATGCACGGGCTGACGGGCAGCACTCGGTGAAGGGCTGGCCGCGAGGAGGTCCCGTGCGGGGGTCGGCAGGTTCGCAGCACCGCGTGACTCGGCGGTGGAAGCTCCCACGACCTGCTCCGACGTCCGATTGAAGCGCCGTCAGCGATGGCGCGCAGCTAGGTCACGGGAGGAAGACTCGGTCAAAGGGCGCGCGCAGATCCCGTCCGTGGAAGCCGGGGGCGCACCTGCAAGTCGTGACTGGATTCTGCTCCCAGAACTGCGTGCTCGAGTGGGAAAAATAATAAGAAATGGATCCGGAGGGCGAACGGGGCTCCGCTTGCTGGAGGATGGAGAGGACGCAGAGCAGCAGGTCCCGCCCGAAGGGCTCGATCAGATCTGGTCGTGGCTGAGAGCAGCAGGCTCTGAAATCCGCTGGTGGTTCTGGCGCCGGTTGGGCAGGGCAGACCTGCGTGACTTCACGGGAACGGATGGCACGAGCAGCTCGGACGTCGGAACGACGCGAGGTCGGCGGCGTTGGACAGAGGACGGGGAGAGGTACGATCGGTGAAGATCCCGCGCCCAAACTCGCAGACATCCGTCCTGTGGGATTTTTGTAATGGGGCGAACAGAACCAGGCCCGCAGGGAGAGGGGTCCTGCGCGCGCTCACGAGAAAAATTGCCACGGGCGGTGCCGATCTCTGAATGAGGCGAGACCACCTCGCACGCGTCGGCGACTCGTAGCAGAACCACACAAAAATGGGCTGGTCGCCCAAGATCCTCACGAACAGGGGGTGGTCGTCGCTGCTCTTGGAGGAGAAATCTGGGCGCACCGAACTAGAACTTGAGAAGGGATAGGAGAGAAAGGGGCCCTCGGCGTCGCACCGAGGGATGGGGAGTCACACCCCGGGCTTGCTCCCGTCGCAGGAGCAAGGAGGAACAGAGGATGGGGTCGCAGCCACCTTCAGCAAAAGCTTTTCAATTCTATTCAATAATTCCTTCAAAACTTACATGAGATCTTTTATATGGGGAGGGGAAATGCTAGGTTTGAAACCCTAGCCACAAGGGAAAGGGGAATGCGCAATGGGCTAGGGGGGGAAGGGGATGCGCACCACTCCTAGAATCTAGGAGTGGATTGGGGGATGGGGGCGGCCAAAGGGGGGAGGGGTGACCGAATGGGGAAGGAAAGGGGGGGGGGCGCACCCCTCTTCCTAAAATCTAGGAGAGGGGCGGCTGCCACCTTCCAAGAGGAGGGAAAGAGGGGAGGGGGCGCCCAAACCCTAACCCTAAGGATGGGGGCGCACATCTCCAGGTGGGCCAAGCCAAGGTTGGGCAGCCATGCCCAATGGGCCAAGGCTTGAACCAAGGAAGTGGCCCAATAACCCCATCTACTACCTAATAAGCATAAAAGACTCAAGTAAAGCCTAATTGGCCCCAATTGGCCTACAGAGGTCCACACAACTAATAAAAGTGTCCACGCAGGGACTAAACCAAGGCCCATCATGGCCTCAAATGAGAAGAAAGATCCTCTAGTAGATGCCGTAGATGCCTAGCCAAAGGGATGCTGGCGTGCTCCGTGTGCTCTGTCGAGTGATGCGGCGCGTGTCCTCACCAGGTAGACGCAGTATTTGGAGGTATCAACATTGGGGGGCCACGCGGGCCTTTCTCTGGGTAGGGCGAGTTGGTTTGATGCCATGAGGGCATTAAAAATGTCTGCTAAGGTTTCTGGCAATGGTGGATAGTAGGCTCTCTTGGGACCGAGCGGCCTCCTTTGTTGCTGTTGGGGACCATAGTTCCCCGGGGGTGGAACTTGGTTGTACTGAAGTGGTGGTTGTTGTTGCTGAGGTTGTGGTTGTTGTTGCTGGGGTTGGCGTAACGGAGGCATATTATCCTGGGGTGGATTATTTTGGGGTGGAGGACGAAGAGGGAAAGGACCTAGTTGAAGGGGAAGTCGGGGCATTTGTGGAGGCCTTGGGTTGACTGCATAGTTGGCATTGTTGACCGCACTGACTTGCTCATTTGTCACGACCCCTTCTGTGGCTCCGCCCGGGACACCAGCGCCTGTCTTTCTGACCACTTTGGGCTTCGGCGACTCAAACATGTTCATGATGGGGGAGTCTTTTAGCTGGGTTTGGATGTACCGGGCCCTTTCATAGAGTTCCTCCATTGTAGTAAGTTTATTCATGGCCAGGACATGTCTGAACTGTGGGGTTGCATTAGACACAATCATCTTCACTTGTTCGGGCTCGGAGAGGGTATCCCTTATTCTTTCCGCCAGAGACCTCCATCTATCAGCATATCGGACAAAATCCTCGTCGGGTTTCATCTTTTCGGCCACTAGGTCGGTAATGGAGAGTGAGGGACCGACCCTATCCCTATATTTCTGCAAGAACCTTCTCTGGACTATTTAAAAATTCTCGGCCTCGCGGGGCTCTAAGGAATAGAACCACTCAAGCGCTGGACCATCCAATGATCTTCGAAAGAGGTATGCCAGGGACCTCTGATCGTTTTGCCAATAGGAGGATTCATACATGAAATCCTTGAGGTGAATGAAGGGGTTGTCGGTACCATTGTATCTGCGGTACGTGGGCATTTCAGAGGGAGGAAGATGAATGACGGGAAGGATTGGCAAAGCAACCTCCGGGGTGGCTTTCACGTCCACCATCCTTCTCAGATTTTGAAACTGCTCGTCCATGCGATTGAACCTATTGAGGAGCGATTGGGCGAGCTCCTCTGGAGGTGAAGGTGGCACTTGCCACTGGGGGAGAAACTGTCTCCCGGAGACTTGAGGGGGAAACCCCGAATGAGAGGGAGCTGTCGGACCGCCGACCGTTGGCCCTGGCTGGAGCGGTGTGTGGGGAACAACGGGAGTTTGAGATTGTGACGGGAACTGGAATGAGGGTGGTTGTTGGCTCGCTTGTCCTTGAAGCGAGGGAGACTGGATGGCTTGCGCCAATGAGGGAGATGGAATGGCCTGCACGGACTCTTGGAGAGGTGCGATGGCCGGAGTTGATTCCTGGGGCGTAGGGGAAATAGATTTCCCCTTTAGAATGGCCTGGAAGGCCCGGAGCTGTTTAGAGGTAAGCTCCGTGTTGGCGAGGGCGCCCAGTAAAGAAGAGATATTCTGTGGTGAGGACGTGTCCCCAGCAATAACCTGCACCTCATGCGAGGGGTCATGAGAAGGACCCGAGTCCATAGCATAGACTCGCGGGTCGGCTGACAAACCACGGCTAGGGTGGTTCTCCTCAAAAGACTCGTGAGACATGCTCACAGTTTTCCCAGAACGTAAAAACATACACTAGTAAGTAGGTAGCAGAGATTATCAAACAAGTGGATGCCCTTACGCCCTTTTTTGTGTTTTGATTTTGATGATTTTTTTGTATTTTTAGCGAGATCCGAAGTTCACACAAAATGGGGACCCTAGTTTGTTTTTGTTTCACCGCCGTGTCAGCTAGGGTCTCTCGTCTCACCATGAATGAAATGACTAACTCCGGGGAACTTCAATGGTACAACCAGCCCAGTGAACGAAGAGGAGATTCTTCGATGTCGGGGACTTACGGAGGTCCCAGTGTAGGAGATTCTAGTCCGTTGAGAGGAATTCCCAAACGGAGAGTCCTTCCTTCACCGGGAAAGGGTGATCCTCAAAAAAATGAAAAAAGGATAGAAAAGAGGGATGGATGCATGCAATGAAATGCTGACAGAGATATGGAGTGGGAAAACAATAGAAATAACAGACATATAATAAACAAAGAACCAATCAGAACTGACGGTGCTGCCGTGAGCACAACGGGGGCGCGCGCGGGCGCGAAGGTGGAGAGGCACGGGTGGTGCCGAACTTGCAAGGGTAGCCGAAAGGAAACAGTAGAAGTCCCACCGTGATCGCCAATCTGTGAGCGACGTCACGCGGTTCGGAGAAGAGCGGAGAAGACGCGGAGCGCGCGGGCTCCTTCTTTTTGTTTGTTTGTTTTGCTGTAACACAGAAATAAGAGAAGAGAGAGAAGGGGCCACCACGGGAGATTGCTCCGGCGGGGCGAGCGGGACAAGTGTGATATAGCAAGATATGGGGGTTAAACGGCCATAGCGGGAAGTGACTCGCCGCGACCTCGGGGGGACGGGAATGGTGCAGAAATTAAATAACAAGAATTGAAACGGCCATTGGGGAAGTGACTCGCCGCGGCCTCGAGAATATGAGTAGATAATAAGATGACAGAATATAAAGAGAATACAAAGAGCGGGAATTTAAACGGCCATTGGGGAAGTGACTCGCCGCGGCCTCGAGAACATAAACAGATAAGAGTATAACGTATAAGAACATGAATTTAAACGGCCATTGGGGAAGTGACTCGCCGCGGCCTCGAGAATATGAGCAGAATATAACAGAATATAAAGAGAATATAAGAACGGAAATTTAAACGGCCATTGGGGAAGTGACTCGCCGCGGCCTCGAAAACAAGATGTGATCGCCAGGGGCCGAAAGATCCCAAAATAAGAAAGTGATCGCGCCTACCTCAAGAGCGGGAGATGGCGGGTTGCTTCTTCCTCTCCCTCCGGCCGGCCGACGGAGAGGGCTTTCCTCGGCTACCCTTGCAAAACAACGACAAAAAAATGACAAGTGGATTAGAAAGATGGAGGTGTAGTATTCAAATCCTTGCGATAAAAATAATGAAATGATGGCAAGACACACACCTGGTTGGTGTTATCTTTTAAACCCCTCTCGGACTCGAGTAGGAGGAAAATGAGATGATGGATGTAAGAAGTGTATAAGAAAAGGCGACCTTATGAAGGGGGATAGGGGATGCAAGATGATGAATGCAAAAGAACTACGAAGAAAAGGAAAGAATTGGCTTATTGGATGTGCCGATGGTGAAATCCGACGGAGCTCCGGCAGCGTGGGGACGACGTGGAAGCGCGGTGGATGAAGACGACCTTCCTCTCGCGAGCGCGAGCACCCGAGAAGCCGACAGAACCTCCACCTACAAAAGAACCCACGGGTTAGAAAATGACTCCGTAGCCTCTGGACTCCGGCAGCCTATCGGATCACTTCCAAGCTCTTCAGAACTGAGGGGGGTGGGCCTCTATTTATAGGGCTCCGGAGGGTGGAGGCGTCCAGGACCCTGGACACCTCCATCAGGGCCGAACTAATATTTTATTGTATTTTTATTTATTTTTTTGGAATACTTTTGTGGAGGCGTCCAGGGCTCCGGACGCCTCAAACAGGTCCACCGAAAACCGACGACGGCCGCACGCGGTTTGGCACAACGCGTGATTTTATGAGCGGCGCCTCGTGATTCAGAAATGGGCGCGTTCAACTGACTTGACGTCTTCAAAATTTAGATTTTTTCACACACGACAAACCGTCGTTCGGTGGCCGACGCCCGTGAGAGAGTTGATGGAGGCGTCCAGGGGCCTGGACGCCTCCAAAAATATATTATTTTTTCTTTTTCTTTTGTCTTTTATGCCAAGGCTGGCATTTTAATTTTTTATATTTATTTTTATGGAGGCGTCCAGGGGCCTGGACGCCTCCATTAATATATATATATATTTTATTTGGTTTTGGGCCCTGAGAAAATAATAAAATAAATTAAAAAGATGGGGGCGTCCAGGGGCCTGGACGCCCCCATTAAGACCCACCCGGGTCCTTAATCGGTGGCCGCCCGGTAGACACCTTCTTGGTTCCGGAACCTCTTGATGCGTCTGACTGGTGTTGATGCCGTCCGAATGCCGTGACGAGACGATTCCGGATGCCGAAAAAGGCAGAAGAAGACCCAAGAAAAGGAAGTACTCAAGTGATTCGAAATGCGTAAGCCGTCGCGGGGCGTCGTATAGTAATATGAGACTTTCTCAAGAGACGTCAAGAATGGCATGTCTACACTTGGTAGTCCTGAAGCTGGTGTTTAATCCAAATGACTTGTGTTCCACAACTCCCTGCAGCCACATATTCAGCTTCTGCAGTGGAGAGGGCCACAGAATGTTGTTTCTTGGAGCCCCAAGACACTAAACACCCACCCAAAAATTCACAATGGCCACTAGTGCTTTTCCTGTCTAGTTTACAGCCGGCATAGTCAGCATCTGTGTATGCTACTAAGTTAAGTGTGTGAGATGCAGGAAACCATAAACCTAGAGAGTGACTAGCTGACAAATATCTGAAGATTCTTTTAACTGCAGCTAAGTGTAGTTCAGTAGGTCTAGACTGATACCTTGCATACATTCCTACACTGAATTGTATATCAGGTCTAGAGGCTGTCAAGTAAAGTAGTGATCCAATCATACCTCTATAAAGTTTGGCATTTACTTCTTTACCTGTCTCATCTGCATCCAATGTAGTATTGATGCCCATGGGTGTAGTAATGTGCTTTAAGTTTTCCATGCCAAATCTTTTGAACAGTTCCATTGTGTATTTGGTTTGGTTGATGAAGCACCCATCTTCTAGCTGCTGTACCTGCAATCCAAGAAAATATTTTAGTTCACCAACCAAGCTCATTTCAAATTCAGCAGACATCATGGTAGAGAATTCATCACATAGTTCATGCTTAGTTGATCCAAATACAATGTCATCTACATATACCTGAACTATGATGAGATCTTTATTCATGCCCTTGGTAAATAAGGTCTGATCAACTTTACCTCTTTTGTAGCCCTTGCTGATCAGAAATTCAGATAATCTTTCATACCAAGCTCTTGGAGCCTGCTTTAGACCATGCAAGGCTTTGTTTAACCTGAAAACTTGGTTAGGTTGAGGAGAATATTGAAATCCATGAGGTTGTTCAACAAACACTTCTTCTTTAATAACTCCATTTAAAAAGGCACTTTTAACATCCATTTGTTGGAGTTTTATGTTCTTTGAGCATGCAAAGGTAAGCAACAATCTTATAGCTTCCATCCTAGCAACAGGTGCATAGGATTCATCAAAGTCTACACCGAATTCTTGACAGTAGCCTTTGGCTACTAGTCTGGCCTTATTCCTCGAGATAATTCCATCTTCGTTCATCTTATTTTTGAACACCCACTTGGTTCCTATGACATTAATACCATCTGGTCTTGGGACAAGCTCCCAGACATTATTCCTTTCAAACTGACCTAATTCTTCACTCATAGCATTGACCCAAGCTTGATCAGCTAAGGCCTCTTCTACTGTTTTGGGTTCAATTTGTGAGACTAATGCAATTAAGTCATCATTATTCACATTTCTAAAATGAGACCTAGTCCGAAGAGGATCTTCAGGATTGCCTATGACTTTATCTAAAGGATGGTCTTTAAGAAATCTAATATTTGTTGAAGACTCACCTGTTTCTCTTGGACCTTCCTGATTGGGGGAATTTGTTTCCCCACTTGGCTGAGTGTTCTCTTCTTCCTGTTGGTCTTCTAGAAACTCTCCACCATGATTAGAATCCCTGTCAAGATTTTTAACATTAGAAACATCTTTCTTTTCACTAAAAAGAATGTGTGGAGATTCTTCCACTTTCTGATCTGATACGTTAAATACCATATATGCCCTTGACACTTCAGAGTAACCCAAGAATATTCTAGGTGAACTCTTGGCTTCAAACTTGTCTAAATCTTTCTTATCATTGTTATGAATAAAACATTTTGCTCCAAAAATTCTGAAATAAAACAAGTTTGGTTTCTTACCTTTTAGAAGCTCATAGGGTGTTTTCTTGTGTATGGGTCTTACCATGGCCCTGTTGATTATGTAGGTTGTTGTATTGGCCGCTTCTGCCCAAAACCTTCTAGGTAACTTACTTTCAATCAACATGGTCCGGGCCATCTCCACCACTGTCCTATTTCTTCTCTCCACAATCCCATTTTGTTCAGGTGTCCTGGGAGAAGAAAACCTGTGAGTTAGTCCTTCTTTGTCACAAAGATCAGTAAACATTGAGTTTTCAAACTCACCTCCATGGTCAGATTGAATAGAACTAACCTTGTACTTCCCTTCTTGTTTGACCTTATTGAAAAACAGATTAAACTTTTGAAATGCATCACTCTTATTTGCTAAGAAAAATATCCATGAATATCTAGAGAAGTCATCTATGATGACATAGCCAAACCTGCTTCCATTAATACTCTGAGTTCTAGTTGGACCGAAAAGGTCCATATGAAGAAGTTCCATTGGTCTCGAAGACAATGGCTCAGATCTTAATTTAAAAGAGTTTCTGGTCTGTTTGCCTAGAGCACAGGCATCACATGCTTTTGATATAGCGTTGAATTTAATTCTAGGCATGCCTCTAACTAAATCATGCTTGACCAATTTATTTAAAGTTGAAAAGCTAGCATGACCTAGACGTCTATGCCATTCAAAGGCATCATTTTCAGAATTGGCAGATAAGCAAATAGTAGATTCAGAATTCTCATCTAAGTCTACAATGTAGACATTATTAACCATGTTGGCTACAAATTTAACCATGTCAGAATTCGTTTCAAGGATTTTGCATGAACTATCATCAAATACAACCCGGTGACCCCTGTCACATAATTGGCTAATGCTAATCAGGTTGTGTTGAAGCCCTTCCATAAGTAATACTTTTTCAATGGAATTTGTGGAAGACTTACCTACTGTGCCAACTCCAATTATTTTACCTTTGTTCTTCCCTCCAAACTTGACCAGACCCCCTGGCTTCATTTCTATCTTGCTGAACTTGGATCGGTCTCCTGTCATATGCCTGGAGCAGCCACTGTCGAGGTACCACTTGTTGTCTTCAGCTGCCAGGCCGACCTACACAAGTATATCAAGCAGAGTGATTTGGAACCCAAGATGAGTTGGGTCCAAGGACATTGTTCAAATCTCTGATCAAGTGTTTAGGTATCCAGATTTGTTTCAGCATGGTTTTCTCTGGCACCTTCCTTTCTGGTTTATTAAGGTTGAATCCAGCTGAACTGGAGAAGTGAGTTCTATTCCATTCATTAGTCTTCCTATTCCTAGGAAATTTCCTGTAGGCTTGTTGATTAGCATAATTTTGACCATGAAAGTTATTCCTCCAGTAGGTCTTGTTTGGACCCATCTGGTTGTTATAATTCCAGCTCTTGTTCTGATTTATTTTCTTGGTCCAGTTACCATTTGATTTCTGGTGAGTGGACTTAATGTTATTCTTCATAAAGTTCATTCCACTCTTAAATGGTTGTCCAGTACTGGTTTTTATGTTTTCTTTAAGACTTTGAGTTTCCTTAGAGCTGTTTGAGCTGGATGGTGTGTCCAGCTTTTCTTTTCCCTTCTCTGGACAGAAGGTGATGGTCTTGAATTGCAAGGGTCTCTTGTTGGTTGGGTCATAGCCTAGACCTTCCTTATTGAAATTGACCCTAGTCCCTAGTATAGCATCTAGGCTAGTCTTTCCTTGGACAAACTTTTCTAAGACTTTCTGTTTGTCTTCCAGCTCCTTTTGAAGATACTCAGAATTATTTAGGAGTTCAGCATTTACTTTCTTCACAGCTTCATATTTCTCTGAATTTACTCTAATTTCATTCATGCCTTCTTCAATTTTAGCTTTAAATTCATTGAGCTATTTTTGACTTTCTTAAATTTCTCCCTTAAGCTTATCATTCTCTTTCCTTAGTGAGGTCATTTCTTCTAGTTTTTCTTTTAGCTTTTCATTTTCCTCACATACCAGAGTTTGTTCTTCAACATTTGTGTTAAATTTTCTTTTCAGAACTCTGTGCTCTTTACTAAGAGAATTAAATTTATCTAACAAATCACCATAAGCATCCTCCCAGTCATCAATTGAGAAATTTTCAAAGACATTTATTACCTCCTCTTCACTGTTTGCCATAAGGCAGGTTCCATCTTCATATTCTTCTGAGGAAGCATCTTCAGGGTCTTCTTCTTCCTCGCTCCATGTGCAGACCATCGCCTGTGGCTTCTTCTTCTTCTGCACCATTATATTTTTCTTCTGAAGATAGGGACCCTTCTTCTGGAGGTCTGGGCATTCGCCTCTCATGTGTCCCTGTTTGTTACGGTTAAAACAAGTCAGTTTCTTAGGATTTCTATCCCTGTAACCGGTAAATTCAGCATTCTTGTTAAAGGGTTGTGGCTTCTTCTTCCTAAAGGTCTTTCCCTTTTTCTTCAGAAATTTTTTGAACTGTCTAGTGAGCATTGCTTGCTCCTCCTGGTCGAGATTTGACATACCTTCAAGCTCAGACTCGGACTCAGGGCTACTACTACTGCTTCCACTGTTGCTACCCTTTTTGCGGGAAGCTCTTAGGGCTACATTTTTACCCTTCCTCTCACTTCCTTCTCCACCTCCTTGGAAATTCATCTCATAGGTTATCAGGGATCCTATGAGTTCATTCATAGTTAAGATAGTCAAATATTTTGACTCCTCAATCACAATGGCCTTAGTGTGCCATGCCGGGGATAAAGATCTAAGGATTTTCCTGACTATATCTGCCTCAGCAAGATCCTTCCCTAGCCCTTTAAGAGTGTTAGTGATCAAGGATAACCTGGCATACATTTCGGTTATATTCTCATCTGCATTCATCTTAAACATTTCATACTTAGAAGTGTAGAGGTTTACCTTTGAGGCTTTCACTTGAGCTGTACCTTCATAGATTAATTGCAGCTCATCCCACATTCGCTTGGCAGTTCTGTATGTAGATATACGAGCATATTCCTCTGGATGAACAGCACACTGGATTATGTTCAGCGCCGTCCAGTTGAGTGACGAGAGCTTCACATGATCATTTGTCCAAGCATCCTCGTTTGGTGGCAGCTCATATGGCCCCACCGTGATTACTCTCCACAATTTATGACTCTGAGCTCTGATGAACACTTCCATCCTGTTCTTCCAAAACAGATAGTTACTACCATCGAAATAAGGAGGGCGACTAATGGATTGACCTTCGGCCATGAAGGTTCTAGGACCACCACCATTTCCTTGACCGTTCGTCCACATGGCGTAAACCTGCTCTGATACCAAGTGTTAGCGCAGCAAGAGTGATATAGAAGGGGGGGATGAATAGATCACTCCCAATTTGAAGAAACTTAAACGGAATATAATTTCTACTGCTAACGCACCTCCTTAAACCGTACACAGAGGAATGTAAATGAGAATGAAGAGCGAATCACAAGGAAGCAAAGAGCCGAGCAGATGAAGAGCGTAGAGAACAGAAGCAAACCACAGAGGAGGCACTCGGTTTTTTAGGTGGTTCGATTGCAGTCCGCAATCTACATCCACCCCTCACTCCAACTAGAGTGAGGATTCCACTAGACTATGCTAGATCAATGCAGACTCAGTCTGCGAACAACATGCTGCCACACAGCTTGAACACCAAGGGAGACAAATCCCTCAACCAAGTTCTGCTACCCACAGAACTTGAAACCGGTTCTAGCTCCCAGCTAGAACACGACCGGAGAAACCTCTCCCTTCCTCCACACACCGGAGGGAAACTGTTAATGACAACCAGTCACTAACACCACCAGAGATCACCGATCTCTCTTCCTCTGCAACACAGAGGGAAATTGGAGTGATATTCCCTTCCTCCACACACCGGAGGGACAACAATTCAGATCAGAATAGAAGGATGAAAAATAAACGAAAGCAAAATGGAAAACGAAAAACAATGAGAAGGAATCGGTTCTGAAACCCAAAACAAATGTAGCTTCAAATGAAGCAATTCATCAAGCAGCACACACTCTCTCTCTCTCTCGACCAAACTCCTCTCAGATATTGAACTCTCTGCTCTTTTCCTTTCTCTTTCTTTCTCTCTGCACTTTTCTTTCCTTTTCTGGATCGAAGGACGTATATGCTCTTCAGGCTTCTTCTTCGATCAATCTTCATCTGAAGACGAAGGCTTCATTTTATACCTGGAGCAGCAGCAGGGCGCGTGTGGCTTCCACAGTTTTCGCCCTAAGAATTCGGACCACGTGGCAGCATCCAGTAGACTGTCAGACCACGTGTCCTCATCTGGGCATTTTCCTTATCCTCGGATCACGTGCCCAGCACCAGTACGCTCAGTAACTGGAGGTAGATGGCGTCAACTCACTCGCTCCAAAGAGGTGACGCAGTCATCAAAAATCTTCAAACTTCTTAACCGCTGCGTCGACTCCATCAGCCTATTGCGTTGACGCAACGGTATCGGCAGTTCAGTGTTCAAGTCTTCAACAGATAGCCGAGCTGCGTCGACGTTATCAGCATATAGCATTGACGTATTGAAGGCATCTAGAGATAAGTCGTCCCTTTCTTGGACTGCTGCGTTGACGCTGCCAGTTGGTGGCGTTGACGCACGAACGTGTACATTTCTATACTGGCATCTCTTATGCCGCTGCGTCGACGCTTCTTGATGATGGCGTTGACGCAGCGGAAGATTTCGTAAAGGCTTCATCGCTTGTAAGAGTCTCTGCTATTTTAACTGCTGCGTCGACGCTGCTTGCTTGTGGCGTTGACGCAATAGAAGACGACGTGACAGTTTCGTCTACTGATGCGTGGACGCTTTAAACTTCAGGCGTCGACCCTGTTCCCTTCAGTAACAATAATGAAGTGTATAGACTTAGTGTTAACGTGAAGCATTGTATAGACTACAGAGATCAATATAGCAAGTGTGTACATAGTGAGGGAGTGTATAGACTTAGTGAGATGAAGTCTAGTGTATAGACTTGGAAAGCTGTTCAATGTGTTGGGTTGTTGTTGTATAGACTTTGCCCAAGGAACCGAGTGTATAGACTTCGCCATAGTCTAATGAACATGCTTTGCAGAATTGAACGAGTCAATGTGTAGACTTCACAAGAAGCAGTCCGATGTACAGACTTCTAGTGTGGAGGCAGACTGTATAGACTAGAATCGCTTGAAGCGATGTATAGACTTTGGTGAGGCTCAAGCAGTGTATAGAGTTGAAGGCTCACAAACGAGTGTATAGACTTAGGCTTTTAACACAGTATTTTACATGCTGAGTTGACGCTGCAGCCCATTGAGTTGACGATGCAACGTATTACTATTACGTTCAACTGATGATGTATAGACTTAATGAAATGAAGAACCTGAACAGAAGAGCCTACGCATCACCACACTGAGTTGACGCACTGGTGTGAAAGACTGTGCAGACAGAGTGAATAGACTTGAAGGAGTTATGCCAAATGAACAGATGAGTCGACGCATCAGAAGGGATGGGTCGACCCACTGCAATCAGTACTAGCTAAGCAGAGTGTAATTAAAATAATGATAGCATGCTTATCTGACAACCAAATGAACTGTACTCACTCACATGATGAAACAACATTAATCTAGAGATAGAAGATTGATTTATAGTGTGAGACATCATCAAAATCATAGGAATGCAATAGGCCATTGCGGGAAGTGACTCGCCGCGGCCTCGAGAATATAGCAGATATAGCAGCAATTCAAGATATACAAGAGAAAGGACAGAATTCAAACGGCCATTGCGGGAAGTGACTCGCCGCGGCCTCGAGGATATGAGCAGATAAGAATATAACAAAATATAAAGAAAATATAAGAACGGAAATTTAAACGGCCATTGGGGAAGTGACTCACCGCGGCCTCGAGAATATGAGCAGATAAGACTCTAACATAATATAAAGAGAATATAAGAAGGAGAATTTAAACGGCCATTGGGGAAGTGACTCGCCGCGGCCTCGAGAATATGAGCAGATAAGAATATAACAAAATATAAAGAGAATATAAGAACGGGAATTTAAACGGCCATTGGGGAAGTGACTCGCCGCGGCCTCGAGAGTATAGCAGGTATAAGAGCAACATAAAGTATGAAGACAGAAATTTAAACGGCCATTGCGGGATATGACTCGCAGCGGCCTCGAGATTATGATGTGATCGCCAGGGGTTGTGGACCCCAAAATGAAAGAGTGATCGTGCCTACCTCACTAGCAGGAAGTGACGGGTTGCTTCTTCCTCCCCCTTCGGCCGGTCGACGGAGAGGGCTTTCTTCAGTTACCCTTGCAAAATAACAGACAGTAAATAGACGAAATTAGAAAACGGCAGTGTAGTATCAATCTCTTGCAATAAAAAGTAATGAAATCATGATAAGACACACACCTGGTTGATGTTATTTTTAAACCCATCTCGGACACGAGTAGGAGGAAAATGCTATGACGAATGGAATAATGCAAATGTATATCGACGAAGATTCCCTTATGAAGGGAGACGGAGAATACGAGATGATGAATGTAAAAGAACTAAGAAGAAAATGGGAGAGAGTTGGCTTATTGAATGCGCCGATGGCGGGATCCGGCGGAGCTTCGGCAGCGTAGGGACGACGTGGAAGCGCGGTGGATGAAGATGACCTTACTCTCGAGAGCGTGGGAACCCGAGAAGCCGGCAGAACCTCCCCCTACAAAAGACCCCACGGGTTAGAAATGACTCCGGCAGCCTCTGGGCTCCGGCAGCCTATCGGACCTCTTAGAAGCTCTCTCAGAACTGTGGGGGGTGGGCCTCTATTTATAGGGCTCCGGAGGGTGGAGGCGTCCAGGATCCTGGACACCTTCATCAGGGCTGAAGTAATATTTTATTCTATTTTTATTCATTTTTTTGAATATTTTCGTGGAGGCGTCCAGGGTCCCGGACGCCTCAATAAGGTCCACCGAACTCCACCGAAAGCCGCACGCGGTTTGGCACAACGCGTGGTTTTGTGAGCGGCGCCTCGTGATTCGGAAATGGGCGCGTCCAGTTGTCTGGACGCTTCCACAATTGGCTTTTTTCACACACGACAAACCGTCGGTCGGTGGACGGGGCCCGGTGGGCAAGTTGATGGAGGCGTCCAGGGTCCTGGACGCCTCCAAAAATATATTTTTTTATTTTTGTTTTGTTTTTATGCCAAAGCTGGCATTTTTATATTTTTTATATTTGTTTTCATGGAGGCGTCCAGGGGCCTGGACGCCTCCATTAATATATATATTTTTATGTATTTTTGGTCTTAAGAAATAAATTAAAGTAATGGAGGCATCCAGGAGACTGGACGCCTCCATTAAGACCCCCCCGGGTCCGCTGAAAAGGTGTCGGCAGCTCCCCGGCAGGCACCCTTCCTGGTTCCGGAATTTTTGGCGTGTCTGAACGGTGTTGATGCCGTGTCGAATGCTGCAACGAGAGGATTCCGGATGCCGAAAAGGGCGGAAGAAGACTCAAGAAAAGGAAGCACTCGAGCGATTCAAAATGCGTAAGCCGTCGCGGGGCGTCGTATAGTAATATGAGACTTTCTCAGGAGACGTCAGGAATGGCGTGTCTACAGCTGCCCCGCCTTGGCGTCTGCTTTGCAAGGGAGCGACACGTAGTGGAATGGTATCGAAGTGGAGTGAAATGAAGTGGGAGCGGACTGATAAGTTGATGCCAAGGTGTGATGAGACACGCTTTTGACGTTACTGTTTGGAATCTTTCCTGAAGTTTCAATGAGGCGACCTTGAAGAAGGTCTTTCAAATATTGACGATTGCTTGGACGGAGATCAAATAAGGGAGGGTGAGATGTGTGCTCAGGCACGAAAAATAAAGGAGACCAACTTCTCGGTGTGGAAGTACCTGGGTCATAAACCCGCAGGTTTCACCTTTGGTGAGCGGTTACCAGCCAATGTGGAAGTGCTGCAGCCAAGGTGGGTCAAACAAGGTAAAAAAGTAAAGAAATATCTGAGAGTCTGTCCAAACAAGGGTCTCCTTTGGAAGAGCAGCGTAGGGCCGTTTCAAGGAAACTCAGTATTTCATTCGGAGTGGAGTATCTCATATTTGTAGGAATCGAAACACAACGGCTTTCACAATCGAATCACTTGGATGATCTTCCGCAATAAATTCAAAGTCCTATATGAATGCATGCTGGGTTTAAATAAAAATTTAAAACAAACTAAAATAGAAAATAGCCAAGGATAATATTGTCAACTTGTTAAGAATGGGTCAGGATACCGATCCGGTGAGCCGACACTGGGCTGGGGCCCGTTTATCCTCGCACCAACTCACTGAATGGAACCGTCGTCCCCATGCTATCACAAGTTAACGGCATATCCGTACAACCCAAATTCTTCCGGGATCATCACTGTTTTTGTTGAAGGGGAACTCAAATCCCAGATTCGTTCGGGTCGCGAGGTCCTTGACATGTTCTAGTAGCGTAGGTATCATATACTACGATGCATGACATGGTGGGACCAACCATTGAAAGGTGGGACAGGAGATAGGACAAAGACGTCCGTTAGTAAAACCTGCATAGACCATCATGGATTAATAACATCAGAATGTAACAGAATTGTAGCAGAATCGCACCATAGTACAAAGGAGATCCAGACAAAATCCTGACAACTGACCACTGACGTGACATGTTCCGTCTTGTAGCGCCCTACCCTTCCTATAAGTATCTCCCTTAGGCTAGTTCCTACAAATGCACCAAGGAGAGTTTTGAAAGCTCAGGAGGAAAAGGAGAGCAGAATCTAGAGATTTCATGATGGAAGGAGAGTCTTCCCGCGTTATGAAGAGGAGCAGGCCTAGCAGCGAGATCAGGCGACTCTCCGACCTCGAGGGTCATCTGAGTGGGACGATCATGTCGCATATGGTAAGCTGATTCATTTCAAATTTCTCCACGTGAACCTTCTTCTTACTTCCTTCCTTTCTTCTTCTTTCTTTTCTCTTCCAGCCATATCCACTCTTCCCAGGCCCGAGGAAGTTTTCCAAACTGCCATGGCTTTCAAAGCTAACTTCCAACATCTCCATCGGCATGAGGGCCATACTCTCGAAGTGGCATCTTCAGGGGCTCCTTATTCACGCCAAACACTATGAGAGAATCCGCATGGACTGGGCTGCTATGGGCGCATTAGTGGAGATCTGGCATCCCCAGACCCACACGTTTGTCTTCCCGACCTTCGAGGCGACCATCCTCCTCGAGGAGGTGGAACTTCTGCTTGGATTGAAGAAATTCAAGAGTGACGGGAAGGTGAAGGCTATGCGGATGCTGACACGGGGGACTTCCGAGAGTGTCCTTGGAAGCTTCATGCGGCCCGACGCAGCGAAAAAGGTCCGTACTCGACAGGGAATTGATTTGCAAAAGCTCGCGGAATGGGTTATGGATGCCCTGAGAGGGTCACCAGATGATGACTATTTGGAAGGAATCATGAAAGGGTTCACCATTTGTCTGGCGGGAGCTCTCTTGTTCCCTCATACTGACAACATAGTGGAAGAAGACCAACTGAGTGCCATTCGCGGGATCTGGAGTGGAAAGAGGGTGGGACCCGCCGTCCTTGCCTATCTTTACAGTGGTCTTACCGCCTCGAGCATGGGTAAGCCTCCTTTTGGTTGCGCACTTGTCCTGAATTGCTGGCTTGATTTGCATTTCAAATTTGATCACCGTGAGGGAATGCCAACCGCTTCGAAGCTCTTCCAACAAAGCCCCCTTCATCACATAGCCGATGTGTTAGGCTTCGGTGGCACTGTAGCGAACCGTGTTCCGTGGCTGAAGAAACGTGAAGACTGGCGGTCTTACTTTCGCACCGTGACACAAAGCTTCTTCACTTGCGCACCGGCATGTCTACTCTCGCTTGAACTCCTTATGAGGTCTTCTCCCGAAGTTGATCTCCAACTGATCGGCGCGACCGAGTTTGTCCTTTACAACGCGCATCGGTGCTGCCTCCAGATCGGCATTCCGCGCCATTCGTTCCCACTACTGACTGGCATCGTCCCTTTGAAGAAGAGGGATTTGGGCACGGAGGCGGATGCGAAGGAAGCGAAAGCCGTAAAGGCACGCTGGAAAACAAGTGTAGCGGGAAAGGCCTTAGCGCATGTGGGGGAAGAATGTGAGCTGTGGAGAGCTTATATAACCGAACTGGGGAAGTTAAGGCCTAGAGTGCCTAAGCCCCTGATGTAACTCGCTCTGCTTTCTGATGGAATAAAATCTGGAATTTGACATTCTAGACCACTGTTTCCCTAATTATTATTTTTATGATTTTTTATTTTTTATTTTTATATTTTTGTGTTTTCTTTCTTTTTATGTATCTATTTATTCATAATATGATCATATATATATATATATATATTTATGTTTAATGGGGGGCGTCCAGGGGCTTGGACGCCCCTAGTTTTTCTTTTTTATTTTGTTTAATTTTTTTTGTTTGGGGGCGTCCAGGGGCATGGACGCCCCTAGTTTTTCTTTTTTATTTTGTTTAATTTTTTTGTTTGGGGGCGTCCAGGCGCCTGGACACCCCTAGTTTTTTTATTTTGTTTAATTTTTTTGTTTGGGGGCGTCCAGGGGCATGGACGCCCCTAGTTTTTCTTTTTTATTTTGTTTAATTTTTTTGGGGGGCGTCCAGGTGCCTGGACGCCCCTAGTATTTTTTTATTTTGTTTAATTTTTTTGTTTGGGGGCGTCCAGGCGCCTGGACGCCCCTAGTTTTTTTTGAATTTTTGAAAAAAAAAAAGAAAAAGTGCGGGCGTCCAGGCGCCTGGACGCCCAAAAAAGGGGTGATTTATTATATAAAGGGGGGCCTCACCCCCCTTTCCACTTCTACTGTTCATTCTGACGACTTGTTCACTCTAAACGATCCATTCCCAGTTCCCAATGGAGCAAGGAGGCCCGAGCCAGGGCGGGGAGAAGCGGAAATGACGGGCTCGTCGTCCGAGGAGGTCGAGGGATCATGCAGAGGAGGCTGTCGCAGGAGAGGAGATTGCTGCGGAAGAGGAGATAGCCGCGGAACAGGAGGCGCCTCCTTTGGCCGTGGAGGATCCTACGGGTGCTGACGATGCGGGAGAGGATGAGCATGACCCGGTAAGCCCCTCAGAACCCCAATTTATTGGTTTAATATGCTAAACAGGCGGCCGAGAGCCAGTGGAGAAGGCCGGGTAGTGGGGGAAGGAGGCGTCCAGGGGCCTGGACGCCTCCAACTTTCTTTTTTATTTTGTTTTTATTATTTATTATTATTATTTTTGGGTTATTATGTAAAATAAAAATAAGGAGGCGTCCAAATGGTTGGACGCCTTCATGATAAAATATATTTTATTTTTATTTTTGGTTATTTATTTTTTTTTGGTTTTGTTAAAATAAAAAGAAAATAAAAAGAAAGCGTCCAGGGGGTTGGACGCCTTTAAATATATATATATATATATATATATATATTTAAAATAAGTAAAAATAATTAAATATTATGTACAATGTTGTTGTTTATTATTATCCATGATGCTGATGTGTTCCTTTTTGTTTATTTTTTGTGGTGTGCAGGGCGTGATGAAGAGCCGGATCAGTTGGTCCCTGGTGGTGGCAGCGTACCGTGGGCTGCCGGACTTCCAGAGGGCGCGTGTGGACGACATGGGTTTTGGAGCCTTCCTCAGGATCGAGCCCTTCCGGATCGACCTTCCACTCATTCAGGCGTTGAGGGAGCGGTGGCACGCGCCGAGCAGGGCGTTTCTGATGCCATGGGGACACATGGTGCCGACACTAGAGGACGTAGCTCCGATCACCGGGCTACGAGTTGACGGAGAGGCAGTCAGCGGGGTCACCTACCCCGACTACCGAGAGAGTGCCCTGGACCTGCTGTGGTTAGAGACGAGCGTGACTGACAGAGACAGCCGGGTAGTTGGCCGAGTGGAGATCATGGTGGCGCTCGGATTCGGTGACCCGCGCCATCGGGTTAGCGAGACTGGAGCGGAGTTTCTGGCACGACTCGAGGGAGACGCTCGTGCAGCTTTCACCCAGGACCCGAGTGAGCGGGAGCTGGTGGATCTAGACCTCCGGAGGTTCCTCTTCTTCTTCCTGGGCCGCCTTCTGCTGGGGACGAAGGGTGACGGCATCCACTGCCGCTTCCTCGGGATCCTGGCGGACCTTGACAGAGTGGGGCACTACGCGTGGGGAGCGGCTCTGCTTGCCCATTTGATTGCTGATCTCTCCCAGACTTCAGAGAGGGAGACGACAGTCAGCGGCTTCGCACCTTTTCTCCAGGTACACAATTTATTTATGCATTTTACCGTAGTTAAATATGCAATTACTCGTGCTAATGATGTATGATGGATGCAGGTGTGGAGTTATTACTACTTCCCGATGGGGAGGGCCAGGCAGGGGAACAGGAGAGCCGTTCCTCTAGCGCGACAGTGGAGGCCGGTCGTGGTAGCGGCACCACACAGCTACCAGCTGGCGTCACTTCGTCGGGAGTTGAGCGAGTACCCCGAGGCTATGGTATGATGCGTATGATTTCTTTGTATTTTTTATGCATGCGACCTAATGGCAACTAGTATGATGTATGTATGGTGATGTAGGTGGTGTGGAGGCCCTACCTGGGTATGGCCGACGCTGGCCAGCCCTGGGTTGTAGCGGGTCTTCCTCGTTTCGGGCGGGACGTGTGGGTCCATTGCCTGAACGAGATCGAGCCGCTTCGGCTGAGGCTGGTTATGAGGACGTTGGGGCTGGCCCAAGAGTGGGTCGATGTAGATGAGCCGGTCCGCATCGGGCGGAAGACCAAGGGGAAGGCGAAGATCGTGGACTGGCGCACGCGCTTCCCAGCACAGTACCAGGACTGGCAGCAGGGCGGGGTCCCAGTGGTGTCCCATGTACAGGACAGCACCGACTACATGAGACGGTATCGAGCTACGTACGGGGACCGCCTCTCCCTCGGTGGTATGGCAGGGGTAAGTGTGAAATGAAAATGCTTCATTCTTCTATGTGTATATGCATGTGATACTAACTTATAAGCCATGCAGGATGCTCGTGACGACATGATCGCCGACCTGCGGGCCCAGTTGGCGGACGCCAGGTGGCAGTTGGTGGCCATCCGACAGGAGTTGGAGATCCTGGTGAGTGTATGCAACGCATTTTTTGTGACCTGGATTTCGATGCTTAGCCTCTGACTATCGTTTGCCCCGTGTTTCAGCAGGCTCACCAGGCAGCAGCAGCCGGGACGGCTGGTGGAGCGGGTTCCAGTTCGTGGGGCCCTCCCCCGGAGATCTCTGCCCTTTAGGAGCAGCTGGCGTATGCGGTCGCTCAGGCTGAGGAGGCTGAGCGTGACCGCGAGGCTCGAGTGAGCGTCTGCCTGACCCTGACTCTCCTTCTAGCTGTTTTCCTTCTATCACTGCTCTCTTACGGTGCATGCGTGCTTCGACAGGTGGCCGAGATTCGGGAGGCCCTGGCCCGTGCTGTTCGTGCCGAGCAGGAGCGCGATGCCTGGGAGGCAGAGCGTGACGCCCAGATTGCAGAGCTAGAGGAGGCGCGGCGACGGGAGGCTGAGGAGCTTCCTCGCGACGTGGTGGATCTGTGGATCACCCTCGAGCTGTCGAGGAGAGAGGCGATGAGGGAGAGAGAGGAGAGGGAGAGGGATAGGGAGAGCATCGAGAGAGAGAGGGAGTACAGGAGGGCAGAGCGACATCGAGATTGGGACGAGAGGACGGCTCTAGAGGCCCAGGTGATGGAGCTTCGACTGAGCCTTGGCACGGCGGAGGGGAGACTGCGGGAGAGTGAGGAGCGGTATCAGAGGGTGAAGGAGCGCGAGGCGCGACTTCGTCAATCTGGTTCCTTTTCCATGGGCAGCTTTCTAGTCTCTTCGGCCGAGGAGCGTCGCCGTGCCTTCGAGGCTGGCGCGCCACCACAGGGCGAGGCGAGCACGGCTTCTCAGGGTTCACAGAGGTCGCAGAGGCCCCCTAGGGATCCCCGTCATAGGAGGGAGGAGAGAGATGACCAGGAGGGTGATGGCGAGAGTTAGAGAGTTGCTTGTACACTCCACCCTCCTTACTGCATGATGTACTTTCGACTATTATATGAAATGAAAATGGCTTTCTTGTGTTGTGTGTACCTTTCCTCTCTCACTTTTCTGCTGCACCGAGTTGTTTCGAGGCATGCCTTACGAGACTTTGCCCTGAACAGCGGGGGAACTGCGCTTTGCACGGGGGGATTCTATTTCCTTTCTCCCTTTTTGGGGCGCGTCCATGCGCGAGGACGCGTCTTAATCCTCGAATTCAAATTTAAAGCGTCGGGTGGCCTTTCTTCTCCCGTGCCTTACCCGCAAACGAGCCCGCCTTCCGCCGAAACTCGCTCGCCCGTCTTTGTCTTCTTCCCCTCGATCGATGGAGTTCGGCGGTCTGGACCACGGCGAAGGTGGAGAGGGACGCGGGACCCTCGCCTAAGGAGGGACACGCAAGAGCACGGAACGGCGTCCATGGAGGAGGAAGGGCCGCTTCGGGCCCCCGAGGGACCCGAGGGGCCCGATGGCGCGGAAGGAGGTGAACACGGCTCGGTGAGTCCTCCGATCTCTTCCCCTTTGGTCTTTTTTGAGTTTTGAAACGAGCCGTGCGAGGGGAGAAAGGGTTCGGCGAGTGTTGCCTTTATGTGATGGACGCGTCCTAGACAGGAGACGCGTCTTTGTTATGACACGAGGCCCTTCTTCCTTGGTGCAGGACATGGCTAGGACCCTGGGCCTGGCCGATGAGTGGGCGACTGCAGACGAGCCGAGCCGCGTCAGGAAGGAGAGTCGCGGCAAGGCAAAGCTTGAAGACTGGCACATACGTCTCCCTGGACAGCAAGGGAGCGTACTGGTGCCGGATAGTGCCGACTTCCTGCGGTAGTAGAGAGAGAGTTACGTGGGTCTTCCCCGAGCCGGGGATACGCGCGACGTCAACGGCTCGCGTGCCCAATTAGCCGAGGTCAGGTGGCAGTTGGCCGCCACTCAATAGGAACTGTCGCTCCTGGTAAGCTAAGTGCTGCATTTTCTATTTTTTAAATGTGGAGCTTAGCTGACGGCTGTTGTTTGTTCGTTCCAGCGTGCCCAGCAGACAGCGATGGTGGGAGTCCAGTTCCTCGGCCCCTTTTCTTGAGATTGCCTCCCTTCGGGAGCAACTTGCCGGTGTGGTGGCTCGGGCTGCCCGAGCGGAAGAGGAGCGTGATGCCTGGGTGGCGACTGTAGCAGAGCTGTGACATCGCGGTGAGGAGAGACCTTCTCCAGACATCCTGGAGTTAAGAGTTCTTCTGCAGATGATGAGGAGAGAGGCAGAGAGAGAGAAAGCCGAGAGAAGGTCCGAGCGACAGCGAGATCAGGCCGAGAGGAGGGCCTTGGAGGCCCAGGTGAGGGAGCTCCAGCTGGGCCTTCAGGTCGCGGTGCAGAGGCTAGGAGCGATGGAGACACGCTACGAGAGAGCGCGAGAGTTCAGGGAGCGACTGCGCCAGTCTGGTCGCTTTGCCGCTAGTGGCTTCTTCGCCACGCCAGGGGAGGAGCAGCGAGTCATCGCTGTGGAGCTGGCGCCACGAGGCGAGGCGGGTGCTGCTGCACGGGGATCCAGAAGGCTTCTGAGGGACCCTCACCTCAGGGGAGAGGAGAGGGACGTCTAGAGGGATGAGCACGAAGATAATGGCACGAGTTGGCGAGCCAGTGGACCCGCCACATCTCTATGATTGTAGTGTTTATGACAACTTGTGGAGAATTATGAATGGAGTGATTTGATTTTCTGCTGCTTGTTTGTTCTCTTGTGCGTTTCTTCTTCCCTACACTTCTTCTCCTTTGCACTGTTCCCATGTGATGGGTCTGCCGAGACTCCACCCCAAGCGGAGAATCACGTCTTGTTGTGACCATTTTCCACGGGAATCTGCCGTCGAAGTCAATAATGACGGCCCTAGTCCCTTTTCCCGGATGTTGTGTCAAATTTTGCGGACGTCCTCCAAAACATGATAGGGTATCCCTAGACAACATAGGGGGCTAGTCGTCATATTCTTCGTCCAATCAATCACCCTGTGCGAGCGGTGAAGTGACACACGGGACCGCATGGTAGGTGCCTCATCGCGAGGGCTATCATTAAAGGTGATGGAGGCAATCTTGGCCTGCACTCCTTCCATTTCTATAAATTCTTGTCCCTTTTATCCTCCCAGGTATATCGAGAGCTAACTCGAGGAGCACAAGTTCACGGGAGAGGAGGAGTTCAAAATTCTGAGAGTTGGATGGAGGGCGAATCTTCCCACTCCTCGAAGAGAAGCAGGTCCAGTGGTAGTAGTTCCAGGAGGCTTTCGGACCTCGAAGGGCACTTCAGCGAAAGGGCCCAATCACAACTCGTAAGCTGAGCTTTCCTGCCCTTTTCTCATTCTTTCTTCCTTCCTCTTGACAACACCCTTCTCCATTTCTTATGCACGCACAGAGTGTGATGAAATCACACATTTCATGGGAGTTAGCAGTGGCCGCATACAGGGGTCTCCCGGATTTTCAGAAGGCCAGGCTAGACGTGATGGGATTTGGCACCTTTCTTCGGATCGAGCCGATCCAGCTCGACCTGGTCCTGATCCAAGCCTTGTGTGAGAGATGGGACCCGTGAGCCGGGCATTCTTGATGCCTTGGGGGCACATGGTGCCCAGCCTGGAAGATGTGGTCTGAATTATGAGCCTCAAGGTGGATGGCGAGGCAATGACCGGAGTCACTTACGCGGACTACCGAGAAGGTGCCCAGAAGTTACTGGGTTTGGACCTAGATGGCCGGAAAAATAGGTCAGTAGCCAGGGTGTCCCTCATGGATGCATTAGGGCTCACTGACACTCGTCGACGGGATGATGAATCCTCAGAAGAATTCATGGAAAGGATGGAAAGAGGATGTCGTGCTGTGTACTGCACAGATTTTGGCGATTGGGAAAGATGCAACATAGATTTGAGGAGATTTCTCCTCTTCCTTTTGGGGAGATTGGTACTGAGCTCGAAAGGGGATGGTATCCAATGTCGCTTCCTGGAGCTGCTATCAGACCTTGAAAGAGTATGATACTATGTCTGGGAGCTGCCATGCTGGCACACTTGTTTGCAGGCCTGTTCCAAGAAGCGGATCGTGAGATGGCTGTGAGTGGTTTCACACCATTCATCCAGGTATTTTTAGTTTTGCTTGTTTTATATTTTTTTTCTTATGTTTACAAGGTACTGATGACATGTGCCAAAGCAGTTGTGGAGCTATTATTACCTCCCCATGGGGAGAGCGCGGCATTGGCGACCCGCGATGGTGCCGCTAGCCAGACGGTGGCAACCCATCATGAGTGCGGCACCCCTAACCTACCAACTGGTGGTGCTAAGGCGGGAGCTACAGGAGTTCCCTGCAGCGATGGTGGGATTTTTTTTGAATTATTTTATTTTTATCTTTGGTCTTGACTGACTAAATAGGTATGCACAAACTAACCTAGGTAAATTAGAGTCCCTACTCAGACATGGTCGATGCCGACCAACCATGGGTTCTAACAAGTCGTGCCCGGTTTGGACGGGAACTGTGGATGCACTGCCTGAATGAAATCGAGCCGCTTCAGCTGCGATTGGTTATGAGGTCCTTGGGACTGGCTCAAGAATGGGTGGATACGGCTGCGCCACCTCGCGTCGGGAAAAAGACGCGGGGACCGGCAACCTGCATTGACTGGCGCGTGCGGTTCCCTGAACAGTATGAAGACTGGCAACGGGGTGGCACGATTGTAGAATCACATGCGCGGGATGGCGAGGACTACTTGCGTCTATATAGGACAAAGTACGCAGAGCGGCTCCAACCCCGGGGACTTGTGGAGGTAGGTTTCCCCTTTTTCTCTTTTCTTCTTTCTCCTTTTTTTGGTTTTATGGTGAAAATGCTGACTCGTATGGCTGCAGGATGTCCGGGATGCCATGATAAAGAATTTACGAACTCGCTTGGCAGAGATGGAGCAACAATTGGGCGATGCCCGTGAAGCCTTGAGTGCTTCGGTAGGTGTACAGTGCGCGTTCCTAATTGAAACCCTAGATTCCATGTGTTGGCTGCTAACTCATGTGGTTATAGCATGCCCAGATTGACGTGGCTTCCTCAGCGATGGGAGTAGGCGGTGTCTCTTCCAGCTTGTGGATTCCTACCTCAGAACTTGATTTGCTTCACGAGCAACTTGCTCGTGCCACGCAGCGTGCCGCGGAGGCAGAAGGGATGCTCTCCATACAGGTAAGAGTCTTAATGTTGAGTTCTCCTTGTTTATGCCTTGCCGCGTATCTTGAGATGGTACATCTGACAAGAAAAGGAGACGGAAGACGTGCTTGCCCAAGCTGCGCAGAGGGCGGCTAGGATAGCAGAGCTGGAGGGGGAACTGCAACGTCGTCCAGATGACGACTCTTCCAGGGATGCTATGGAACTGAGGATCACTCTCCAGTTGGAGAGGGAAGACCGTGAGAGAGAACGTGCAGAGATGGAAAGAGACGCAGAGAGAGAAAGAGCCAACAGATTGACTGAAAGGGAGGAACGAAGGGCCATGGAGACCCAACTATTCGAACTCTGAACCAGCCTTGGTCTTGCTGAACAGTGGCTGAGAGATGGTGAGGAGCGCTACCGAAGAGCACAAGAGTGTGGCTTTCGTGTTGGTAGCTTCTCTGTTGTTTCTGTGGATCAACGCCGGTGTGTGAGAATAGGAAGGAGAATACAGAGCGGTAGGAGTACCGCTTTTCGTAGTTGGGTAGCACCCTTGAGAGTGTTTTGCCCGGAGAGTAGTGGGACGAGTGATGTAGAGAGAGAGGGCGGAACTTGATGTAATTGTTTATTTTGGAAAGGAATAAAATACAAGGTTTGGTCTGTTTGGTTTTCACCTTTACTTTTGTCACCTCGAATCTCTGCACACATCACTGAAACAAACAAATCAGAATTTCTGTTTTGACTTGGCCCCTTGCTCAATAAGCAAATGGTCACATTGACTGTCCTTGATAACTGGTCAAGGGGCCAAGCCTTTATTTAAGGAAGGCGAGAGAAAGATGTAGTGATGATAAATGCGACAGGCAAGCACACGAATGTAAGCGGTATTAAAAGTGAGATGCTGCACGCAAATGCAATCATGCAAAATTGATTTGTTTTCTTTTTATATTTGGCATTTTTTTTGTTTTATCATAAAAAAGATTTTTTTTGTTTGCAAATATGTACATTTCCTATTTTCCATTTTTTTGTTGCTTTTATTATAAAATTTTTTTGTTGCTAATGCCTGTCAAGCACCCAAATGGCACCGAACCTATACGAGAACAGGGGTTTCTTACTAACCTCCCAAGTATCCTAAGTGCACATCTAGGTTGATTTGGGCTTTTAGACCCCTCGAATGATGATCCCGCCGGCTAAGACTTACCCTGATGACAATACCGTCATGCCATGCTTAGGCTCCCAGTCGCTTCCGACCACAGGGATTCACCCAAAAGGTGTTTGAGGTAAGAGATTTGCCTAACCCGGGTCTATTTCCTCACAACTCTAGATGGTATATGATGGAACACCCCAGAACCCCAATGACCAACCGCACGACGCTGACCCAGAATCAGACGCCGTCACACCCATAGGTGACGCGCTTGCATTGGCCTAAGCCCGAGGTTAAACAAGAAGACATCAAGGTGGTAAACATGGGTCTTGACCAGCCAGAAACACAGAGACTCCTTCGCAGCGATAGCTTTTACTTTTCAAAGTAGGCAACCATATGTGTATATTAAAATAAGGTCGCAGACCTTGGCGGGTTTCGCCCTTTAGAAACTCCATCTAGCTTTCATCTTCAAAGGAAGAAGGAAGAGCATGGGGGATAAGCCTCCTGAGAGGATAGGCAAAACCGTTAACCCGGCGAGCCAATAAGGGTCCATTTAACTCTCTCCTTTCGGACAGCATCGGACCAAATCTCGAGCATTTACATTCCACGGCCCCTTTTGTGGATTCAGACTTTTACTTTGAGGGGTTCCGTTTATCGCAACAGGCACGGTCACGACCAGGCTTTTCTCTTGATTTTGATTTTGTGTTTTCTTTTTGCGAGGGAAATATAGTCGTTTGACGTTATGGGCTTCCTTTCGTATGCCTACGGGGACACTGCCCTCTTCTCGTGCTCTGATCGATGCTCGAGAAAATGGATCCTACTCTTGCCCTTGGGGTTTGAGCTTCGGTTTCTCATGCTCAGCGTTTTAAGGGCGTCGACTGTCTCATTTGGTCGAAGAGAAAAGAATAAAGATTACAGCTTCCGGAGATCTTCTGGGTGGGGCCCCACCATAGGTGATGCTACCAACTTTTTTGAATAAAATACATAAGTGAGCACATGTTAGCTTCCTTCGAGCAAGCATAGGCCGACGTGGCCAGACAGGGATCTCCACGGTTCTGACAAACCAAGACCCGGTGCCTACCAAGCCTTAATGGGCCCTATCCTAACATGAAGGTTTGATGCAGTGACTTGACTACATGGTGACCACCAGGCATTGGCATTTTGAATTTTCCATATTTTTATTAGTTTTCAATATTTCTTTATTTTTGATGTTTTCTATCTTTTCATCATTTTTTTTGTTTTGTGCTAAAGGTAGTATTTCTTAAGATAAAGCCCATTCCAAGGGTGGGATAACTTGGTCCCTTCGGCGTTGACTCGCTTGTAGGCGTTGCCAGGGTACACTGCTTGAATTACATATGGTCCTTCCCAATTGGGTTGGAGCTTAGAACGCGGCCCTCCAGGTTTGACAAAAATTCTTTTTACGACCATCTCACCGACTTTGAATTTTCTCTCAATGACTTTCTTTTGGTAAAAGCGAGCGAGTCTATTTTGATACATACGCGCATGCTCGGCAGCGGCCAGCCGCTTCTCATCCAAGAGTTCCAACTGGGCGATGAGTGAATTACGACGATCGTCGAGGGGAAATTCCTCGTCCAATTGTACCCTGAGAGAAGGGATCAGAGTCTCGTACGGGACTACTGCTTCTATACCATAGGTAAGGGCAAACGGAGTCTGCCCGGTGGGGGTACAGATTGAAGTGCGATAGGCCCATAGAGCTTCGATAAGCTTTTCTGGCCAGTCTGAAAACTTACTAGACTCGCAGGTTTTCTTGATGATTTTGATCAATGTTTTATTAGTGGCCACTGCTTGGCCGTTACCTTGTGGGTAATAAGGCGATGAATGATGCAATGCAATTGCGTACCTTTTACAGAGGTCCTGTAGGTCCTGAGAAATGAACTGTGGCCCATTGTCGGTGACGATTGTGCTTGGGACGTCAAATCTGGCGAGGATGTTCTTCATGATGAACTTGCAGACTGTTGACGCCTTGATTTCTGCATAAGCTTCAGCTTCGGCCCATTTGGTGAAGTATTTCGTCGCAGTAAGGATGAAAGATTTCTACTTGGTGAGGGAATTGGGATCACCTAGGGGACCAATGATGTCGAATGCCCACATGGAGAAAGGCCACGGGGAGGATATTGGATGAAGTGAGGAAGATGGTGAATGGATTTTATCGGCATGAAGTTGACACTTGACACACCTACGGACATAGACAGCACAATCCTCTTCCATAGTGGGCCAGTAAAAGCCTTGGTGAATGATCTTCTTGGCGAGCATCTGACTATTCACGTGGCCACCGCACACACCCGAGTGCGTCTCCTCTACACATTTCCAAACCTCATCGTCACCAAGACATCTTAACAGAATACCAGTAAGGCTCCTCCTATAGAGTAGACCTCCAACTAATGTGTATTTCTGAGTCACCCTTCTTATGGCTTTCTTGTCCTCTGTGGTGGCCCCTTCAGGATAAGATTGATCTTGGCAGTATTTGACGATTTCATAGAACCATGGTTTCTCTTCATCAGCCAGTTCTTCTTCGGCCTCTGCTAACATGATTTCCCTCTTCTCAAGGATATCTTCCTGCAGGATCTTCCTTGCTATCCTGTCTTTGATATTTACGTAGGAAGCATCATCGATTGCGGGGGCATGAAGTTTGTAGATGGAAATGGACTCAAACCATCTTCCTAGAGGGAACCTTATGGATGATGCCAACGAGGCGAGGGCATCGGCGAGAATATTCTGATGACGAGGGACATGAACAAAGATCAGTTTGGTGAACAGTTTGGCAAAGGCAGCAGTGAGTTCTTGGTATGACTTGAGTTTGGGATCGCGAGTGCGATATTTAGTGAGCACCTGGCGAAGGATGAGTTGACTATCACCTACGACTCGTAACTCAGTGATACGAAAAGAATGAGCGAGTTCTAGGCCAGCTAGAAGAGCTTCATATTCGGCTATATTGTTGGTAACTGGAAATTTGAGCTGGTATGCCAATGGGAATGTGAGGCCTTCAGGCGACAGGAGGGCGACGCCGATTCCTCTCCCTTGAGAATTCAGAGCTCCATCAAAATATAGCGTCCACATTAGCTCATCTGATTGGTTGACGGATATTAGTTCCTCATCTGGAAACTCTGATTGGACGGGATCGAACTTGGGAAGAGGATGGTAAGCGAGATGCTCGGCTATGGCATAGCCTTTAATCACCTTTTGCTGGATGTAGGTGATGTCGAACTGAGAGAGAAAACTTTGCCAGCGTGCTAGCCTATCCGTAAGGACGGATTTCTCCCGAAGGAATTTGATAGGATTCATTCGAGCAATCAAGTGGACCTCATGAGCCAAGAAGTAGTGCTTCAATTTCTGCACTACCCAAACGAGGGCAGCACATGTTTTCTCCATGACGGTGTACTTCTTCTCACAGGGATTGAGAAGTTTGGATAAGTAATAGGTTTCCCGTTCCTTGCCTTCTTCATCAGCTTGTGCGAGGACGGCTCCCACGGAGTCATCCAAGACTGAGACGTAAAGGATCAGAGGTTTTTCTGGTTTGGGTGGAATGAGAACGGGTGGACTAGCCAGATATTCCTTCAACCCTTCAAAAGCTTTCTGACATTTAGAATTCCAGTGGAATTCTACTCCTCGCTTGGTCAACTCATAGAGAGGTCTACACCTTTGTGAATGTTGGGACACAAACCGACGAATAAACTGCAGCCTCCCGATTAAACCTCGGACTTCCCTCAAATTCTTGGGAGGCGGCATATCCCTGATAGCCTTGGCTTTGTCGGGATCTATCTCGATCCCTCTTTTACTCACAATGAACCCCAGCAATTTACACGACGACACACCAAACACACACTTTTTCGGGTTCATTTTCAATTGGAACTCCCTTGACCTCTACAAGACCTTAGCCAAAACTTCTGGATGTTCCATCCTGGTCCTTGATTTCACCAACAAGTCATCCACATACACTTCCAGGTATATGTGCATCATGCCATGAAATATGGCCATCATAGCTCTTTGGTAAGTAGCTCCAGCATTCTTTAACCCAAACGGTATGACCACGTAATAATATGTTCCCCAAGGGGTAGTGAATGACGTCTTCTCCTGATCCTCTTCTGCCAAACGAATTTGATTATATCCTGAAAATCCATCCATGAATGAGAGGGTCTCATAACCTGCCGTGTTATCGATCAACACATCAATGTGAGGCAAGGGAAAATCATCCTTTGGACACGCGCGGTTAAGGTCCCGGAAGTCGATGCAAATCCTGACTTTCCCATCTTTCTTCATGACCGGGACAATGTTCGCCACCCATTGAGGATAAAGGATGACTCTAATGAACCTGGCTTTGTGGAGCTTATCGACCTCTTCTTTCATTTTCAAAGCCATCTGAGGGTGGAAACGCCTTAACCTTTGTTTTACAGAGATGGACCCTGGTTTTAGGGTTAAACGGTGTTCGACCAAGGTTGAATCTAGACCCGGCATATCCTCGTAGCTCCATGCAAACGTGTCCTTATATTCCTTGAGAACTTCAATTAATGCCTTTTCTTCAGAGGGTGGTAGATTGTCACTTATGAGGATGATCCTAGGGTCTTCCTCAGTTCCCAAGTTAACTTCTTTGGTGGATTCTTCTACGGCGGTTGACGGCTCGTCGAATCTCTTTATTCCACTAGCGTATGCGTCCGCCGCATCCTCATATTCTTCACCCTCATCTTCATGGGGCATTCTTCATCCGTGATCTCGTAGACTCCATACCCTTCATCAAATGCACAGTCGCCCTCACATTCTATTTCTGGTAGCCGGATGGGATTTTCTAACAACTGGGGGATGGCAAGAAGGGCTGACACCTGGCGGCTAAATCCAGAAGGAATCGACGAGGGATCTGCCTACCCTTGGATTTCTTCCTAGGTACTACCCTTGACCTATCATTCCTAGATTGACTGACAATATTTACAGAAGAAGAGGATGGTGTAGAATGTACAGGAGAAGACCCCTCAAAGGAGGGGTAGAAAAGGTCGCTCATCGGACCTTGGACGGGTGGTCCGCAGGGCGGGACGCACCCGTGGGAGATGTAGGAGGTTTCATCAACGAAGATGTGTTGTTGAGGAGTTTGAAAATTGACGTTTTTTTTTCGTTTTCATTTTTGATGACAAAGCAGTGAAAAGAGATTGGAGGAGAGAGAAAAGTGGTTATGGTTAGAGGATTGTGAGGCTCATAGAGCAGATCATGGTTGAAGACCTGGCGCGGGTTGAGAAGCCCGCGTAGGTATGTAAGCAGAGAAGGGGATCTGGGAAGATCATCAGATAATTGTCTGGCCAAGGATGAAGATATCAGCAAAGGCTGAGACGAGTGGATGGAGAAGATGGCGGCTAATGAGCCGTCGACGGCAATGTTGAGGACGGATGACGATCCGTCGATGACAGGGTCCTTCTGACGAGGACGAGAATAGTTTGGAACCTTGGCAAGAGTGGTAATATTCTCTGGTATTCCGGAGATCAATGATGGTCCTTCAAGCTGCGGGGACGAGAACATCCTTTCCAGTGCAACGGAAGTGTCCCGTATGTCGAACCATTTGTTCCACTCGCATTCCGGATCTTTGATCTTGCCTCTTTTGGTGATTCTCGGACATTTTTCAGCCAAATATACAGCATGTGATCCCCCATATGCTTCTCGTGGGTAATCTCCCATCTGAACAACCGGCCCTCTGTAGAAGTGGTTTGATAGAGTCCATGTGAGGGGCTTCCAATCCGCCTTGAACGGTCCTTTGAAGCCTAGGCCAAACCTGTGGTTTGGCCTAATTTCCTTTGGTGGTTTGAGCCTACCCTATAACTGTGCGCCCAGACCTTTACCCTGTTGGTAGCCGATGTTCCTCATAATCTCCCAACCTTTGGAGTGAAAAGGGAGATATGATGTTGCGGTTGCCCTGACCGGCTCCTTTGGTGCTAGTGGAACGTGAGATAGATCACGCACGTCCAGCAATGACAATATGGGCTGATGAGATGGCCAAACAGAGGGCAGAGAGGTGTTGATAGCATCCACTATGTGAAGGACAGGAGTGCTGACCACTTTAATAATCCTCCCATTGTAAGGAAACTTCAGGCACTGATGGTTGGTGGAAGGCACAGCGTCCATGGTTTCAATGTAGGGGCGACCCAGTATAGCCTTGAATGTGGGGTTCATGTCGAGGACATAGAATTCCGTGAGAACTGACATAGGCCGTGAATAATCATCCCCTGCGGCGGTCTTTTGCTATTGTCATAAGCCGTGACTGTGACCGAGGAAGGTATTATTTGTTCCTCGTTGACTCCACACAACTGAAGGGTGTCCATGGAGATCACATTTATGGATGCACCCGTGTCCACAAGACACGGGTTTATGGATACCCCATTAATTTTTATTGAAATGCACAATGTATATTTCCGAGCTTCCTTGGGAGCGAGCTCGTAGTTGTGGAACATGATGGCCGGTTGTGTGTCTGTTAGGGTCAGGACGGTCTAAATCTTCTCCACGGGGAGGTCTTCATTAGCCATGACTTTTTGAAGATATTCCATCAAGGCCGCCTGGTGGGATGTGGATCTTTGAAGTAGCTCCAAGATGGATGTAACGACCCGAGAATCCGATTATCGGGAAGGCCCGATAACCCGAGACTCGCGCCGCCACCCACGAGTCCGAAGACTCGGAAGGGTTAGAAGGATGGTGTGGAAACTACACAAGTATCACAAATAATTGCAGAAATTAAACAGTTATAACATTAAACAGGAAATAAATTAACATTTTACATGGTCCACAATAGAAATATAACAACAACAGTAGTAGTCCACAACTAGTACAGAGACAATAAGGAAAAGTACAGCTACACGGGGCATACCCCGGCTCTGACCTCTGGCACTACCCCTGGGCACCCGCACCACGCTGCACTCCCGCCACGCTCCCCGAAGGTGGCGCCTCACCTGAAACACGGTGAAAAATACGCAGGGAATGAGTCTCGGAACAAGACTCAGTAGGGATCACTCGAACCCTACCTCGAAGACAGGGAACCACTACGCTAGCGGTAAAAGAGTACCTCGGAAAGGGAAGCCCTGTCCTCAACCGAACGAAGCCCTGCGGCACGTGAACCGGCAAACATGTCACGGTGAGAAGATCGAACTCAACGGTCAACCCGGCAACACCCGAAGGTCGAAAACGTCTGACTGACAGTCTGACACTCCGTACTCGACAGGAGTACCACCCACTAGAAGCACAGCCGGTAGCGTCCCTTGACGTCTTACACCGCGCCGCTGGTGAACCGCCTGACGTGGTAGCTCCTACCAAAGGCGCAAACACCGCACAAGTAACCACAAACAAGTGACTAGCTGGGGTCACGCCCGTCGACGAGCGTCCACTATCCCCAACCACGTGTGCACACACAGACCACGCGTCCTAGGTCTGGCCCTCTGACCGATTTTCCCCCGAAGCCGGACTCTGGCTACCGACGAGGGGCCTACGGTAACCGGTCCACAAACCGTCTCAAGGTGAGTGCCCGTACACCACTCCCAGGTGAGACCAGCACCTCGTACTGGTGGGCTACGACTAGTGGAGGGTCACAAAGGAGTAGACTCTCGAGTCAACGGAAAACAACGTCCGAATCCGACAACGTGTGGGAATCGCCCCACGCACCAACCCCGTCGCACGGTGGCCACAGTCGGAGTAGAAATGGGGTTGCCACCCTCATGGGGCAACCAGGCATGTGACGGTCCACCCTAGGGCCGTCACAAGCAAGTAACGGTCTAGGCGAGACCGTTACATGCGCCTAACGGTTCAAAACAAACCGTCACACGGTCAGAGGGGAAAGGGATGTAACGGCCTGGTCCAGGCGCGTTACAAGAGTGTAACGCGCTTGGCCCCATGCGTTACACACCCCCCCACGCTCCCAAAGCCAAAAGGGATGTAACGGCCCAGCCCGGTGCGTCACACGCATGTAACGCGCCTGGCCCAGCGCGTTACATGGCCCTCACACTTGGGGTGAAAACAGGAAGTAACGCGCCTGCCCCAGCGCGTTACACGCATGTAACGCGCCTAGCCCGGTGCGCTACATGGCCTGACCCCCAACGGTCACAAACCAACGGTCGAAAGCCCCTGACGGCCCTACCCAAGCGCGTCATAGGCAAATGGCGGTCTATCGTGGGGCCGTTACAGCCCCCGACCCCCCAAAACACTACTCAGGAATGTAACGCACCCCTCTAGGGGCGTCACAAGCATGTGACGGTCACTGGAGTGACCGTTACACACTCCCGAGCACGCTACGGCGGGAACACCCCAAAAACTTCGACCACGCCCCTGTGCCTCCACCGGAGAGGGGGAAAACAAAGGGGAATACCCCTGGGGACCCCTAGCATGCATCTAAGCCATCCAAACGCGAAATCGCGGGCTAAAACCATAGATCGGGCGAGCTCTCCCCAAATCATGGAAAACCCCAAACCCGCTCAATCAAGCCCCTCTTGGCCTCCCCGCGGCCTACAAACCACGGAAATGAACGGCAAGAGGCTAAGGAACGTCACCCTACCTCAATGGAGCGAATGCTCCGCCGGATCGCCCACAAACCACGAAGAACGCCTTGGAAACCCCGCCTCCTCACGCTTCACACGCTCGCCGCACGCCCCCACTATCGCCTCACCGCCGTCCACGTCGCCGCGCCGTCTCCCCGCCGTTGTCAGCAGTCGGAGAGGAGCTAGCCGCGCTCGAACGGGAGGAAGAGAGGGAGAGGGTTACGGTGGAGGAGGAAGAAGAAGAAGAAGAAGAAGAAGAAGAAGAAGAAGAAGAGGGTGGGGGAGGAGAGAGAAATAGGGGGTATTTATAGGAAATCCGAAAAATCTGGAAAATTTTGAAAAATAGAAAATTACACGCCCGCGATCCTCGGAACGCACCGATCGCAACGGTACCACTCGTGCCCAGGTGAACGGCCCGGTTCACCCGCAGCGAGCTTCCGAAGTAAAAGCCGAAACACACACCGGAAATCAGAAAACACACACGGAAAAGCCGCGGAACGCCTCCGGGCCTCCGAAACAACTCCGGATCGCACTGATCCGAACACGAAAGATGTCTGAAACGAATTTTCAGACACAACGGAGCCGGACACTCCGAAAACTAGATCCGGGACCCACGAAGAAAGGATCTGAAAGGTCCGAGATATTACAGCCCTCCCCCCTTAAGGAATTTCATCCTCGAAATTGAGAACAACCAAAGGGGAAAGAAGAGGAAGACTCACTCAAACAGATACGGGAACTGCTGACGCATCTCGTCCTCACGTTCTCACGAAGCCTCACCACCAGAGTGTCGTTGCCACACGACCTTTACCAAGGGAATAACCTTGTTCCGCAGGCGCTGCTCTCGCCTATCCTCCACGCAGATCGGAAACTCTGGGAGAGAAAGATCTGGAGTCACCTCAGGCCAAACAGAAAACTCGAGCACATGAGAGTCATCGGGCATATACTTCCGCAACATCGAGATGTGGAACACGTCATGCACCGACGCCAACTCTGGAGGTAACTGCAACCGGTAAGCAACCTCACCGATGCGCTCCACAATCGCGAAAGGACCAATATAGCGGGGACTCAGCTTCCTACACCGTCCAAAACGCATCACCCCCTTCATCAGAGAAACTCTCTCAAGAACACATGATCGCCCACGGCGAACTCGAGAGGCTGCCTCCTACGGTCAGCATAGCTCTTCTGCCGACTCTAGGCCGCCAACATGTTCTGACGAACCAGGTGCACAACATCCACACATTGCTGCACCAATTCCGGTCCCATCAAAACACGCTCACCCACCTCAAACCAATCAAGCGAAGTCCTACACGGACGCCCGTACAACGCCTCATATGGAGCCATGCCGATGCTCGAATGAAAGCTGTTGTTATAGGCAAACTCCACCAACAGTAGGTGATGAATCCAACTCCCCTGTCACTCTAGGCAGCAGGATCTCAGCATGTCCTCCAAAGTCTGAATGGTCCTCTCAGACTGACCATCTGACTGAGGATGATACGCCGAGCTAAATGCTAACTCCGTGCCAAGAGCTCGCTGGAAACTCCTCCAGAATCCAAAAGTGAAGCGCGGATCCCGATCCGACACGATCGAAATGGGAACCCCATGCAACGGCACGATCCGCTCCACATAAAGACGAGCCAACTTGGACACGCTCCAGCTGACTTTGACCGGTAACAACCGAGTCACCTTCGTCAGCCTATCCACCAGCAACCAAATACTGTCCTGCCCACTCGGGATCCTCGACAATCCCACCACGAAATCCGTGGTCACATGGTCCCACTTCCAAGCAGGAACATCCAAGGGCTGGAGAGTACCTCCTAGTCGCTGATGCTCCGCCTTCACCTGCTGACAGATCAGGCACCTGGCCACAAATTCGGCGACATCACTCTTTATGCCAGGCCACCAGAACTGCCTCCGCAAGTTCCGATACATCTTCGTCGCACCCGGGTGTACAGTGTACCTGCTCCCATGAGCCTCACGTAACACCGCACGATGAACCTGCTCCTCCGCTGGGACGTACAGCCTGCCGCGAAACCTAGCAGCGCTATCCTCACCCAGCTCCACATCAGCCATAGCTAGAATCCGGGGCAACTCAGGGTCTGCATGCTGAGCCTCTGTCACCTGACGACGGATAGCAGGAGTGACAGTCAGACTCGCAAGCACTGCCAACCCTGGCTCCTGGGGAATCTTGAGCCTGAAAGATACCTCGAGCACTTGTTCCCAGAGCCTCCACTTTCTCAACATCAAGGTACTGACCGCAACCTTCCGACTCAAGGCATCAGCAACGACATTCATCCTGCCCGACTGATAAGACAGGGTGAAATCATAATCCTTCATGAACTCCATCCAACGCCTTTGCCTGAGGTTCAGATCTCTCTGCGAGAACACATACCTCAAACTCTGATGGTCAGTAAACACCTCGAACTTCTCGCCGTACAGATAATGCCTCCAAATCTTCAGCGCGAAGATCACCGCCGCCAACTCAAGGTCATGGGTAGGGTAGTTCTCCTCGTGAGGCTTTAGCTGCCGACATGCATAAGTCACCACTCTACCATGCTGCTGTAGATTTGATTTAAAACCCACACTTCAACAAAAAATGATAAGCAATGTCAAATGAAATAATAATAAAATAGCACGAGGTGCTAATGGGGAAAAGATGTGATCGCCAGAGACACGAGAGTCTCAAAAATATAATAATGAAAACATGGGAGAGATGATCGCGAAAAATACCTCAAAAGTGCGGGGATGTGAGTGCTTCCTTTCTCTTCAAATCGGACGGCCGATGAAGAGAGTTCTTCCTTTGATTACCCTTGCAAAACGAAGACGAACACCAATAAAAGAAATTGAATTAGAACATGGTGAGTGTAGCATCAATTCTTAATAGAAATATGAGCATGATAAATTGATTATGAACACACCTTAAGGGTGGTTGCCCTTAAACCCCTATGCAAAAGGGTGGGAATATGAATGATGAATGCAAAATATAATAAGGGGAAAGAGTGCAAGAGTGCACTGAAGGGGAGATACTCAACGTGGTTGAGAATAATGAAAAAAAATAATCAATAGGAGATGTGCATGCATGCACAAAAACAAAGCAATAAACAAAAGAAATAAAAGTAAAGAGGAGGAGCCTGTGCGTTGGCTCTGATGCTCAAGGGGGAGGAAGCTTCAAATAGGATGAAGATGAACCGTGGCTTCTCCTTTAGCCAACCGCAACAGCACCTGTGAAAAAAAGAAAACAGAAGAAGAGAGGAAGAGAACAGAAGAAACAAAAAAACCAGAAGAAGAAGAGGAAGAAAAAACGGAAGAAGAAAAACAAAAAAAAAACCGAAGAAGGAGAATGGAAGCCGAAGTAGGAGAATAAGAACCACCCCTTAACAGAGCTACAGAAGTTCTATTAAGGATAGAAGAAGATATAAGAAGGAAAGAGTCCAATGGAAGAAAAGATAAGAAGGGGCAAGAGCCCAAAGAGGGGAGGATTAAGCTGGGCAAGAACCCAAACGAAGTAGGGACTCTCTGGGGAAAGGCTGCGTTCGTTCGGAACACAAAAATGAAACACGACTTGGTTTAGGGCGTCAATTGTTGAATTGACGACCTGCCCCTAGGGCGTTTCTTAAAAACACGCCTTAGACTAAGGCGTCTCTTCCTGGATCAATTTTGGAAATAAGTCTTTCTTTTATTTGAAAATTCTGAAACACGCCTTAGGAAGAGGCTTTATTTAAAACACGCCTTAGGAGAAGGCGTTATTTATTTGAAAAACGCCTTAGGAAGAGGCTTTATTTAAAACACGCCTTAGGAGAAGGCGTTATTTAAAACACGCCTTAGGAGAAGACGTTATTTATTTGAAACACGCCTTAGGTGAAGGCGTTATTTAAAACACGCCCTAGCCCAGGTCGTTAATTCTGAAAAATTAGAGAAAATATCCAGAAAAATCCAGAAAAATCCAAAAAATAGAGAAAAAGAGGAAAAGAGGAGGAAAAGTGAGAAATCCAAGAAAAGTGTGAAAAAAACACTCAAACGAAGCTAATTTGAGGGTCAAATTGGGGCATTACAAGGCAATATGAGATGTACTCACAGTAACGTCAATTTTGGCGTGTCTACAGCTGCCCCGCCTTGGCGTCTGCTTTGCAAGATATCAAGGTGTGATGAGACACGCAATCAACATCACTTGATAAGAAATGAAATCAAAAGCTCGAGATGAAGCAAATCTCGGGAAATCCAACGAAATCAACAATGTTTGGATAAAAGGGGAGATGTGCACGAGGGCACGAGGGAGAATGATCAACTTCCAGCGCGGTGGAAGTACCTCAGGTCACAAACCTGTAGATTTCACCATTGGGGAGCAGTTACCAGCCAGTGGACGTGCTGCAGCCAAGGTGGATCAAAGGGGAAAGTTTGAAAATAAGATGATAAAAATCCAAACAAGGAGCTTTCGAGAAAATGACCCAGAACAGCGTCAAAACGAACTGAGGACTCAATTCGGCATGGAATATCTCACATTGAAGATCAAGAAAGATTAAGATCAACTTCAACCCTCAACATCAGCTTATCAAAATGATTTTTCAACAATTGCTTCAAATTCCTACATGAATGCATGCTGGGTTTAAAGGGAAAATTAAATCAAACGAAAAATATAGAATAATCAAGGATAATATTGTTAAACTGCCAAGACTGGGTCAAGAAACTGATTTCGCGAGCTGATACTAAGCCGAAGCCCGTTTATCCACGCACCAATTCGTAAAAGGGAACCATCGTCCCCAATCTTGGACGGCTCAACGGCCTATCCGTGTGACTAAGACTCCTCTGGAATCATCATTGTTTTTGATGAAGGGGAACTCAAATCCCAGATTTACCAAAGCCACAAGGTCCTTGATATAATCTAGTGACATATGTAACATATAGTAGAATGCATACAGGGAGATGGTGATATCAATAAGCATGGGAACTGAGAAATGAGCTACAAGCACCGTGGGACTTTGAGTGATGATGCCCTGCCGGTGGGACCAAGAGCCTCTTCCTGCGCTCAAAAATCCATTAGCCAAGATATAATAAGCAATGAATAAGGCATTTAATCATAGCATGCATAGCATGAATCAAAGCAACCAATCATAGCATATATCGTGAACAGCATAAGTCAAATCATGGCATAGCAAAGCATCATTATTTGTTGTTTGTCATGAGGATGACAATCTGGCTAATCAAGTTTTGGAGTTAAATAATCGGGATTTGATAATGCTCATCGGCGGAGTAATCAGATGAAACGAGCAGAAGTTGATTGAAAGATTTGGAGATGAATAATCATGAGATATGATAATCAGAATGATATAGGGAGATGATGCCCATGGGTGGCATGTCATGAGAATATTGGGAAGAATCAATAGATTGATAGCAATAAGTAGAGAGAGGACCCATCCCGTGCTTTTGGTCTCTGCAAAGATGTTCCTGCAAAACACCATCAGAAAATACAATGCAAATTTTTGGATTTTGGAAATATGCAAATTTTTATGGAGTTTTGGAATATGCAAATTTTTATGAGTTTTGAAAAAGATATTCAAATTTTTATGAGTTTTGATCAATATGCAAATTTTTGTGAAGTTTTGTAAAAGATATTCAATTTTTTGTGAAGTTTTGAGAAAGGTATTCAAATTTTTATGGATTTTGGACAAGAAATATTCAATTTTTTGTTTGATTTTGGTTAGACATTGTTAAAGCAGCATCAAAGGGTGTTTTAAACCACTGGCTAGGGGTCCTCGTTCCTTCCCTTTTTGCTTAAAACTGTCCAAAGCTGGGCGTGCATTGTAAGGTGGCGCCCTATAACCGACCGCCTTTGATCAACGATGCCCCTACCAAGGCCATACCCGAGAAACATTCGGTCTTGAAGGGAGAAGAGAAGAATAATTGGAGATGAGCTTTACGCAAGATGGGAGATATCAAGACTTGAATTCCTTCCAAGGTGCTTCCCCTCAAAGAGGTAGTCTGTTGTGCCGGGGCTTTGTGCCTTTGATTTTTAGACCCTTGACATGCATACGACCAGGGTTTTCCCTGCGGGGACTTTGCCACTCTTGACATGCCTTAATTCATACTTTTGCTTTTATCGAAATTCTGACTTGATTTTCATAATAGCCCTTTTGGCTAGATGTATATCATGAAAGCTCATATGAAAACTCATATTGATGTTGATTTTGGGTCAAGACTGCCCCTATTTGAGACTCCTCTCGTATTAGGGATTACCTAGGTTGGTCATCTCATCCGTCAACCTCTTGCCCCTGCATGTGGCCGAATAAATAAGAGAAAAAGACTTCCAGATATACTCATGGCATGGCCAAGATAGCAACGGTGTTTTTATCAAAGAGCCGGCTAAGGACGCCGTGAAGTGTGTGCGGTGCCCAGCTAAGGGTTGCTCTTAACAAGCGGGGAGAGAATATTGAATTCCCAGCGCGGGTTTTTGTTAACCAGAGGTGCTGTAAAAAAACAATCCTAAAGGACTCTTTTGAGAATGATTTCAATTAAACAAAAGCTTAAGATAAAGGTTTAAAACACCACTCTTAATCTCGTTAAGAAGCACTTGATTTTAAAAATCATGCGTGAAGTAATGAGAAAATGATATCATTAAAATGCGTACTTACGCCAATATGTTATCTTGCAACCTTTGTAGAAGCAGCTGTCAGAGGTGAGGTTGATCATCATGGGATAGTCCTCTTTGGCAGTCCATAGGATTGGAAGCAAAGGATTGAAAGTGGCTTAACAAGAAGGAGTGGTGCCAAGACCAGACTCAGACGAATAAGGAAAAAAGGAAAAGAGGCGAGGGCTAGAACTCCCTCACTAAGGTGTGGAGACCCTGATCACATGAAAGGTCTACAGAAGGAGAGGAGAATCAAGAAGAGGGGTGAGGACTAAAGCCTCGGAAGCAATGGGAGAAAGGGCAAATACCCAAGGTAGTGGATGTGGAAGAAGTTGGGTCGGACCCAGAATTAGGAGGAATCAGAAGAAGAAATTGATATATAGAAAGAGACGGATCCGGAGGGTCCGGAGGTAAAGGAGGAGAATCGTGATAGGAGGAATCATCCGGAGGCTCCGGAGGGATAACGAAAGAAGGGACGCGATGTCCTGGGAAGAAATAAAGAAAAAGATGATGAAAAAGGAGGAAGAAAATGAAGGATGTGATATCCCGGAGGAGCAGAAAGATGAATCGGAAGAAAGATGGAGGTTCCGGAGGAAGAGGATGGAAAGGGGCGCGATGCCCAGGGAGAGAAAAATCCGGAGGTTCCGAAGGAATGAAATCAGAAAGGAGAAGGTGGAAAGGGGCGTCGTGCCCGAGAGAAAAGTCCGGAGGTTCCGAAGGAAGCAAATAAAGAAGGTGGAGAGGGGCGTTGTGCCCAAAGGGAAAATCTGGAGGTTCCGGAGGAATAAGGTGGAAAGGGGCGCGATGCCCTGGGAGAAAGTCCGGAGGTTCCGGAAGAATAAGGTGGAAAGGGGCGCGATGCCCTGGGAGAAAGTCCGGAGGTTCCGGAAGAATAAGGTGGAAAGGGGCGCGATGCCCTGGGAAAAGGTCCGGAGGTTCCGGAAGAATAAGGTGGAAAGGGGCGCGATGCCCTGGGAGAAAGTCCGGAGGTTCCGGAAGAATAAGGTGAAAAGGGGCGCGATGCCCTGGGAGAAAGTCCGGAGGTTCCGGAAGAATAAGGTGGAACGGGGCGCGATGCCCTGGGAAAAGGTCCGGAGGTTCCGGAAGAATAAGGTGGAAAGGGGCGCGATGCCCTGGGAGAAAGTCCGGAGGTTCCGGAAGAATAAGGTGGAAAGGGGCGCGATGCCCTGGGAAAAGGTCCGGAGGTTCCGGAAGAATAAGGTGGAAAAGGGCGCGATGCCCGGGGGAGAGGTAAAGAGAATCGGAGGGAGAATCCGGAGGTTCTGGAGGAATAAAATCAGGAAGGGAATGAGAATCCGGAGGTTCCGGAGGAATAAGAGAATGGAAGGGGGCGTCGTGCCCGAGGAAAAGGTCCGGAGGAATAGAAAGAATAAAGTGGAAAGGGGCGCTGTGCCCCGGGAAAAAGTGGAGAAAATCAAGTGGAGAATCCGGAGGTTCCGGAGGAATGAGATGGAAAAGGGCATCATGCCCGATTAAAGTGGATGAAGATGAACAAGATGAGAATCGCGGAATGTCCGGCGGTGCCGGAAGACGGGGGAGATACGGGTTTGGAAACCCGGGAATTAGGAGGTGCAAATGCATGCAAAATGATGGATGTGATGTGTGGAATGAATGGAATGAATGAATGAATGAAAAATGCATGAAATTTAAAGAAGATGAAGAATATGAAGGGTGAGAGGGGGAGATCCTCCTCTTTTCCCTTGGAGTGGCCCATGAAGAAAAGGTGATGAAAATAGATGAATAGAAGATGGAACAAATAGGAGATGGCCCCTTAGCGCCAAGATAACTGCCCCTCCACGGCAGTGAACATGTACGACCAATTGGCCCAATAAAAAAAGCTTCAATAGTAAAAGACAACTCCCTTGGAAAGTAAAGATCAATAATGTGGGGGAGTTGTAGAGTTGGAACGGGAAGCATTGAGTTGCCCATTGAATGTGGTGTATATGGAGTGTTAAGCAAATAGGGCAATCGCCCCTTGTATGGAATAATGAATTCTGGATTGGAAAGTTTGAACAAGGGGTGCCCTGCCCGGCCCTCAAATGGCGTCAACGCTTGGCATTCTCTGAGCAATGGCGGCGACTTGGCCTCTTCAATCGTGCTCGGCACAATAACCCGGATTTGCATCCGAAAAATGAATTCTTGAATCTTGAATGGCACAGTCGTGGCCGAAGTCTTCTTGCCCGGCTTTTGATCGTCCTCGGCACGAGTACTTGTAGCAGCGCTCCCCTTCCGAGTAGTAAAGGGAGGTGAGGCGGAGGCGGAAGGCTCCGTGGATGACGGAGGTATAACGGGAGGTGTTGGCAAATGAGTGAGTGGAGGCGGAGGTTCAAACACGTCGAGCTTCTCCCTTTGCTCGGAAGTAGTCGGGGTTGGTTCGAGTGCAAAAAGGGGTGGATCCTGCTCAGGATTAGCCATGGGTAAAGGCGAAAGGCTATGTGGTGGAGGTATAGGCAAAATGGGTTTTGGGGTTAAAGGGATAATGAAGGGTAATGGCAGGCTAGTTGGGGAAGTGGAGGCCGAGGTGGAGGCTAATGGCATAATGGGGGGAGGTGTAATTGGTGGAGGTTTGGCAATTGATGGAGGTTTATTGCGGAGAAAGCGCCTAACGGGGCGAGCGGTGTTAGGAGTGGGGGGAGACTCAAGATGCGCCGGCGCGGGTGATTGGAGTATCGACCCATCCTCGTAGCACCATGAGGTCTCGGGAATAGGAGTTGGATTAGGGACGATGGCTTCGTCCTGAGCAGGGGGTTCCTCAAATGAAATTGGAGGGAGCGGAAAACAAAGGAAACTCGAAAGGGGTGCCTGCATAACTTCATCATCATATACCGGCTCAGGATCTTCAATTGCCGGTTCTTGATTGTTTGGAATGTCGACGCCGTAGTCTTCCTTCCTATCCTTCCATTCTCTCTCCATTCTTGTAATATCATCCAAAGCCGCGTGGAGAGGATTAACCGGAGTAGGAGGAGCTGGCCGTGAACTTGTAACCCTCTTTAATTGTTCCTCCATGGAGGCAATCTTATCAAGGATATCCTGCTGGAGGGGCGTAACATGAACAATAGAGGGTTGGCAGGGCATTGAAGGAGGGGCCGTATAAGAAGGCCGTGGAGGGGAATTAATGGGATAACCCGTAGAAGAACCTGGATGGGCCGGATTGCAAGGAATAAATGGGCCTTGGGGCCGTGTTGGAGGAGGAATAGAAGGAGGCGGGTGTCGGACCACCCGAGGAGGAGTGTGAATAGGAGGAGATGGGTAATGGGCTACCCGATTAGAGGAAGAAGGTGGTAGGTGATGGGCCACCCGTATAGGAATAGCAGGAGGAGGAGATGAAGGAGATGCACCCTCAACGGCAGCCTTAAGGGCTTGGATCTGTTGAGGGGTGAGATGATCTAATGCATGCAAGATTTGAGAGACCCTCTCATCATTGGGAGGAGACGGTCCCGGAGGAATAGTGGTTCGCAATTGAGGAGGGGGACCATAAGAATGGACACTGCCCATGGGTCGGGCATGACCATGAGAATAAGGACGTGGTCCCTTGAAAGAATGGTGAGAATGCTGATTAACATGTTGAAATTGAGGATATGAAGTGCTAGGTTGTGCATCCTCATGAATTGAATTGAACATGTTTCTATCATGGTAAGCCATTATATAATCAAAATTCTCAATAATTATGCAAATAAGAACACAAGTTGGAATGATTACCGTGATTTTGATTTGTTTGAACCTTGGTGAATTAATGATTTTATCAAAGCTTTGAATGATTCACACAAGGGGGAGAAACCTAGTTTCAATATGGTTTGAACTCCAATGCCAACTAGGGACCCTCTCTCACCACGTATATGGCCAACTAACTCGGGAACTTCAAGGTACAACCTGCCCGGCGTCCGTGAGGGAATCCACGGGTGCGGGGACTTACGGAGGCTTGAAAAAGGGATTTCCAGTCCAAAGAGACGGAATGCTCAATGGAGGGTCGTCCCGATTCCAAGAGGGTGTGTGGATCCTAATGAAGAGGAGGGGGGCTCCCAAACCAATGCAAAAAATGCAACAGGGTAAATAGGCCAAGCACAATAATCAATCAATCAACAAAGACAAGCATGAAGTAGCATGAAAAACCACAGCGGGGAAGGGTTCTGGAAACCCACAGTAAAAACACGCCCTGGCCGGGGGCGCTACTAACAAGAGACATGACAGTGTGAATGTCGTGAATCACGTGAGGGGCCCAGGGGCAGAGTAAAACGCGCCTTAGGGTGAGGCGCTATCAATAAAAGGACGCCCTGTCCAGCGGGCGTCAAATCAAAAAGACACGCCCTGATGTGGGGCGCTAATCAAGTAAAAGACGCCCTGGAGCAGGGCGTGAATTCACAGGCAGCAATATAAAGCAGGAAAACCCTCAAATATGCTGGAAAACGCCCTGTCGGAGGGCGTGAAATATGAATAAGACGCCCTGGGTTAGGGCGTTAAATCAAAACAAATGCCTCTGCCAGGGGCGTGACTTCACTTTCTCCAGAAAAACTTTACGGCCAGCAGTAATAACACTCAATCACAACATCATGGCAATCACTAGAATAAGCATGCTCATCAAGAATTTTAAATAGGTGGAGATTCTAAGGAAGAGACAACAAAATGGCAAATCACTTAGGGAAGGGTAAAAAAAACAATGGAGGGTGCCCGAGGGGCACAAAAGGGAGACGCACCGAGGGTGCAATAAGGGAGACGGCACACGCGGGTGCCTAAGGGGAAAGGGGTAATAAAGGAAGAACACAAAGTGTCCCACCGTGATCGCCAATTTGTAGATTTGATTTAAAACCCACACTTCAACAAAAAATGATAAGCAATGTCAAATGAAATAATAATAAAATAGCACGAGGTGCTAATGGGGAAAAGATGTGATCGCCAGAGACACGAGAGTCTCAAAAATATAATAATGAAAACATGGGAGAGATGATCGCGAAAAATACCTCAAAAGTGCGGGGATGTGAGTGCTTCCTTTCTCTTCAAATCGGCCGGCCGATGAAGAGAGTTCTTCCTTTGATTACCCTTGCAAAACGAAGACGAACACCAATAAAAGAAATTGAATTAGAACATGGTGAGTGTAGCATCAATTCTTAATAGAAATATGAGCATGATAAATTGATTATGAACACACCTTAAGGGTGGTTGCCCTTAAACCCCTATGCAAAAGGGTGGGAATATGAATGATGAATGCAAAATATAATAAGGGGAAAGAGTGCAAGAGTGCACTGAAGGGGAGATACTCAACGTGGTTGAGAATAATGAAAAAAAAACAATCAATAGGAGATGTGCATGCATGCACAAAAACAAAGCAATAAACAAAAGAAATAAAAGTAAAGAGGAGGAGCCTGTGCGTTGGCTCTGATGCTCAAGGGGGAGGAAGCTTCAAATAGGATGAAGATGAACCGTTGCTTCTCCTTTAGCCAACCGCAACAGCACTTGTGAAGAAAAGAAAACAGAAGAAGAGAGGAAGAAGAGAGGAAGAGAACAGAAGAAACAAAAAAACCAGAAGAAGAAGAGGAAGAAAAAACGGAAGAAGAAAAACAAAAAAAAAAAACCGAAGAAGGAGAACGGAAGCCGAAGTAGGAGAATAAGAACCACCCCTTAACAGAGCTACAGAAGTTCTATTAAGGATAGAAGAAGAGATAAGAAGGAAAGAGTCCAATGGAAGAAAAGATAAGAAGGGGCAAGAGCCCAAAGAGGGGAGGATTAAGCTGGGCAAGAACCCAAACGAAGTAGGGACTCTCTGGGGAAAGGCTGCGTTCGTTCGGAACACAAAAATGAAACACGACTTGGTTTAGGGCGTCAATTGTTGAATTGACGACCTGCCTAGAGGGCGTTTCTTAAAAACACGCCTTAGACTAAGGCGTCTCTTCCTGGATCAATTTTGGAAATAAGTCTTTCTTTTATTTGAAAATTCTGAAACACGCCTTAGGAAGAGGCTTTATTTAAAACACGCCTTAGGAGAAGGCGTTATTTATTTGAAAAACGCCTTAGGAAGAGGCTTTATTTAAAACACGCCTTAGGAGAAGGCGTTATTTAAAACACGTCTTAGGAGAAGGCGTTATTTATTTGAAACACGCCTTAGGTGAAGGCGTTATTTAAAACACGTCCTAGCCCAAGTCGTTAATTCTGAAAAATTAGAGAAAATATCCAAAAAAAATCCAGAAAAATCCAAAAAATATAGAAAAATAGGAAAAGAGGAGGAAAAGTGAGAAATCCAAGAAAAGTGGGAAAAAAACACTCAAACGAAGCTAATTTGAGGGTCAAATTGGGGCATTACAAGGCAATATGAGATGTACTCACAGTAACGTCAATTTTGGCCTGTCTACAGCTGCATCAACACAGCTCCCAATCCAACGCCGAAAGCATCTGTACACACCACGAAACCTCCCGATCCAGAAGGCAAAACCAACACCGGAGCCGAGGTGAGTAATCTCTTCAGTTCCCTGAAGCTCTGCTCACACTCCTCAGACCAGACGAAAGGCACATCCTTCCGCGTGAGTCTAGTCATCGGGGTCGCAATGCGAGAAAAATCTTGGATAAACCGGCGATAATAACCCGCAAGCCCCAAGAAACTCTGGATCTCCGTCACCGACCTCGGCCTCGGCCACTGCATTACTGCCTCGACCTTGGCGGGATCCACGGAAATACCATCACCAGAAATCACGTGCCCCAGAAAGTGCACCTCGCTAAGCCAAAACTCGCACTTGCTGAGCTTCGCATACAACTGGTGATCTCGCAACGTCTGCAGCACCACACCCAAATGGTACACGTGCTCCTCAGCAGACCGCGAATAAATAAGGATGTCATCCATGAAGATGACCACGAACTGGTCCAAATACGGATGAAACACCCTCTGCATCAAGTCCATGAAGGCTGTAGGGGCATTGGTGAGCCCAAACGGCATCACCAAAAACTCATAATGCCCGTACCTTGTACTGAATGCAGTCTTCTCCACATTGGACTCGCGAATTCTCAGCTGATAGTAACCGGACCGCAAATCAATCCGCGAGAACACTTGCGCAGACTACAGCTGGTCGAACAAATCATCAATCCGCGGCAACGGATACTTGTTCTTAATGGTCACTTCATTCAGCTGCCGATAGTCAATGCACAAGCGCAGACTACCGTCCTTCTTCTTCACAAACAACACGGGTGCACCCCAAGGAAAAAAACTAGGATGAATATACCCCTTGGCCAACAGTTCCTGCAACTGCGACCTCAACTCCCTCAACTCAGCGGGGGCCATACGGTAGGGAGCCTTCGCCAAAGGTCCCGTACCAGGCACAACCTCGATCACGAAATCGATCTCCCGCTGGGGAGGTAATCCAGGTAACTCCTCGGGAAAAATATCGGGAAACTCGCACACCACCACAATGTCCTCGAGATCCGGCTCCATCCGGTCAGACACAACCACGGACGCGAGAAAACCCTGACAACTTGAATCAAGCAATCGGCGGGCTCGAATAGCAGAGATAAGGAATCGAGAAGAGGCAGAACGGATACCTTGGAAATAGAAGGTCCTCTTGCTCGGATGTTGGAAGTAGACCCTCTTCATTCCATAATCCACCACCGCTCCATGGGTCTCGAGCCAATCCATGCCTAGAATCACATCATAATCCCGAAGCTGCAACGCATACAACCTGCCTGGCAGACTCCGCCCATCGATCCAAACTGGAACCTGATCGAAGCAATACGGAGTGATCATAAAATCACCCGAAGGCAACTCCACTGTCAAATCACAGGACAACTGGGTCACCGGCTCCTCGATGCTCAACGCGAAATCCTCCGAAATAAACGAATGAGAAGCACCGGAATCAAACAAAACCCGAGCCGCACAACCCAAAATCTGAACGGTACCTTCCACGAGCTGCGACGACACTACCTCTGCCCTGGTCATGTGCGTGATCTGGCCTCGAGCCCTCTGCCTGCCTCCCACACTAGCTGACCTGGGTAGCGACGGATATTGTCCCTGCTGCTGCTGCTGCGGCCTCTGCTGCTGGGGGACCTGCTGCTGCGGCGGCCTCTAAGGACAGTCACGCGCCATATGCCCTGGCGGGTCACACCGAAAACAGATGATCGGAGCCGTGCACTGCCTGCCTGGGTGGGTCCCACCACTCCGTGGACAAGGTCCTCGTGATCCACCCACTGATCCCTGGCGCTGCAAAGGAATCGGCTGATGTACACTGCCCGATGAAGCCTGCCCCTGATCCTTGTGCTTCTTACGAAAACTTTTCTTCAAGAACTTCTTGACCCTCGAGCCGAAGGACGCAGATCCTGCTACCGACGCTGCCGGTGTCGGCACTCCCGAACCACCCGACGCATGCTGAAAGGAACCCTGCTGCTGGGTAACCGACTGATGGCTGCGACCTGACAAAGACTGTCCCTGGATGATCGGTCCCCGGGTCCTCTGCATATCCATCTCCAAAGAAACTGCAACACGAGACGTTGTCTCTAGATCAGTGGCCCCATTCAAGATCAGATGGTGCCTCAGCTCCAGCCTCAAGCCTTGTACAAACTGCGTGGTCCTCACTCTCTCATGCCCCATGATGTGAGGTGCATACCGACCCAGCTTGACAAATCGGGCCCTGTACTACAACACGGACATGTCGCCCTGCACCAGCTCCAGAAACTCCCGCATCCGCTGCGTAGCCACAATATCTGGACAGTATGTACGCTCGAAAGCACTAACGAAGTCATCCCACTCGATCTGCTCAAGTGGACGAAGCTGAAAAGACGTCTTCCACTCGGAAGACCACCACCTCCGAGCCGTACCCTGCAACTGGTTGTAGGCCAACACCACTCTGTTCTTGACAGCACTCTTCGCAGAACTGAACACCCGCTCCATCTCATCAAGCCAATCACGAGCTGCATCAGGGTCTGCCTGGCCGCTAAAGTAAGGTGGATGGAACTGCCTGAAGTCCCTCACTGCTCAGCCTGGCCCACCCCTGACTGACGAGCCCTCACCAGCCTCTCCGCCGAACTGCTGAGACATAAGCTGGTACATGCCACAGAAGAAATCCTCGGCCCCCGGAACCCTCGCAGTAGCCGCGGCCTCGGTAGCTCCCGGTGGCGCTCTGCTATGCTCCTCCTGGTCCCTCTGGACCCCCTGCTGGATCTCCTGACCTCCAGCCGACTGCCCCTGCTGAGAGCGAGAGCTCCTCCTCGGCACCATGCTCGCTCCTGAAGCAAAAGACAGAGAACACGAAAAATGGCAAGGTCAAAACAAACACGCGGTGCCCAATGCCAGCGTCACATGTACATCATCGCTGTGGACTAGTGGACCACTACAATTACCAATGATTCTCATGTAATTCCACAACCGCGCTCTGATACCAGCTGTAACGACCCGAGAATCCGATTACCGGGAAGGCCCGATAACCCGAGACTCGCACCGCCACCCACGAGTCCGAAGACTCGGAAGGGTTAGAAGGATGGTGTGGAAACTACACAAGTATCATAAATAATTACAGAAATTAAACAGTTATAACATTAAGCAGGAAATAAATTAACATTTTACATGGTCCACAATAGAAATATAACAACAACAATAGTAGTCCACAACTAGTACAGAGACAAGAAGGAAAAGTACAGCTACACGGGGCATACCCCGGCTCTGACCTCTGGCACTACCCCTGGGCACCCGCACCACGCTGCACTCCCGACGCGCTCCCCGAAGGTGGCGCCTCACCTGAAACATGGTGAAAAACACGCAGGGAATGAGTCTCGGAACAAGACTCAGTAGGGATCACTCGAACCCTACCTCGAAGACGGGGAACCACTACGCTAGCGGTAAAAGAGTACCTCGAAAAGGGAAGCCCTGTCCTCAACCGAACGAAGCCCTGCGGCACGTGAACCGGCAAACATGTCACGGTGAGAAGACCGAACTCAACGGTCAACCCGGCAACACCCGAAGGTCGAAAACGTCCGACTGACAGTCTGACACTCCGTACTCGACAGGAGTACCACCCACTAGAAGCACAGCCGGTAGCATCCCCTGACGTCTTACACCGCGCCGCTGGTGAACCGCCTGACGTGGTAGCTCCTACCAAAGGCGCAAACACCGCACAAGTAACCACAAACAAGTGACTAACTGGGGTCACGCCCGTCGACGTGCGTCCACTGTCTCCAACCACGTGTGCACACACCGACCACGCGTCCTAGGTCTGGCCCTCTGACCGATTTTCCCCCGTAGCCGGACTCTGGCTACCGACGAGGGGCCTACGGTAACCGGTCCACAAACCGTCTCAAGGTGAGTGCCCGTACACCACTCCCAGGTGAGACCAGCACCTCGTACTGGTGGGCTACGACTAGTGGAGGGTCACAAAGGAGTAGACTCTCGAGTCAACGGAAAACAACGTCCGAATCCGACAACGTGTGGGAATCGCCCCATGCACCAGCCCCGTCGCACGGTGGCCACAATCGGAGTAAAAACGGGGTTGCCACCCTCATGGGGCAACCAGGCATGTGACGGTCAACCCTAGGGCCGTCACAAGCAAGTAATGGTCTAGGCGAGATCGTTACATGCGCCTAACGGTTCAAAACAGACCGTCACACGGTCAAAGGGGAAAGGGATGTAACGGCCTGGTCCAGGCGCGTTACAAGAGTGTAACGCGCTTGGCCCCATGCGTTACACACCCCCCACGCTCCCAAAGCCAAAAGGGATGTAACGGCCCAGCCCGGCGCGTCACACGCATGTAACGCACCTGGCCCAGCGCGTTACATGGCCCTCACACTTGGGGTGAAAACATGAAGTAACGCGCCTGCCCCAACGCGTTACACGCATGTAACGCGCCTAGCCCGGTGCGTTACATGGCCTGACCCCCAACGGTCACAAACCAACGGTCGAAAGCCCCTGACGGCCCTACCCAAGCGCGTCATAGGCAAATGGCGGTCTATCGTGGGGCCGTTACAGCCCCTGACCCCAAAAAAGACTACTCAGGAATGTAACGCACCCCTCTAGGGGCGTCACAAGCATGTGATGGTCACTGGAGTGACCGTTACACACTCCCGAGCACGCTACGGCGGGAACACCCCAAAAACTTCGACCACGCCCCCGTGCCTCCACCGGAGAGGGGGAAAACAAAGGGGAAGACCCCTGGGGACCCCTAGCATGCATCTAAGCCATCCAAATGCGAAATCGCGGGCTAAAACCATAGATCGGGCGAGCTCTCCCCAAATCATGGAAAACCCCAAACCCGCTCAATCAAGCCCCTCTCGGCCTCCCCGCGGCCTACAAACCACGGAAATGAACGGCAAGAGGCTAAGGAACGTCACCCTACCTCAATGGAGCGAATACTCCACCGGATCGTTCGTGAATCGCGAAGAACGCCTTAGAAAACCCTCGTCCTTCAAGCTTCCCGCGAGCACCGCACGCCCCCACAATCGCCTCGCCGCCGTCCACGTCGCCGCGCCGTCGCCCCGCCGCTGTCAGCAGCCGGAGAGGAGCTAGCCACGCTCGAACGGGAGGAAGAGAGGGAGAGGGTTACGGTGGAGGAGGAAGGAGGAAGAAGAAGAAGAAGAAGAGGGTGGGGGAGGAGAGAGAAATAGGGGGGTATTTATAGGAAATCCAGAAAATCCAGAAAATTCCAAAAAATAGAAAATTACACTCTCGCGATCCTCGGAACACACCGATCGCAACGGTACCACTCGTGCCCAGGTGAACGGCCCGGTTCACCCGCAGCGAGCTTCCGAAGTAAAAGCTGAAACACAAACCGAAAATCAGAAAACACACACGGAAAAGTCGCGGAACGCCTCCGGGCCTCCGAAACAACTCCGGATCGCGCCGATCCGAACACGAAAGATGTCCGAAACGAAATTTCAGACACAACGGAGCCGGACACTCTGAAAACCAGATCCGAGACCCACGAAGAAAGGATCCGAAAGGTCCGGGATCTTACAGCCCTCCCCCCTTAAGGAATTTCGTCCACGAAATTGAGAACAACCAAAAGGGAAAGAAGAGGAAGACTCACTCAAACAGATACAAGAACTGCTGACGCATCTCGTCCTCACGTTCCCACGAAGCCTCACCACCAGAGTGTCGTTGCCACATGACCTTTACCAAGGGAATAACCTTGTTCCGCAGGCGCTGCTCTCGCTTGTCCTCCACGCGGATCGGAAACTCTGGGAGAGAAAGATCTGGAGTCACCTCAGGCCAAACAGAAAACTCGAGCACATGAGAGTCATCGGGTAAATACTTCCGTAACATCGAGACGTGGAACACGTCATGCACCGACGCCAACTCATTTCTCTCTCCCCCTCTCATTTCTCTCTTCCCTCCCTCTCTCTTCTCTCACGCCCTCTTTCTCCCCTCTCTTCTCCGGCGGCCGACGGAGCGAGGCGGGGGCGAGGTGGAGGTGGCGCGGGCGAGGATGCGGGCGAGGACAGGTGAGGATCGAGGCGGAGGAGGCGCGTGGAAGCTCGGTGGCGCAATCGCAAGCCGGCGAGGGTTTCGCGACGATTTCTTCATGGATCGGCGTCCACAGCTCGTCGTTTCTTCGGTGGAGGTAGGGAGATGGACCCCCAGCTTGTGCACTTCTTTTCCCGCGAGTTTCTTAGGCCGTGGTGAGCCGAGCGGGTGGAATCATGGTTTTTGGGCAAAAACCCATGTTTTAGGGCTTGTGGGCCGATCTCTCGTTTTACGGCATTTTTGGCCGATCCGAGGCCTTAGATGCATGCTAGGGGCTATTTGGGGGCTTCCCCCTTGTTTTCCCCCTCTCCCGTGAAGGTATGGGGGCGTGGGACATTTTTCGGGTCGTTTCCCGCCGTAACGTTCTCGGGAGGGTGTGACGGTCACTCCAGTGACCGTTACATGTGTAACGCGCCTGGGCAGGGGCGTTACATTCCCTTTGGCGTTCGTGGGTGTGACGGTCCCACGATAGACCGCCACAGCCGTGTGACGCGCCTGGGAGGGTGCGTCACATCTCCTGTTACCCAGTTGAGGGCTGGGGGTGTAACGGGCCCCGATGGACCGTTACATGCGTGTAACGCGCCCGGGGTGGGCCGTCAGGGGCGTTTCAACCGTTGTTTGGGGTCAGCGCGTGTAACGCGCCAGGGCGGGCGCGTTACATCTGTGTAACGCGCTGGGGCAAGCGCGTTACATTTGTGTAACGCGCTAGGCCAGGCGCGTTACATTCTGCGTTCCCTTGGGCTGTGTAACGGCCTGCGTTAGACCGCCAGGTTGATGTGACGGTCCCGTCTAGACCGTTACAGCCATGTGATGGTCTAGGGTTAGACCGTCAGGCTTTATGTCGTTCCAAGGTGAGTTTTTGTGTTTTCCGCCTTGCTCCGCGATGTGTGGATCCCTGGTCGACCCGGTTGGGACCCAGTGGTCGACTTGCGGTCTCGTGAGTGTCAGACACCCATGGGATTCTGTGTCCGTGTTTTGAGGGTGTCTGGAGGACCGTGTTATCTCATTTAGCGTGCCCATAGGGTTGAGAGTCCGGGTGACTTCTCGCGTGTTGGGCTTTCGTGTTACGCTCGATCGAGTCACCGGGTATCGGTGTGTGTGCGGTGGGATCTCCCCCGCATATTGTGAGTTTCTTTGGAAGGTGATTTCCGTGTGGGCCACGTGTTTGGCCTTGGACTGCGAGTCCAGTTGTCCGGCCTGGGGCTGGAGGTTTCCCGCTTGCTTCGAGATGGGAAATCGACATGGCGGCTTGTGTGCTACCCTGGGAATCGTGCCTCTGTGTTTTTCCATGTGGCCGTGGTCCCTTGCGTTCCCTTTCTGAGGGAACAGTCTTGGTGGCTTGTGAGCTGTCTCGGTATTCGTGATAGCGTGGTTTTGGACCTAGAGATTGGGTTAGATCGACGGCCTTGTGCTGTTGCGTGCAACGGTCTTGACCCCGAGTCTTGTGACTCAAGGACCGTTGGCTGTAGTGTGTCTAGAGGACTGTCCAGAGTCCAGTGGCTTAAGTGCCACTCGAGTTTTCTCGACTCTCGCGCACGGTGCGTGCGTGGCCGTGGACTGCGAGTCCTGTTTCTTCTCCGACTGTGGTCACCGTGCGACGGGGCCGGTACGCGGGGTTGTCCCCGTACGTCGTCGGATTCGGACGTTGTTTTCCGTTGAGTTGAGAGTCTACTCCTTCAGTGACCCTCCACTAGTCGTAGCCCACCAGTACGAGGTGCTGGTCTCACCTGGGAGTGGTGTACGGGCACTCACCTTTGAGGCGGTTTGTGGACCGGTTACCGTAGGCCCCTCGACGGTAGCCAGAGTCCGGCTACGGGGGAAAACCGGTCAGAGGGCCAGACCTAGTGACGCGTGGTCTGTGTGTGCATACGTGGTTGGGGGCGGTTGGACCCACGTCAACGGGCGTGACCCCAGCTAGTCACTTGTTTGTAGTTACTTGTACGGTGTTTGCGCCTTTGGTAGGAGCTACCACGTCAGGCGGTTCACCTGCGGCGCGGTGTAAGATGTCAGGGGACGCTACCGGCTGTGCTTCTAGTGGGTGGTACTCCTGTCGAGTTGGGAGTGACAGACTGTCAGTTTCCGTAACTTTGACCTTCGGGTTTTCGGTCGTGTCGACCATTGAGTTTTCGGTTGTTTCACTGTGGCGCGTGTGTTGGTTTTCGCGCCGTGAGACTAGTGCTAGTGGCTTTACCGAGGTTGCGTCTTGTTGTGCGGTACCTACGATCGTATGGTCGGGGTTGCACCTTGGATAGTGTGTCCAGGTCGGTTGTGTACGGGGGACAGGCCTCTACGGGGACTCGTTGGTGGCGGTGCGAGTCTCGAGTTATCGAGCCTTCCTGGTAATCGGATTCTCGGGTCGTTACAATGGAGATCCGAGCAGGCGTCTTGTCCAAGTGTTTCAATAGATCATACTGTGTTCCAGGGATAGCTCTTTCTGGTTGTTCTCCATCATCCTTCTCTGGCTAAGATTGCTCAGGATTCTGACTGTTGTGGGGGAAAACCCTGTGAAAAATCCTTCCACTCCGGAGCACCATTGCCTGCGGCTTTTGTACCTCTGTGGGGGTAGCAGTGGATTTTAACAGTGATTTGAGGGGGAGTGGTGGAGGAATGGTTGATGAAGCAGGGGTGATGACGGGAGCAAGGATTCTGATGAGGGGTTTGTTAGGTGGAGGCATGATGGAGGAAGAGGGGATATCACACGGATTATGAAGGATAAGGGGTCTGGAAGGTGGAGGTGGAGACGAAGTAGAAGTGGGTAGGGCTTGAAGCGGGCAATGATTTTGAGGTGGTGATGGGTAATGAGTGGTTTTGAAGGCATTAGTGGTGATATGGTGGAGAAAGACGGGGTTATGTATGGTTGACGGATGATAAGGGGTTTAGAAGGCGTAGGGGTAAATGTGGTAGAGGTGGATGGTAAAGTGGGGGAGTGAGAGAAGATGAGAGGGTGTGAAGGCGTAGTGGAGAGTGTCGGTTGATAGGAGATCGGGGTGCGGATGAGAGGGCATAATGGTAGTGGAAATGGTGAAGGTGATACTGACGCGGGTTGATGAGAGAGAGGTGCTACTCGGGCAAGGCAAGGGTGTTGCGTGATGATAGGATTGGCGATAGAAAGAATGGAGGTACTTTCCGGGTGCCACACCTGCTCTCTCCCGACTTTCGGGAAGGAGGAGATGGGGTTAACCTGATGATTGGGCTGTTGGTGCTCCGGTAATGGATTCTGAATTATGCCCATGTTGGGCTGTTGTTGTGGGGCCTGCTGAGGCTGTTGTTGTTGTTGTGGTTGCTGCTGCTGTTGTAACTGCTGCTATGGCCTATGAGGAGGTCTCCTAGCCTTGAGAGCGGCGACGTATCGTCTCATTTCATCCCAATCTATTTGATGTTCACCATTCATATCGTGGATGTAATCTTTGAAATGGAAGCAGGAATCTACTGTGTGTCCTGGCTGCGTATGGTAGACGCAGTATTTGGAGGTATCAACATTCGGGGGCCACACGGGCCTTTCCCTGGGTAGCACAAGTATGTTTGAGGCCATGAGGGTGTTGAAAATATCCGCCCGAGTTTCTGGCAACAGTGGATAGTAGGCTCTCTTGGGACCGACCGGCCTCCTTTGTTGCTGTTGGAGACCATAATTCCCCGGGGGTGGAACTTGGTTGTACTGAAGTGGTGGTTGTTGTTGCTGAGGTTGTGGTTGTTGTTGCTGGGGTTGACGTAATGGAGGCATATTATCCTGGGGTGGATTATTTTGGGGTGGAGGACGAAGAGGGAAAGGACCTGGTTGGAGGGGAAGTCGGGGCATTTATGGAGGCCTTGGGTTGACTGCATAGTTGGCATTGTTGACCGCACCCACTTGCTCATTTGTCATGACCCCTTCTGTGGTTCCGCCTGGGACACCAGCGCCCGTCTTTCTGACCACTTTGGGCTTCGGTGACTCAAACATGTTCATAATGGGGGAGTCTTTTAACTGGGTTTGGATGTACCGGACCCTTTCATAGAGTTCCTCTATTGTAGTAAGTTTATTCATGGCCAGGACGTGTCTGAACTGTGGGGTTGCATTAGACACAATCATCTTCACTTGTTCGGGCTCGGAGAGGGTATCCCTTATTCTTTCTGCCAGAGACCTCCATCTATCAGCATAGCGGACAAAATCCTCGTCGGGCTTCATCTTTTCAGCCACTAGGTCGGTAATGGAGAGTGAGGGACCGACCATATCCCTATATTTCTGTAAGAACCTTCTCTGGACTATTTCAAAATTCTCGGCCTCGCGGGGCTCCAAAGAATAGAACCACTCTAGCGCGGGACCATCCAATGATCTCCGAAAGAGGTATGCAAGGGATCTCTGATCGTTTTGCTAATAGGAGGACTCATACATGAAATCCTTGAGGTGAATGAAGGGGTTGCCGGTACCATTGTATCTGCGGTACGTGGGCATTTCGGAGGGAGGAAGATGAATGACGGGAAGGATTGGCAAAGCAACCTCCGGGGTCGCTTTCACGTCCGCCATTCTTCTCAGATTTTGAAACTGCTCGTCCATGCGATTGAACCTATTGAGGAGCGATTGGGCGAGCTCCTCTGGAGGTGAAGGTGGCACTTGCCACTGGGGGAGAAACTGTCTCCCGGAGACTTGAGGGGGGAACCCCGAATGAGAGGGAGCTATCGGACCTCCGATAGTTGGCCCTGGCTGAAGCGGTATGTGGGGAACAACGGGAGTTTGAGATTGTGACGGGAACTGGAATGAGGGTGGTTGTTGGCTCGCTTGTCCTTGAAGCGAGGGAGACTGGATGGCTTGCGCCAATGAAGGAGATGGAATGGCCTGCACGGACTCTTGGAGAGGTGCGATGGCCGGAGTTGATTCCTGGGGCGTGGGGGAAACAGATTTCCCCTTCAGAATGGCCTGGAAGGCCCGGAGCTGTTCAGAGGTAAGCTCCGTGTTGGCGAGGATGCCCAGTAAGGAAGAGATATCCTGTGGTGGGGATGTGTCCCCGGCAATAACTTGCACTTCATGCGAGGGCTCATGAGAAGGACCCGAGTCCATAGCATAGACTCGCGGGTCGGCTGACAAACCACGACTAGGGTGGTTCTCCTCAAAAGACTCGTGAGCCATACTCACAGTTTTCCCAGAACGCAAAAACATACACTAGTAAGCAGGCAGCAGAGATTATCAAACAAGCGGATGCCTTTACGCCTTTTTGTGTTTTGATTTTGATGATTTTTTTATGTTTTTAGCGAGATCCGAAGTTCACACAAAATAGGGACCCTAGTTTATTTTTGTTTCACCGCCGTGTCAGCTAGGGTCTCTCATCTCACCACGAATGGGATGACTAACTCCGGGGAACTTCAATGGTACAACCAGTCCAGTGAACGAAGAGAAGATTCTTCGATGTCGGGGACTTACGGAGGTCCCAGTGGAGGAGATTCTAGTCTGTTGAGAGGAATTCTCAAACGGAGAGTCCTTCCTTCACCAGGAAAGGGTGATCCTTAGAGAAAATGAAAAAGGATATAAAAGATGGATGGATGTATGCAATGGAATGCTGACAGAGATATAGAGTAAGAAAAAAATAGAAATAAAAAACATATAATAAACACCCAACCAATCACAACTGACAGTGCTGCCGTGAGCACAACGGGGGCGCGCGAGGGCTCCAAGGTGGAGAGGCACGGACGGTGCTGAACTTGCAAGGGTAGCCAAAAGGAAGCAGTAGATGTCCCATCGTGATCGTCAATCTGTGAGCGATGTCACGCGGTTCGAGGAGCGAAGAAGACGCGGAGCGCGCAGGCTCCTTTTGTTTGCTGCAACACAGAAATAAGAGAAAAGAGAAGGGGCCAAAACGGGAGATTGCTCTGGCGGGGCGAGCGGGACAAATGCAATATAGCAAGATATGGGGGTTAAACGGTCATAGCGAGAAGTGACTCGCCACGGCCTCGGGGGGACGGGAATGGTGCAGAAATCAAATAGCAAGAATTGAAACGGCCATTGCGGGAAGTGACTCGCCGCGGCCTCGAGAGTATAGCAGATATAGCAGCAATTCAAGATATACAAGAGAAAGGACAGAATTCAAACGGCCATTGCGGGAAGTGACTCGCCGCGGCCTCGAGGATATGAGCAGATAAGAATATAACAAAATATAAAGAGAATATAAGAATGGGAATTTAAACGGCCATTGAGGAAGTGACTTGCCGCGGCCTCGAGAATATGAGCAGATAAGAATCTAACAGAATATAAAGAGAATATAAGAACGGGAATGTAAACGGCCATTGGGGAAGTGACTCGCCGCGGCCTCGAGAATAAGAGCAGATAAGAATATAACAGAATATAAAGAGAATATAAGAACGAGAATTTAAACAGCCATTGGGGAAGTGACTCGCCGCGGCCTCGAGAGTATAGCCGGTATAAGAGCAACATAAAGTATGAAGACAGAAATTTAAACGGCCATTGCGGGATATGACTCGCCGCGGCCTCGAGATTATGATGTGATCGCCAGGGGTCGAGGACCCCAAAATAAAAGAGTGATCGCGCCTACCTCACTAGCAGGAAGTGGCGGGTTGCTTCTTCCTCCCCCTTCGGTCGACCGACGGAGAGGGCTTTCTTCAGTTACCCTTGCAAAATAACAGACAGTAAATAGACGAAATTAGAAAACGGCAGTGTAGTATCAATCTCTTGCAATAAAAATTAATGAAATCATGACAAGACACACACCTGGTTGATGTTATTTTTAAACCCCTCTCGGACACGAGTAGGAGGAAAATGCTATGATGAATGGAATGATGCAAATGTATATCGACGAAGATTCCCTTATGAAGGGAGACGGAGAATACGAGATGATGAATGTAAAAGAACTAAGAAGAAAATGGGAGAGAGTTGGCTTATTGAATGTGCCGATGGCGGGATCCGGCGGAGCTTCGGCAGCGTAGGGACGACGTGGAAGCGCGGTGGATGAAGATGACCTTACTCTCGAGAGCGTGGGAACCCGAGAAGCCGGCAGAACCTCCCCCTACAAAAGACCCCACGGGTTAGAAATGACTCCGGCAGCCTCTGGGCTCCGGCAGCCTATCGGACCTCTTAGAAGCTCTCTCAGAACTGAGGGGGGTGGGCCTCTATTTATAGGGCTCCGGAGGGTGGAGGCGTCCAGGATCCTGGACACCTCTATCAGGGCCGAAGTAATATTTTATTCTATTTTTATTCATTTTTTTTGAATATTTTCGTGGAGGCGTCCAGGGTCCCGGATGCCTCAATAAGGTCCATCGAACTCCACCGAAAGGCGCACGCAGTTTGGCATAACGCGTGGTTTTGTGAGCGGTACCTCATGATTCAGAAATGGGCGCGTCCAGTTGTCTGGACGCTTCCACAATTAGCTTTTTTCACACACGACAAACCATCGGACGGTGGACGGGGCCCGGTGGGCAAGTTGATGGAGGCGTCCAGAGTCCTGGACGCCTCCAAAATATATTTTTTTATTTTGTTTTATTTTTATGCCAAAGCTGGCATTTTTATATTTTTTATATTTGTTTTCATGGAGGCGTCCATGGGCCTGGACGCCTCCATAAATATATATATATATTATGTATTTTTTGTCTTAAAAAAATTTTAAAGTAATGGAGGCGTCCAGGAGACTGGACGCCTCCATTAAGACCCCCCGGGTCCGCTGAAAAGGTGTCGACAGCTCCCCGACAGGCACCCTTCCTGGTTCCGGAATTTTTGGCGTGTCTGAACGGTGTTGATGCCGTGCGAATGCTGCAACGAGCCGATTCCGGATGCCAAAAAGGGCGGAAGAAGACTCAAGAAAAGGAAGCACTCGAGCGATTCAAAATGTGTAAGCCGTCGCGGGGCGTCGTATAGTAATATGAGACTTTCTCAGGAGACGTCAGGAATGGCATGTCTACAGGGAGTACATGCCCACTAGAAGCAAGGCCGGATGCGTCCACTGACGACTTAGTCCGCAGTCTCAGGTGTCTCCCTGCGACGCCCCAGGCGGAGACAGAGACACCATATAGTAACCAGGGACACAGAACAAGGACTAGTTGGGGTCGCGCTCGTCAGCGCGGATGCCTCCAACCACATGTAAACACACAGACCATGTACCCTAGGTCAGATCCTCTAGCTGGTTCTTTTCCCAAGCTCGGACTTAGGCTGCGCGAAGGGGCCCTATGGTAACCAGCCTAAAAATTATCTCTCTCAAGTAAGCCGCTCCACCACTCCCTGGTAGGTCAGCACACGCGTGCTGTAAGAAGGCTACGACTAGTGGGGAGTCACCAACGTGATCACCAGAAATCACACACACACCCATTGTGAGTAACGCGGAGTAACAGGTGGGTCAAGGCCACCAGACTTTGAACAGTCTACTAGACCTACTAAACCACACGGTTGTAATGTCCCGGATTTTTTAGATCCTTCTTCATGGGTCTCGGATCTGATTTCTCGAAGTGTCCGACTCTGTTGTGTCCAAAATTTCATTTCGGACATATTTCGTGTTCGGATTGACGCGATTTCCGGAGTTGTTTCGGAGGCCCGGAAGCGTTCTGTGGCTTTTCCGCGTGTGTTTTCTGATTCCCGGTGTGTGTTTCGGTAATTCCTTCGGAACCTCGTTGCGGGTGAACCGCGCCATTCACCTAGGTGAGTGTGGTACCGTTGCGATCGGTGCGTTCCGAGGATCGCGGAAACGTGATTTTTCTATTTTTCGGTATTTTCCAGAATTTTTGGATTTTCTATATAAACCCCCTCCCTTTTTCTCTCTCCCCTCTCATTTCTCTCTTCCCTCCCGCTCTCTTCTCTCACGCCCTCTTTCTCCCCTCTCTTCTCCTGCGGCCGACGGAGCGAGGCGGGGGCGAGGCGGGGGCGAGGCGCGGGTGAGGACGCGGGCGAGGATGGGCGAGGATCGAGGCAGTGGAGGCGTGTGGGAGCTCGTGGCGCGGTCGCGAGCCGGCGAGGTTTCAACGGCGTTTCTTCGCGGATCGGCGAGCTCGGAGCACTAAATATTCGGTGGAGGTAGGGAGATGGACCCCCAGCTCGTGCTTTCCCTTTCCCGCGAGTTTTGTAGGCCGTGGCGAGCCGAGCGGGTTTATTTCCGTATTTTGGGGAAAATCCATATTTTTTGGGAGTGAGCCAGATCTCTCGTTTTATGGCGTTTTTGGCTGATCCAGGGGTTTAGATGCATGCCTAGGGGCATGGGGATGGATTCCCCTTTGTTTCCCCATCACCCGGGGGTGATCGGGGCGTGGATCGGATTTTTGGGTTGTTTCCCGCCGTTTCGCTCTCGGACGGGTGTGACGGTCCTTCCAGTGACCGACATAGCCCGTGACGCCCCAAGGTAGGTGCGTCATAGGGCCCGTTTAGCCAACTGGTGGTCTATGGGTGTGACGGTCCCACGATAGACCGCCACCGCGCTGTGATGCGCCTGGGTTGGACAGTCTGGGACGATCTGACCGTTGGCTTTCGGTCGTTGGTTTTGACCGTTCGAGGTCAAGGCCTGTGATGCACCAAGGCTGGCGCGTCACAGCCTTGTAACGCCCCCGTGTGGGTGCGTTAGAGCAGACACGTTCCCACCTTGTAACGCACCAGAGTTGGTCCGTTATAGCCTGTGACACACCGAGCGGGACGCGTCACAGTTTGTTTCATCTCGTCTTGTGACGCATCAGGGCTGGCGCGTCACAGACTGTGACGTACCAGGGCTCGCGCGTCAGAGAGCGTGACGCACTAGGGTAGGCGCGTCACAGCCAGTTTACAGCCTAGTGTCTGACGGCCCTGTGTGGGTGCATTAGGGTTGTTGTGACGGTCGAGGCTTGGACCGTTACAGACTGTGACGGCCCAAGGCTAGACTGTCAGGCTCTGTGTTGCGCCGAGGTGAGTTTTCGTGTTCTCCGCCTTGTTCCGCGATGTGTGGATCCCCGGTCGACCTTATTGGGACCCAGTGGTCGACCTGCGGTCTCGTGAGTGTTCCAGACACCCGTGGGATTCTGTGTCTGTGTTTTGAGGGTGTCGGGAGGACCGTGCTACCTCGTTTAGCGTGCCTGTGGGTTTGAGAGTCCGGGTGACTTCTCGTGTGTCGGGCTTTCGTGTTATGCTAGACCGAGTCACCGTGTGTCGGTGGGTGTGCGGTGGGGTCTCCCCGCATGCCGTGAGTTTTCCTGAAAGATGATTCTCGAGGGGGCCATGTGTTTGGCCTTAGACTGTGAGTCCAGTTATCGGCATGGCAACTTGTGCGTTGCCCTGGGAATCATACTTCTGTGTTTTCTACGTGGGCCATGTGTGTGGCCTTGGACTGTGAGTCCAGTTGCCAGCCTTAGGGCTGGAGGGTTCCCGCCTTTCCCTGAGAGTGGGATTTGGTTTGGAGGCATGCGAGTTACCTTGGGAATCGTGTCTCCGCGTTTCTGCGTGGCCGGGTGTGTGGCCCGTGGGCGGTGAGTCCCGTTTCTTCACCAACTATGGTCACCGTGCGACGGCGCTGGTACGTGGGACGGTCCCCATACTTCGTTGGGTTCGAACGTTATTTTCCATTGACTTGAGAGTCTACTCTCTCAGTGACCCTCCACTAGTCGTAGCCTGCTTACACGCGTGTGGTCCCACCAGGGAGTGGTGGAGAGGCTACCCATAGAGACGGTTTGTGGATCGATTTCCGTCGGGCCCTGCGTCTACCAGCCAGAGTCCGACTGAGGGGAAAACCGGTCAGAGGGCCACACTAGGGATGCGCAGTCTGTGTGTGCACACGTGGTTGGGGGTGGTTGGGCTCACGTCGACGGGCGTGACCCCAGCTAGTCACTTGTTTGTGGTTACTTGTTCGGTGTCCATGCCTTTAGTTGGCGCTACCACATCAGGCAGCTCACCTGCGGTGTGGTGTAAGACGTCAGGGGACGCTGCCGGCTGTGCTTCTAGTGGGAGGTACTCTTGTTTTGGAGAGAGAGTGACAGACTGTCAGTTTCTGTGACTTTGACCTTTAGGTTTTCGGTCGTGTCGACCGTTGAGTTTCGGTTATTTCGCCGTGGCACGTGCGTCAGTTTTCACGCCGTGAGACTAGTGCTAGTGGCTTTACTGAGGTTGCGTCTTATTGTGCGGTACCCGCAACCGAATGGTCGGGGTTGCACTTTGGACAGTGTGTCCAGGTTGGCCGTGTCCTGGGAGACATGCCTCTACGGCGTGGTTGCCGTGGGTTTTTACTTCGATAAGTGGTTCTAGTTTAGTTCGGTAGCCCCCGACCGTGAGTTCGGGGTGTGTTTCTGGTACAGTAGGAGTAGTTGTAGTGCCGGATTTCGACCGGCCACCGGGTTTACTGTTCCTACTGTTACGGTTGCTCTTGTAGCCTTCCTTTCCGCTATCGCCGTTGTTTCCGGTTGGGGTTCCGTGGGATCCCTACTGAGTCTCTGTTTTGGAGACTCGTTCCCTGCTTTTCAGGTGTGACAGTTCTTCCTCGAGGTTCGAGGGCACGGTGTGGAGGTTCTCAGTCGCCAGCTCACCGGGCCGAATGTTCACTTGGCATGTGGTACATTTTTACTGCTTTAAACTATACTTTCTGTTGAACTAGACTCTGTTGTAGCTGTAGTTGTTTATTTATTTCTATTAATTGTTAAATTTTCCTGCTTTATTTCCTATTTCTTTGTGCCTCCACACTCCTTTTAGCCCTTCTGAGCCCTCCCGGCTCGTGGGCGGCGGTTCGAGTCACGGGTTATTAGGCCTTCCCGGTAATCAGATTCTCGGGTCGTTACAGCTGGTATCAGAGCGGAGGTTGTGGACGTACATAGGAATTCAAAATATTACAGTGATCAGAGTCCATAAGTTCCAGTATAGTCGGTAGCTGGCATAGGGTTTTGTGCTTGTTTTTCTGCTTTGTTTCTCGCTTGAGAGCTTGAGTGCGATGCGTGGTGCTGTGAAGGTGGTTGTTGTCCGCGGCTTTCGTGCCAGCATGGGGCCTAAGAATCGAGGTCGAGAGCCTTCTCCCTCATCGGTGGTGGCCCTGGTTGTGCTGCGTTGGGCAGAGGTTGCTGGCAGGCGTGAGCTCGCGGTGCTGTGTTCGAGTAATCTGCAGCGTGGTCAGGTGGCTGGAGAGGATTGTTCGTGGTTAAGTGGCCATGAGCGTGCTTCGAGGGAGCTGTTGTCAGTTTTTGGCCACTCCAGCTTGAGCTTTGTCCAGCCCCTGAGGTGTTCTGGTTGTGGTTTAAGGTGATAGAGCGGGTGTTCTGATCAAGAAGCGTGCTCGGGTGAGCGGAGGATCTTCTCGGTGAGCTGCTGTTTCGTCGAGCCTGGTGTTCTTATCATGCTCTATTGCATCAGAAATGACGTGCCGGTCTCGATTATTTTGCGAATTTCGAGGCAGGATTTGGCAGAGATGTCCTGTAAGTCTTTGCTCATGCGCTCTTGCATGCGAATGGGTAGTGTCCGCCCTGGAGCTGGCTTGAGATGTGAAGGCTCCGTGGTGAGTTTCGGGACGCGAGGATGAGCGTCGGCGGTTGTTGGTTATGGCTCATGTTGCGGCTCTTGGCATGCCGTGTTGTAGTTTGAGGAATTACAGTGGTGGTGCACCGAGAGATGTTGTGATCGTGGTCTGACGTGACACTCATCGAGTATGTCAGAGGCACTGACCTGATGGAAGCGATGGTTTTCCTTGGTGTTGGATGGTGCTGTTTCCAGCGTGCGTGAGGTTCGAGGTCAGGTCGAGCGTGGAGTTCTTCCGTTGGTCGGAAGTGCATTTGGTTTCTCCTTTGGTTGGAGAGACTGTGTTTGGTTAAGGTTCACTGTCTTGCATTGCGTGTTCGGATTGGTTGGCCTTGTATGCCATGAAGTCTGTGCAAGACGTGCCCCTTGTTTTGGCAAGGTGGTTGCCTGTGAGAAGTTGTGCCCATTCCCTTGTCGTGTAAGGTGTTGGCGCTTTTCGAGAAGGACGAGTGCCGGTTAGGTGGTGTTTCCAAGAATTTGTGACTGTGCGCGCGGATCAGCGTGCGCAGCGGAAGCCTGGTGGGCCTATAACCCACTAGTTCAGGATCGTAGCGTTGGTTGCTACGGGTGGATTCCTGAGTTTGCGTTGAGCATTGGAGGATTGGTTCCTCTATGCGAAACGTGTTGTTGCCGTGCCATTGCTCGAGGTATTATGGTTTTTGGCACTGGCAGGATGGAGTGTTGGGGAATGTGCTGGCTAGTGCGCCACATGAGTACCTTGTTCCTGTAATGGAAGTCGTGTCAGGCGTCGGTGTTAGACCGGATGGGGTTGTTGAGGATGTCGCCTGACGGAGGTCGAGGACGTGTTGGTTAGAGTCGGTGGCTTGGTGCCCGACTTGTATTCCCAGTCGTGTCCTCGTATGAGATCATTTTTGGAGAAGTGATCTCTGGCAGGCTATGGGTTCCTGTTGGTAGCTGCGAGTGACTGGTAAGGGTAGTCTCGTAGCCGACCACAGTGAGATGTATGTTGCTTGGGGACCCGCGAGCATTGTTCAAGTGGTGTCCCGTGGCTCTGTGGTAAGGGCGGAATCGGGATTGGCAGGTGTCCACTTGGATTAGTTGAGGCGAATGCTTCGATGAGACCAGACGAAGAGTGACGCCTGTGGGCGGAGGCCTTTTCGTGAGGTTGGCGTCGGTTGGTGGACCTTCATAGGACGTTGGTGTCACAATGGTTATCCCTGGTTTGGAGACCAGCATGGGATGGTTCCCCTGTAAGTCTGAGTCGACTGAGGTGATGATAGGAGACACCATGATCTGTCATTCAGTTTCATTGTGCTCCTCTGAGAGGGTTGAGTTGGCGTTTGGAGGCGGTGTCCGAGGGGAGTTCAGCCGAGGGAGGTAATTGTCTGTGTGTGAGTCAGCGGATGGCCTGTTGTGAGTTGGATCGTGCCTGTTGGGCCGATGGAGGTTTCCGTTGACATGTATCTGGCGACCAGTGGATGGTCTTTTCACAGACAGAAGTGCTGGTTGTCGGGGCTCGAGCGTGGCGAGAGCCATGTGCCAGCGAGGCCTTGGGTGGCTATTTTTGTGGTGTGCCTTTCCGGACGGGATCTGGGCTTTGTCGAAGTTTATCCTCTGACAGAGTTGGCACAGTGTTATGTCTGGCTTTCAGTTTGCCATGTGTGGGGTGTTTCTTGGTGCTGAGCCGATGTTCTGGTTGCGGTATGTCGAGATGGTTTCTTGAGTTTGTGGAGGCTCTGTTCTGGTTGTTCCCTTGAGAAGGGCGTGCGACCTATCAGCTGGTTGTGAAGCTGACGTGTAATTTGTCTGCCGACCATAGGATGGATCAGTAGTTATTTCTTGTGTCGAGGGTGTGTCTCCTCGGTGAGCGTGATTGTGGCAGCGGTGCCATGATTGGTTTTCGTGGTGTCTGAGGTGATGCCGGACTGTGTCCTTTGGTATATGCCTGCTCTAATTGCCGGTGTGTGCGGCGCGCGGAGCGAGGTGTTGTTTGTGATTGTAAGTCTGGCTGTGTCCCTCAGGTCTGGAGCTTTTGCGTGAACTGTGGTTTTCTGTGCTGGGGCTCTGACGGCATTGTCAGTGGGTTACGGCGTTCTTCCCCTATTTCCATGCTCGTCCTGAATTTCGAGGACGAAATTCCTTTAATGGGGGAGGGTTGTAATGCCCCGAATTTTTTAGATCCTTCTTTGTGGGTCCCGATCTGGTTTCTCGGAGTGTCCGACTCCGTTGTGTTCGGATCGGTCATCTTTCGAACATCTTTCGTGTTCGGATCGGCGCGATCCGGAGTTATTTTGGAGGCCCGGAAGCGTTCCGCGGCTTTTTCGCGTGTGTTTTCTGATTCCCGGTGTGTGTTTCGGTAATTCCTTCGGAACCTCGTTGCGGGTGAACCGGGCCGTTCACCTAGGCGAGTGTGGTACCGTTGCGATCGGTGCGTTCCGAGGATCGCAGAAACATGATTTTTCTATTTTTCGGTATTTTCTGGAATTTCGGATTTTCTATATAAACCCCCTCCCTTTTTCTCTCTCCCCTCTCATTTCTCTCTTCCCTCCCTCTCTCTTCTCTCACGCCCTCTTTCTCCCCTCTCTTCTCCGGCGGCCGACGAAGCGAGGCGGGGGTGAGGCGGAGGCAACGCGGGTGAGGACGCGGGCGAGGATGGGCGAGGATCGAGGCGGTGGAGGCGCGTGGGAGCTCGTGGCGCGGTCGCGAGCCGGCAAGGTTTCAACGGCGTTTCTTCGTGGATCGGCGAGCTCGGGGCGCGAAATCTTCGGTGGAGGTAGGGAGATGGACCCCCAGCTCGTGCTTTCCCTTTCCCGCGAGTTTTGTTGGCCATGGCGAGCCGAGCAGGTTTATTTCCATATTTTGGGGAAAATCCATGTTTTTGGGGAGTGAGCAGGATCTCTCGTTTTACGACGTTTTTGGCCGATCCAGGAGTTTAGATGCATGCCTAGGGGCTTGGGAATGGATTCCCCTTTGTTTCCCCGTCACCCGGGGGTGATCGAGGCGTGGATCGGATTTTTGGGTTGTTTCCTGCCGTTTCACTCTCGGACGGGTGTGACGGTCCTTCCAGTGACCGTCACAGCTTGTGACGCCCCAAGGTAGGTGCGTCACAGGGCCCGTTTAGCCAACTGGTGGTCTGTGGGTGTGACGGTCCCACGATAGACCACCACAGCACTGTGACGCGCCTGGGTTGGACCGTCATGGAGGATCTGACCGTTGGCTTTCGGTCGTTGGTTTTGACCGTTCGGGGTCAAGGCATGTGACGCACCAAGGCTGGCGCGTCACAGCCTTGTAACGCCCCTGTGTGGGTGCGTCAGAGCGGACGCGTTCCCACCTTGTAACGCACCAGAGTTGGTCCGTTATAGCCTGTGACGCACCAAGCGGGACGCGTCACAGTTTGTTTTATCTCGTCTTGTGACGCATCAGGGCTGGCGCGTCACAGACTGTGACGCACCAGGGCTGGCGCGTCAGAGACCATGACGCACCAGGGTAGGTGCATCATAGCCAGTTTACAGCCTAGTGCCTAACAGCCCTGTGTGGGTGCATTAGGGTTGTTGTGACGGTTGAGGCTTGGACCGTTACAGACTGTGACGGCCCAAGGCTAGACCGTCAGGCTCTGTGTTGCGCCGCCGCGAGTTTTCATGTTCTTCGCCTTGTTCCGTGATGTGTGGATCCCCGGTCGACCCGATTGGGACCCAGTGGTCGACCTGCGGTCTCGTGAGTGTTCCGGACACCCGTGGGATTCTGTGTCTGTGTTTTGAGGGTGTCGGGAGGACCGTGCTACCTCGTTTAGCGTACCCGTGGGTTTGAGTGTCCGGGTGACTTCTCGTGTGTTAGGCTTTCGTGTTATGCTAGACCGAGTCACTGTGTGTCGGTGGGTGTGCGGTGGGGTCTCCCCCACATGCCGTGAGTTTTCCTGGAAGATGATTCCTGAGGGGGCCATGTGTTTGGCCTTGGACTGTGAGTCCAGTTATCGGCGTGGCAGCTTGTGCGTTGCCCTAGAAATCATACTTCTGTGTTTTCCGCGTGGGCCATGTGTGTGGCCTTAGACTGTGAGTCTAGTTGCCAGCCTTAGGGCTGGAGGGTTCCCGTCTTTCCCTGAGAGTGGGATTTGATTTGGCGGCCTGTGAGCTACCTTGGGAACTGTGTCTCTGCGTTTCTGCGTGGCCGGGTGTGTGGCCCGTGGGCGGTGAGTCCCGTTTCTTCACCGACTGTGGTCACCATGCGACGGTGCTGGTACGTGGGCGGTCCCCGTACTTCGTCGGGTTCGGACGTTATTTTTCGTTGACTTGAGAGTCTACTCTCTCAGTGACCCTCCACTAGTTGTAGTCTGCTTACACGTGTGTGGTCCCACCAGGGAGTGGTGGAGAGGCTACCTTTAGAGACGGTTTGTGGACCGATTTCCGTCGGGCCCCGTGTCTACCAGCCAGAGTCTGGCTGAGGGGAAAACCGGTCAGAGGGCCAGACCAGGTGTTGACACCCGTTTTATGCCGATAAGCTGAGTCGTTTCTCTTACTCTCATTAGTTGATGCCCTAAGTTGTCCATCATTCATTGGGCCATTTTTTGTGGCACGTCCTGGGCCCATTTTATGGGTAGCCTCCCTCCTTGGTAAAGTCCGCATCAATTCAGGGCTTATTGGACCTTGGCTTTGATTAATTGAACGTATTTTATGAAAGTCAAGTATCCAAGAGCATGAACGGTCCGACATCAGCCGTTCAGGACTGGGGCGGTTGATCCCAGACCGTTCATACATTTTGGCTAATTTCTGAGGATTTTCTTAATATTCACCGACAGGCTTTTGTGCGGCCCTATCATGCCCGTTCAAACCAATGGACGGGCGAATTCCAACCGCCCATATCTCAGAGTCCTACGCGTGCCAATTTTCTCAGATAATTATCCAAATATTTGAATTATCACCGACAAGGTTAAAACGGCTTATTTTGGACCGTTCTACGTTGGAGCGATCTCCAAGGCGCTGTTCATCTTTTAGGGTCCAACGTCGGCCGTTTCGGTCTGTTCGAGCGATAATTGGGCTCATTATCTGATTAATTCAATTTCCACCGATAGGTTGAACGGTCTGAATATAACCGTTCAAGACGTGAGCGGTCTATCGTTAGACCGTTCATCCCTTTGATGGAGGTTTTTTAACAGATTTCCATCCTTTTATGCATGGTTTTATCCCTGATTTGTTTTAACGATTTCTCCGTGGATAATCAGCCATTTTTGATGCCGTTTTGTCTGGATGGAAGATAAGGATATTATCTACGAATTATCTTTTGTAAATTCGACCCAAAAATGCCTCTAAACCCTAATTTCGAGGCTGGCTTTCTAGGCTCTATAAATAGACCCTAGTGGTCGGACGTCGAAAGGGGGGGAGATTTTGGTCGACGGCGAAGCCCTGCCGTATTCTTGAGCAATCTAGCACCAAGGAGGGAGGCTCTCTACATCCATACGAGCCTCCGGTCCATGGAGTAGTTGATGTTTGAGTCGTCTGTGTTTTTTGATAGCTTTCGTTATTGTTCATTGCATGCATTGTTTCCTCTCCATGTCCTCCTTCGTTTTCATCATCATGCACACACCCACCCACGTTTTTGTCACCCTAGGGGTTTAAAACCCCCCAGGTATTCCCCTTTCCATTTATTTATGCTTGATTCTTCTTACATGAACACGTACTACGTCATTTAGTTCTAATCTGGGTACTTCTTCTTTGTCTTCACACTGTTTTGCAGGTCAGCACTTCATCAGCATGAGGCCCATCCCCTCTAGCCGGCTGGAGAGGGTGGAGGTGAACCCTTTTGCAACTCTTGGCGTGGTGGGCTTGCGCGGTTCCTTTAGGCCCGTTCAAGGAGACGAGCGGCATCCTCTGTACCGCCCTTCTTCCTTCTACGGTTCACTTAAAGCCGTCCATCCTCCAGGAGTTCTTCTTCCCGCGCGTTCGGCAGCACTCTTAGACGGCCTATCGTAGGACCGTGTGTCTTTAAGGCGGTTCCGCATCGACCGCGCCTCCTCCCAGTGCTGCATCAAGGCGAGTGTCTCCCCTTCCTTTCCAAAGTACGGTACGCTAGTCACGTGCTGTGCTTTGGTGGCGATCACGGTCACTCTCTGTTCTTCTCCCTCCTCTCACTGCGTTTCATTTGTTTTACTCGTGATATTATTGCTTTATACATAACATATTGTCTGCCAAGTGAGGAGAGGAGAATATATATATCTACACCAGGGACGCGCAGTCTGTGTGTGCACACATGGTTGGGGGCGGTTGGACCCATGTCGACGGGCGTGACCCTAGCTAGTCACTTGTTTGTGGTTACTTGTTCGGTGTCCGTGCCTTTGGTAGGCGCTGGAAGGGGTGCCGATCGTTGGAAGGGGTCGCTCTGGAATGGTTCTACACCTTGCCTATGGAGGAAGCCGAGAATTTCAAGACAGTCAAGGAAAGGTTTATACAAAGATTTCAAGATCGGGTTGTACCCGAATACTCCTTCACTAATTTAGTGGCAGAGAAGATGAAGCCGGAGGAAGATTTTGCAACCTATGCAGATCGTTGGAGGCAGATGGCCTCACGTGTGCCCGGGCAGATCCCGGAAGAAGAAAAAGTAAAGTTATTAATTTCCAATGCTACGTCGACTTTCAGGAACATTTTGGCAATGAATGATATCTCAAACATGCACCAGCTATACAGCAGAGCTCGATTCATACAAACCCAGTTCAAAGACTCCCCCATCCATTCTTTATTCGAGGCACAGAAACCCAAAGCCACCAAGAAAACCCACGGCCCCGTCACTGAGGGAGTACAAATTAATGAGCAGGTCCAGGCTATTCAATTCCCCCATCAAGCCGCTCCACCTCGCTTCCCGCAGCCTTAGCGCAACCCCCAGTTTGCCACTCCGCCAATCCCCCAGCCCACCTTCCAAGTCCCGCAATACCCTCAACAGGCACCTCCGCCACCCCAACAACCTCAGCGGCCTTCGCAGTACAATAATGTTCCTCCACCCGCCGCCTATGGCTCCGCTCGACCAGCTCCGAAAAGGGCTCATTACCCTCCTCTTCCGGAGACTTTGCCCGATATTTTCTCTACTCTAATGTATACTGGTGATCTTCAGTTGCCTCCTGAGCGTCCGAACTGGAACCCTGCTGCAGATCAATCCCGATATTGCATATTCCATCGGCAACCCGGACACACGATAGAACGATGTTATCAATTCAGAGATCTGGTGTATGACTTGCATGAGGGACAGAGAATTGATTGGGCCTAGATGCACCAGTTGATTGAGGATATCAAGCAGAGGCAGGGACAGGCCAGGCCGCAGCAGGCGGCGCCCCAACAGCAGCAGCAGCAACAACCCCAGTAGCAACAGCAACCCCAGCAACAGCAACAAGACCTCGGGATCCATTAGAACCCCATGCCAGTACATCAACCCGCTCCTCAGCAGCAACAGCAGCCGCCGGCACCGGCCCCGGCACAAGTAAATATGGTTCAGCGCCCGGCCCCCAGCGCTGGGTGGACGTTTGATGATGAAACCCCCGCCCACCTCTTGGCCTTCCACCACCACTCTCCCGCACCTACTATCCCCTCCATTCTCAGACCCGCTATTTTACCCACCACACCACTGGTCGCTCCCTCCACATCGCCCCTTAGGCCCATTACACTCCCCTCCGCTCCTCCCGTCCTTCCGTCGCCGCCCACCGTACCCCCTGTTATTTCCCCTCCGCTTAAAACTTCACCCCTTCTCCCTCCACCAGGGCCTATTAAACCCACTTCCGCCATCCTCACCCCCATTTCTACACCACTTACCTACCCCACCGGGCCAAGCGGGGGTCCATCTCAGCCCATGCCGGCACCAAACTGCGCCCTTCGAAGCGGGCGTCCTTTCCAGAGAATTTTCCCCCCTTCCGGTGCATCTGCACCTAACATCCAAGTTCATCCCCCCACAGCTGAAACAGAGGAAGTAGACCCCATGTCGGACACAAGATATGACTTATTGCAGCATTTAGACCGGATGCCGGCTAAAATCTCAGTGTTAGAATTGATCAAGAGGTCGCCACTCCACCAAGATGCCTTGAAGACCTTCCTGCAGAAAGTGATGGTGAGTGAAGATGTGGCAGTGGATAGTCTGCCCTCGGTCTTGGCCATGATTACTAAGGGGCCTTCTATTTCATTTTTCGAGTCAGAGTTAGCACCCCCTGAAGCACAACAGATGCCATTATGCATTACCATTTCTCTGAACAAAATGGCCGTAGAGTCTGCACTTGTAGACACGGGCGCGTCAATAAATGTGTGTCCATTGAGTACCCTTCGTGCTTGTAATATATCGGAGGACATGCTCAAGCTGACACCGACTACAATAGCAGCCTATGATAACTCCAGACGTGCTTGTCACGGGGTGGTGACTGTGCAGGCCGAGCTAGGGCCCTTAGTTATGGATGTGGAATTTTATGTGTTGGACATAGACCCGATGTTCAAAGCCATTCTGAGTCGTCCATGGTTGAATAGTTTGAATGCCGTCCCCTCGACAGCCCATCAATGTTTAAAATTCCCATTCCAAGGACGAGTGGTCAAAGTGAAGAGTATTTCCACGGTTCAAAATGTTGACGCCATAGCCGCCAAGATTCTGCCTACATTGTGGCCAAGCAACAAGCATGTTCTCTCTGTCATCGACTTGAACTATTCGTGGGCATATGCGTCACGCAAGCCCACCGCTGCACCAGTCAACGTGAAAGTCAAGCCCAAAATGAGAGATTGTAAAGGTTGGCACATGATTCTAAAATTGGGCTATCAGCCCGGTTTAGGTCTCGGCGCGCAGTTACAGGGCCAGACCAACCCCGTTCCCAAAGGAAGGAAGATGGGCCGTCGGGGCCTCGGCTACCGTGAATCCTCCATGTCGATGCTCGGCGATTCTGGGCCATTGACCTGGGATTACCGGCAACATTTTGTGAAAGGTCCGTTGCAGCCCGGCACCTTGAAGACCTCGCCGTCCAGCCCTGCAGAGAAGACAAACGAAGCCTATGCCGTTGCTGATCCACCACCGTCACTACAAGGATTGGTCGGCGACTTGGAAGATCTTTCTGATTGCTTTATGAAGATGTTTCATGAAAAAGAAGCCAAGCCGAAGAAGAAGGAGACGCAGCTGGCGAAGCGTCCTCCGATGCCATTGGTCCGTCAGGGGCCACGGGAAATGGGGAGCTCTGTCACTACATATTCTATATCCCCATCCCGTCTTACTTCCTGGTTTCAACAGTTGGATTTCGTTCCCCGTTCCCCTCCAATTGTGGTCGACCCGTACTTCACGGAGAGACCGGAGATTTTATTTGTTCCGTGTGCTTGCGGGCGCTGCCCGCCCATTGATCTATCAACCATGTTCACTCCTCCTCCCCCGGGAGCTCAGCTCCATGAAATGTGGTTCTCCTCTTCCGACCCCTTCTTTGACTGCATTTTCCCTGAGTTGTTTCCTATGCAGTTACCTCCCCCTCCATCCTCTTCCTCCTCCTGCTGCGTGATCACCTCCAGCCTCCAAAAAAAAATGCCAATTTCAAAACGGAGGTCTCCTTGGAAGATTACGCTATGTTCTACCCAGATTCCCAGGGGCACGAGACCCCTGTTTCTTTTCCGGTAGACTTCTTCTCCCCTAGATTAGATGTACAGTGCGCAGAGTCTCCTAGGATAGTCGAGTCGGTCAGAATAGAATCTAGTTCGTGTCTAGTCAGCCCATCCACGTCTGCGGCGCCTCCCGTAACGCGTCCTCCCAAAACCATTCCCGATAGGTTTCTGCAAGATTTGGCTGGAAGATGTCATGCCCTGTTGAAATGTCCTGAATTCGTAGAGACCGCGATTATCTTGGAAGATGATGAGGAAATCGAAGGGGTATGGAGCAATGATGGATTAGGAGTATATGAAATTATGAATGAGAAGGACCCAGCGGATGATGAGGAAGATGAGGTGGATGACACTGCCGATTTATACGCACAAGGTTTGAAGAAGTTTGACGAACCTTCCGCGGCAGTGGATGAGCCCACTAAGGAGATCAATCTCGGAACAGAAGAGAATCCCAGGCCCATACTTATCTCTGCTAACCTCCCTCCTCAAGTTGAAGAGGAGCTTGTCAAAGTTTTGAGGGAGTACATCGATTCTTTTGCCTGGTCCTACGAGGACATGCCCGGTCTTGACCCCGCGCTGGTTGAACATAGATTGATTCTCAAACCAGGGGCAACACCTGTTAAACAGAAAGTAAGGAGATTCCACCCGCAGATGGCCTTAAGAATTAAGGAAGAAGTTGATAAATTGCATAAGGCCAGGTTCATTAGAGTTGTGTTGTATCCACAATGGGTGGCAAACATAGTCCCAGTAATGAAGAAAGATGGTAAAATTCGAATTTGTATTGACTTCAGGGACTTGAACAAAGCATGTCCGAAGGACGATTTTCCACTTCCTCACATCGATGTCTTGGTCGATAATACAGCTGGGTACGAAGCACTCTCCTTCATGGATGGTTATTATGGGTATAACCAAATCCTTCTGGCTCCGGAAGATCAAGAAAAGACCTCGTTCACCATGCCTTGGGGCACGTACTGCTACGTCGTTATGCCATTCGGATTAAAGAATGCAGGTGCCACCTATCAAAGGGTGATGATGGCCATCTTCCACGATATGATGCACGTCTACTTGGAAGCTTACGTGGATGATATTTTAGTCAAATCGAGGTCACAAGAAGAACACCCTGCCACTCTAGCCAAGGTGTTGCAAAGGGCTAGGGAATACAAGTTACAGATGAATCCAAAGAAATGTGTGTTCGGAGTTGCATCAGGGAAATTGCTCGGGTTTATAGTTAGCAAACGGGGGATTCAGATCGATCCGAACAAAGCAAAGGCCGTTATGGAAATGCCGCCGCCAAAGAACATCACTGAACTTCGAGGTCTGATCGGGCGTTTGCAATTTATCAGGAGATTTATATCTCAGCATTCGCAAAGATGCCGCCCATTTTACGAATTACTAAAGGCAGGCGCGAAATTTGAATGGAATGAATAATGTCAGAAGGCCTATGAGGAACTCAAGGTCTATCTCTCCAATCCCCCGGTTCTACAACCACCCGTCCCTGGGAAACCCATGGTCCTGTACATTTCTGTGATTGAGGACTCCCTAGGAGCTGTCCTGGCACAGGTAGACGATGAAGGAAGGGAAATGGCAGCGTACTATCTCTCAAGGTTATTTAATCCCGCTGAATCCAAGTACACTGCCATGGAGAAGACCTATGCAGCACTGGTGTGGGTAGCGTAGAAGCTTAAACACTATTTCCTCGCTCACGAGGTTAGGCTCATCTCTAGAATGGACCCCATTCGTTATCTTTTGGAAAAGCATGTCCTTTCTAGTCGACTAGCTCGCTGGCAGAGCTTTCTTTCCCAGTTCGACATCACCTTCATAGTGCAGAAAGTAATCAAGGGATATGCTATTACCGAACACCTGGATCATTCTCCTATCCCTCGTACTGATTCCATCCAGGACGAATTCCCCGATGAACACCTGGCAGTGATTACTCATCTTCCTTTCTGGTCTCTTCATTTTGATGGTGCCCTCAATTCCCAAGGCAGCAGAATTGGCGCCGTTCTTCTTACTCCGGAAGGAGTAACTATCCCCGTGGCGTATCAACTCTTATTTCCTGCCACTAACAATATAGCCGAGTATGAGGCTCTCCTTGCCGGTCTGAAGCATGCCTATGTCTTGGGCGCGCGATATCTCAACATCATAGGAGACTCTCAGCTGGTGCTACGTCAAGTCTTGTCGACTTACCGCACCCGTGACCCTAAGCTCAAACCTTACCAGGATCTGGTCACGCTCTTGGCTAGGCAATTCAGGAAACTCGTCTACATTCATACTCCTCGTTCTCAGAACATCTTGGCTGATGCCCTTGCATCGCTCGCTTCTTCTCTATCATTTCCCCTAAGTCGTGCCACTGAGACCATTGTGGTCCAACGGCTAGATGTTCCCTCTCTTCAGGATCCCTGGTTTGACAATCTTAGGAAGTCTATGGAGAAGAAGAGGAATTGCCGTGGTTTTCTGAAATTGAGCAGTATTGCAAGGACGGTACTTTTTCGGAAGAGGCAAACGCTGGGCAGCGAAAGGCCATTAGAAGAGTTGCCGCGAGATACACTATCATTGCTGGTGAATTATATAGGCGGGCTCTGAATGGAGTTCTAATGAGGTGCCTAGATGACGAAGAAGCTTGGAAGGTCGTGGAAGCAGCCCACTCCAGCGAGTGTGGAGGGCATGTGAATGAACAGGCGTTGGCGAAAAAGATTCTTAGGCAGGGCTACTACTGGCCAACCCTAGAAGAAGATTGTTCCACCTATGTCCGTAGGTGTCTTCAGTGCCAGATCCACGCCAACAAGATCCATGCTCCTGCCTCTTCTCTTCATCCCCTGTCTGCTCCTTGGCCATTCTCCATGTGGGCGTTTGATATCATCGGACCCCTCGGTGATCCGAATTCAGCAGTTAAACAGAAGTCCTTCATTTTGACGGCTACGGAGTACTTCACCAAGTGGGCGAAAGCTGAAGCTTATCCAGAAATCAAAGCCACCACGGTATGCCGCTTCATTATGAAGAACATTATCTCGCGGTTTGGGGTGCCGAGCGACATCGTCACCGACAACGGGCCTCAATTCGTCTCGCAAGAACTCTAGGACCTCTGTAAGAAATTCAACATAGGTCTGCATCATTCATCACCATACTACCCCCAAGGTAATGGTCAGGTTGAGGCCACGAATAAAACCCTTCTTAAGATTATCAAGAAAACATGCGAATCACATAAATTTGCTGATTGGGCCGACAAACTGATAGAAGCTCTATGGGCTTATCGCACCTCCGTTCGCACTCCCACAGGGCAGACTCCCTTTGCTCTCACATATGGGATGGAGGCGGTACTCCCGTATGAGATTCTGATCCCTTCCCTAAGAGTGCAGCTGGATAAGGAACTTAATCTTGACGAACGTCGAGAGGCGCTGCTAGTCCAGCTGGAACTCTTAGACGAGAAAAGGTTGAATGCGGCCAATCATGTTTCAGTATATCAAAAGCGTGTCTCGCGATATTTTCAAAAGAAGGTCATCGAAAGAAAATTCCAAGTAGGTAATATGATTTTGAAACGTAAATTCATCAGGTCAGCAGGTCCCAGGTCTAAGCTACAACCCAACTGGGAAGGGCCCTTCGTAATCAAAGAAGCTTATCCAGGTAACGCGTATCATCTGATCAACGCGAAGGGTGAAGAATTGCCGAACCCGTGGAATGGGTTGTATTTAAAACGTTTCTATCC